>JAYEPQ010000009.1:7500-355000 GCA_036321105.1 Dracaena cambodiana | reverse complement strand
ATACATATGTATATATACATATACATATACATATGTATATACATATATCTATACATATCTATATACATATCTATACATATACATATACATATGTACATATACATAGATATACATATGTGTGTGTATATATATATATATATATATATATATATATATATATATATATATATATATATATATATATATATATACACTCTTTTATGAAATTAACAGAAAACACCTGGAGTATCATACAGAAAATTCAGAAAACTGCTCTTTTTTCTTTTAAACTTCTTTGACAGATTGATTTCCCTAGCTACTTGTGCAAGTTGAAAGATTTCCTTCTTATAAACTCTTAAAATGAATTGTAACCAATTTTTAGCACAATTACGGTGCATGCATAATGCGTACGTGTACTAAAAGTATAATTTAAAATGAACCAACTAAATTACCTCAAAGGTTAAAATAAATAAATTAATTAATTAATTGCAGTTGTAAAAGCAAATTATCGATCACCTGTTCAATCCACATAATGCTATATATCCTCATCAAGATGAACATTACCGAAGCACATAGTGAGCAGTATACAGAACACCGCAAACCGAGCATTCTTGAGCACCCAAACCGCATGCACCATCACTGGCCTCAGCCTCGGCCCAAATCCGATCGATGAACCGGTCCATGGCAGGCTCCCTCTCGGGCCTCAACTCCCTGATCCTTGCGTTACTGAGCATGCCAGAGACCATGTTGCGGCGCAGGGAGCGCCACTCGGGCCTGTAGAGGGCCGAGTCGATGGTGAACTTGTCGCTGCTGATCACACAGTCCGCGTGGGGTTCTCCGCGAGCCTGCTGGCGAACTGGTAGCCCTTGGCGACCAAGGCCTCATGGGCCAACTCGATCGAGGTGCGGGGGCCCATGCGGAGGGTTTATATTGGGCCGTAGATGTTGCCGAGGTCGCGGAGGTACGTAGTAGATGAAGGGTCTGCTCGAGAGGGCCACCTGGACAAGGTTGCCGACGATGGGCCAGCCCTTTGGGCCAGGTGGGAGGTTAAGGGACTTGGATGTGGATCTGTTGGAGAGGAAGAGCTTGTTGAGGAGGGGGAAGAGGAGGAGGGAGACGGAGAAGGCGATGGCGACGGCGACGAGCTTGAATTGAGGAGGTGCGGTGGTGGTGAGCAAAGGAGATGAGGGAGAAGTGGAGGAGGAGGAGGAAGAGAGGAGAGAAGCCATGATGATGGAATGACTATGTGAGAGAGAGAGAGAGAGAGACTCCTGATGATGAGAAACAAATGGGTTTAATTTGGGGGGAGGGGGGGGGGGGGGGTTTCATTTTTAGGAACTAGCTAGTAGTACGTACTAGTAAAACTGTAAGAGGTTATATAGCTTGCCAAGGAAATTTCTCAAGAAAGAAGAAAGAAATAATAAGAAAAGGCAGTAAAGTATAATGTACGTACTGTTAATCCTCTCTCTCTCTCTCCGTTCTTTTGTCTGTCTGTCTCTCTCTCTCTCTTCTCCTGTGCATCGATGAGCTCATATTTTTGGGTTAAGGGAATTGATTTCGAACTACTGGGAAGTGGGAAATAATAGTAACCAATGGCAGCATGAAAAATAAATCAAAAATAGAAGAGGCCAGCTGAAGTTGCCACCACCTTCGTGTTTCCCTATAATTAAGTAACAAATCAATTACTATCCAATTCACCAAACAACTCACTAATTAACTGAGATGGGCCCAATATTTGCTTAATATCTCCATAAGAAATATATATATAACCGTACAATCTGGACCCAAGAAATATATATATATATATTTTTTTAAAAAGGGCTCAATATGTGAAGAAGTTCACAGTAATCGAGGAGTTAAAATTTCTTATTTGGGACTTTTAGATTGCAATATTTATATATATATATATAGAAGCCGCGTCAATCTGACTGGAGTTCTAACTACAACAGCTGGATAATCTAAATAGTAATTTCAAATACTGGCAAGTATTGTTTTTCATTATTAGTAGCTTAATTAATTTCAATATAATATTTGTGTATTATGTGAAACGAATGTCTTTCCGCAACCTTTGCACTCCTCGCACCACTGTACGGCAGATCAGATATCAAATCAAATAATAAGCACGCATCCAAGTAATTAATATTGCATGGTACCCGAGTTATCACTGTTTTTAGGAATTAATGTTGCATGGTACCAAGTTACCTGAGCTGCAGTTCATTTCCACTTTCTCTAATAATTTTTTTAAAAGATTTTCTTTTGGATTATAATCTCGACCCCTTAGGGTTCACTCATACCCAATTTCTTGGGTTTTAGTTTTGATTTGGTACTCCATCAAGTTAATACAAAATTAATGGTTTTCAATGAATAAAACATTTTGTATGTACTTGATGAAAGGGTAAATGAAGTCCAAAATTTATGAAATTTAATCCGAAAGAAATTAAGGAGGTAGAGATAGCAATTGTAAAAAAAAATTAAAGAAAAATCATTGGATCATTATATTTTTGCCGCTAGCTCACGTAACTTTTCTTGAGCTGGCGACTCACCTACAGTAATCCCATATATATATATATATATATAGTATTAGTTTTTAATTTTTGAAGGGAATAAAGCCTGGGCTTTTGTTTAATTTATAACTTGGTTACTACAGTACTTTCAAGATTTTCTCGAATTATTAGTAAGGCTGGCGGCTGCGGCAGGAGGAGGAGGAGGCAGGGAATGGCAGGTTTAAATTTAAATGTACAGAATCAAGTACAGCAAACCGTGTTTCATACATACAAGAACAAAATTGAATGTCACTATTTACTCTCTACAGGACAACAAGTACATGATCTAGGTACATCATGGGTCTAGGAAAGAAGTAACTTGGCTGTTTTTTTTTTTCTCCCAAAATGTATGTACGTACGTATGATTGTGTATAATTGTATCTAAGGAGTCTCCGTAAGGGTTGCCTATGGAGCCCTAATATAAATAGTTTATGTCGATGATCCAAACTATTAATTGTAATCTCTACGTCGTAATTTCTAAAAATGATGGGGTAAAAAATATCATATATTTTCAATAAGTTTTAATCCTATTTAATAATTTTTCAATAATAAAACAAATAACATCTCTTAATCAAAAATCAATAATCAATAATGAAAAAATATTTAAATTACATAATTTTTTTATATACAATTTATATTTAAAGCATAAAAATCACTATCCACATACACCCTCGAACCGTCCACATACATCCGAATCGTCTACATACATGCTCTATGTTGAGATTTTAAAATACCTCCATAAGTAACTCCCAATGAAGGCATCAAATCACAATATAAAGGATATACATGATTCAAATTATACATGATTCAAATTAAAATTAATCTCATACATGCTCTATGTTGAAATTTTAAAATAACTCCATAAGTAACTCCCTATGAAGGCATCAAATCACAATATAAAGGATATACATGATTCAAATTATACATGATTCAAATTAATCTCATCACAATATGAAGGATATACATGATTCAAATTATACATGATTCAAATTAATCTTATGGACTAAATATAAAGGAAATACATGATTCAAATTAATCTCTTAGACTAAATAGATAATGTATAGACAATCATGTGACTTAAAACACTTTTTCTTTATCAATCAAGGAATCTCATTGTTAAAAAACCATTCATTTTTTTAACTACTCAATTATTTTTTAACTACTCAGTGTATGATCAAATTATACTGAAAACACATAATTTTTAACTACATATGCATAATCTAAAAATATTAATAAGAAAGACTTGTATCAGCGCGTTACCATGGTAAAATTAAACTATTAGAAGGCCAAGGATGAATTCAAACAAGTAAAATCATTTACAATGAATCAAGACAACAAAACCAACGCATCATCACTTCCACAATCAACGAGAAATAAACATACATAGGCACTGAAATATCAATCAACATGGTATGAGTTGGGGCAAAATAACTGACGCACAGAAACTGAATACAAATCCATAGAAACATTGCCTACCTGCTGCTGAGGAACACAGAGTCCTCAGCATCATCTCATTCGGCCATGCATGCATACATACATACATACTAGTAACAATATAAGTCCAAGCAACTAAAGAGACCAAAAACTGCAACTTAGAAAGAAAGACCTCTTAGATTCTAGTTTATGCTCATGACCTTTTAGTTCATTGGAACAGGAAGGGGAGAATCAATACTTGTAATCCTTCACATGGAGGCTCTCCGACACCCCCTCTCCCTTGGCAGCATCTCCTTTGTATTGCCCAAGGGTTGCCTCTGAATTTGCCTTGCACCTTGCCAAGAAAGCAGCCCTCGCCTTCTCGACATTCTCCTCTTTCCCAGCCCATGTCTTCAGCGTGCTCTGCTGCAGTGCACGGCCAAAGGAGAATGAGAGGCTCCACGGCTTCTTCCCCTTGAGCTGATTCATTGCATTCAGGTTCAGAGTTGCCTCCTCCTCGCTCTGCCCACCAGAGAGGAACACAATGGCCGGAACTGCTGCTGGCACAGTCCTGAGTAGAGCCCGCACGGTATACTCAGCCACCACCTCCGGCGCCACCTTCTTAGACTCTGACCCTGGGGTAACCATGTTCGGCTTCAGCAGAGAGCCCTCCAACAGCACATGGTGATCATTGAGTGCTTTGTAGCAAGCAGCAAGCACACGTTCTGTCACCTCAGCGCAGCGTTCAATGTCATGAGGACCATCAACGAGAATCTCAGGCTCCACAATGGGAACCAACCCGTTCTCCTGGCAGATGATGGCATAACGAGCCAATCCGTTGGCATTCTCACTGATTGCCAGCTGGGAAGGCTCTGTCGGGCCAATCTTCAAGACAGCACGCCACTTGGCAAAGCGAGCCCCTGCCTCGTAGTACTTGGCACAGCGCTTGCCAAGATCATCGTGACCTTGTGTGGTGGTTTCACCATTGGTACCAGCAAGTTCAACGGTGCCCTTGTCGACCTTTATGCCAGGGAGAACTCCACCCTCCTTCAGGACTTCAACAAAAGGCTTCCCATCAGCAGTCTTCTGGTACAGGGTCTCCTCAAAGAGGATCACACCACTCAGGTACTGGAGAGCACCAGGAGTGCAGAAGAGAAGTTCCCGGAGAGCCCGACGATTGGCCTCAACATTCTCCACATTGATGCTTGCCAGACGCTTGCCAATGGTGCCAGTGGACTCGTCAGCTGCAAGAATACCCTTCCCTGGGGTGCCAATGTAAGCAGCATTGGCAATTAGCTCATCTGCGGGATGAAAAGAATTCAAGTTAATTCGAAAAATAAATACATAAACTCAACAAATTTACAGATAAACAAGAAGACGAAGAAGCCAGTGTTTTATCAATATCGGATTCTAATATTAAACACAGTGGGAATACAAATGTTGATGGTCATAAAGGCGAAGGTTAATGACATTAATATCTAAACAGTGACATGCTACATGCAATCACGAAATTCAAACAATGATATCCCATTCGCACATCAATTTACTATGCAGCTAAACAGAAAACTGGACATCCTTCAGGCATTACTAAACTGAAAACTGAGCATCAATCAAGCATAAATAACATGTACGTGAATCTAAACTGATACAAGCCCTGTCCCCTACTATTTTTTAAAATTAAAAAAAAAAATATGAGAGGGAAAAGAAAATACGGCACTCCATATGATTACTGAAACCCAAAGACTAATTCTATCTAATTTCCATTGCCCTGATCACAAATCTTTAGGTAGATAATACAATCAGCAGAGAAATTCACTTGTTAGACCTATAGGGTTACTATTGAAGAAGGCAATATTGCTGAAGGAGGACAGGGAGGGGAGGCCAAATTATTGGAAGAAAGAAGGAAACATTGCCAGCAGGGGAAGAAAAATTTGGACACACAGGAAACATTTAGTGGCATATAATTAAGCAATTTAACCTAACATGGTCTAGTTAGATATAGATATACTTGGAAATGCTCAAACCTACAGACAACGGCTTGCAAAAAACTGAATTAAACAGCAGCTAATTACAAGTGCTGGCAAATCCAGCACAATAGAAGCATAATCACACAAACCCTAAAATGCTAAAACCATTCTGAAGCACCACTATGAAGTATCATCCTTCAGCCTACACGCTCAGGTGACAAATTAACGAAGCAAAATCAGCCGAAGACAAGGACCTGGTGTGCTTATCAGCAACATTGACCATGATAATGCGACTTATATTGCATAAGTGTCTTTGTGGACTAGTCAAATTTGGCATCCAGATTTAAGAGAAACAGCAGTACTGTTATTAGTTCATACACAAAAAGGTTAAACTGTTTTTTCTTTATTCTTCTTCTCTGTTTCTCGAGGACAGGACAGGCAAACTGACAACCCATCATTGAACTGCTAATTTGATAATACCCATGAAACTATGGGGCTGATTGGTTCATGGATTTGGCTATTTGGATTTATGAGTGAATAGTGTTCATCAATTCTTAATTAATAGGGATTTGACTGGTCCATAGAAAATAGATAATGGAAATGGAGTATGGATTTGAAGTCATGATTGTCAAATATTATTAAGTAAATCGAAAAAAATCAATAAAAAAAACAAAACAATAAACAAAGAAATGTTAAAAAATGATTAAAAAAACAAAACCCTGCCCACACCTGCTCCTGCAAATTGTGAGAAAACCGGATGGGGGCAAAATCACTGCCACATTAGCATTGGTCGAACAAGTGATTACCCTAACAACATTGGTGTAAGAAGCAAATAAAATCTTTGCTTGACCAGATAAGGAAGCATACATGCTTGCCTAGAGATGTGGGCAACCAAATAAATTTTGCATTGGAACAGTGTGCTGTGAATCAAGGCAATGTCTGATCCAAATATAAGTGAATTGAGAAGAAAATAAACTAAATAGGACTCCACTTTGTGCTAGCAGATGCAATATACATGCAAAGCAATAAAAAAACATTTGTCAATTAGAACATTTGTTTCTAATACCTGAATTTGCAGAATCAAAAGGGAACATCCAAACTGTTAGCTAAATAGCATTGCACATGGCTGACAAGGGATAACCGCATGCCCAATGTACTATATCATAATTTTGAGTTCTGGGACAAATGTACACCCATTCACACACACACACACTCGTTAAGGATGACAATATTGGATTTATACCTATTTAAGCATGGTTCTAAATATTGAATATTGGATTTTTTTTTTTTTTGATCGTATCTGATGGGTTCTTTTTATATCGGATTGTGGATATCGGACGATATATTTGGGATACGAGCACATATCGGACGTTCATATAAAAACTTATATATACAAGTAAAATATGTAAACTTGATAATTTTAGAGTTGGTCTAATTTCAACTATCTAACTAGACACATACACATGCACACATACGCTACACACAACGCGCACACGCATGCACACACATGCATTAAAGGACATGTTCATATATACAAGCTAACAAAATGAGGAAAAAAAAATTAGAACAAATTCAATTAAATTTGAAAATATAGATTATAGAAATAATTGAAATTAGACATGACAAGGATAATAGTTGGAGAAGATCGATAGAAATAATAGTAACATTGAGAATGACAATAGTTGTAACAATAATGATAGTAGATGAATAAGCAAAGACATAAAAAGTAAATAAGTGGATGGAGAAGATTTTAAGTCTTAAGTTATACTTAAATAAACTCCACAATGTAGATCTCTAGTATTTGTAATTTAAACATAAGTGGAAGAATATAGGTTTTCTCTTATATATGATAACAATATTGGATATGAACTTCAAATTTATTTTCAAACTAAAAACTCAATTAAGAAATGAACCATATTGGCTAATATACTGGGGTTATATAATATACTGGGGTTATATATCAGGTGATATTGCAAATATCAGCTGATATGCGCACAAATCGATATGACCCATTCTTTTAACGTATCATTTTGGTTGACCACGAAAAATAATATACCCAGCCGGGGAGAGAGGGATAGGGGGGATAGGGGGAATATCGGCAGTATTAGGGATATTTAAAACAATGGTTTAAGCATATGGGAAGAGCAATAGTAGACACCAAGTTAACGTGCAAACTAGCAGTCAACGAAAAGGATTCATGTGCTTAATGGAAGAAACATGAATATGGTGAATACCAAAATGTTGGCATAATAACTTTGTTTTTATTATTGTATGCTGTAAATACATGTTTAGTGTTTTCACTTTCATAATTTGTAAAATCCCACAATATGCTGACCCTTATACCTCCTAGTATCAATCTCCAAGAAGTGATTGATTACCATTTTCTGTAGCATCCTTAGCAACCAAATTCTGACCTCCTCAAAGGGTTCTAAGTTTATATCAATTTTGTTTCTAAACAATCCACTGCCCATCAATAAACACACCTAATCTTAAAGCCTTCTCACTCAACGATGATGAATCAACTTGGATTCTCTAACAACACCGAAGTTACATCTCAAACTTTGAAAGACATTCATATAAAGATTATAAATGATACAGCACAATATCAGCCCACCTTGCTCAGCAACATCTTTATTGGTCCTAGCTACTAAACAACCCCTGATACAATAGGAGTAATAATTTCTAAACTTATTACAGTTATACTAAACGGCTTATGCAACTAGATACTTGATACTCTTGTGTCACGTTTTTTAATCTATTCATATATATTATGATTAAAATTAATACGGGATAGCTACTTCTGAAGAAGAAAAAAAAAAAAAAAAACTAATACTCGATAACTACCCCAAATTTGAAATTTATTTCTTTTAACTCAAACCTTTTTTTCAATATAGTTTACTTTTTGGTTTTTAACTTCAATAAACTATTTGACCATTGAAACACTTGATAAACTCTACATTAACCCAACCACGAACCTGAATACAAAATAGATGCAATTGGACAGCTCCAATGCTAGTTTGAGATGTAAAGAGAAGATTATTATTTTCAATAGGAAGATAAAGTAGCTTAGAGAATTGTATTCTCAAAGCATCTTAGACAACAAAGATAATTTAGCTTCCATGAGCAAGTGGAGGACAACTGTCAGCATATATCAAAAACTTTATTAGCTTAAAGAAGGCAGAATCAAACAAACAACCAAGCATAAACTTTTACATCGCAATTACTTATCAACACCTCTTGTTCAAGTAGCTTCCAACCCTCAATCACCTTCATTGGTATATTCCAAGTAATCCGGCATCTTTAAAAACCTAGTTTGGCATCGAATATTTGTTAACTACAGACAGAGTGCCACTTTGCAGTTGTGACGAGCCATTCACTACAAAGACGGATGTATGATTTAATACTCGATGAGCTGCTCAAATCATGCTTATCGTCCAAATTTACATAAAACTTAAAGGTAAATCAGAAATAACTTATAGGAATACTATAAAAACAAACAGAAATCTATAAACAATAAATTAAAAAAATTCAATCCACTCAATTTTTCTATGTTCAATAAGGATCACAAGATTCATAACCACGATCTATTAGGGAATATCCATAATTACCAAAATACAAAGTTTGGGTAGCAACACGGTACGGTCGATGCTAGAGATGATCTAGCCCGTACTAGCATATTATTTTAGTTGTATTTTTTATTTTTTTTTAATTTTTACTTAAAGAACACCAGTAGCAGAGCAAACAAACATTTCTAAACAAAAATTAGGACTTGCAGAGAGCAACGATTTTGTTTTCCTCACTAGAGTTTATTCTAAATTTGATCAAAAATTAACTAATTACATCTTGAATATACAGTAACAGTCAGATTATACTAAAGTATCAACTAGCAAGAAAACTACAGAAGGCAGAATTAGAGTTGGAAAAAAAAAAAAAAAAAAACAGTAGAAATCCAAACAAAATCACATGGAAATCAGCGGAAATAACAGGAATCTAGAACTTCACCGTGATACTTTCCGCAGTACGCCGACATCGTCACTTGGAATTGAAGAGAACTTGGAGTTTTTTTATCAGAAATAAAGAAAATTGTTGGTGGAGGAAGTTAAGATGGGAGATTGGGAGAGAGAGAGAGAGAGAGAGGGGTTTATATAGCGGTTTTAGGAGTGAGGATAGCAGTATAGCAGCACATAGAAACGGAAAAGGCGGGAGAAGCATCGAGAATGTGGTACTCAATGCCCGGGCCACGAAGCCAAGTGGGATGCTGTGGGCCCTGAAAGCCCAACTCAAGGACGGGATTTTGCGCAGCTGTCAGGGTGTTCGCGTGACACCTGCTCCGAGAAAACGTATCCAACGGCGCTCGGGTTCTTGGACGTGAACCCCCCCGCCTGAATACTTAATGGGCTATATGTCGATTAAAGCCCGTGGGATGGGATGGATTTTCCTTCCCTTTTCCCAATCAAGTACAGATACCATATCCAATCACGACCAACTAAGCAAAGCAAAAACGTTATCATTAGTAATAAATTCGTTCTCTGCGGTCGGAATTTATTATGGATTCCTGACCACAACATTCTGCACAGAGCCCTCTTGTATCTTTCTCCCTCATGTATCTTTCTCCACCGAGCCCGAGTTATGAAGGAAGGAATGGGAAGCTAAGTATTAGCAACAATTAGTTTTATTATATTATATTTGCTAAAAAAAAAAAATTAGCATATGATAAAAAAAAGAGCAGATTCTAAAATGTACCTAAGAAGACGAGCTACAGTTAATCAAGCCTAGACGCTCTTTAGCCGGTCAAGTGTCGTAGGGAAGCCTGTCCTCTTCGCATGAATGAGACCCGTCTGGAAAGTACATTTGCAAGAATGAAACTCAAAGGAGTTGATAGTACCCACACAATCGGTGCAGCATATGGTTTAATTCAATGCAAAGCAAAGAACCTTAATAGGAGTTGACATATCGCGAATCCTCTTGAAAGAGAGGGGTGCCTTCGGAAATGCAAATACGGCCTAGACTCCTACAGGAGACATTAGTAAGGAATTTTCCGCAATATGTGAAAGGCTGACAGAGTAATGACGTATAGATGTAGAAGGTTCATGGATCACAAACTTCTTTTTTTAGAGAAGAATTAATGACGGTAACAAATAATTTGAAATATCTTGATTTTTTAGAACATGTCTGAGCCAAATAGTAATAATTCGAAGCACTTCTTTTTACATTATACTATTTTAGAAACCCAAGGGCTCAATTATATAGATATATAAAATACAAGATTTCTAATCCTAACAGTAACAGGAGAAAAAACAGATAATCCATTTAAAATGAGTAAATAGAATTTCATACTCTAGATATATCCAAATAGTATTCACAGAAATATTCTAATACAAAATAGATATGAACATGGAAAATAGCTTCCTAACGCAACTTTTTGCTCAAGTTTTGTTTTGGGGTTCCAAAAGGTAGAGCAGTTTCGACATCGAGCAGAGGATGAGATTCAAAGGGAGCAGTTCGACACGGAGTTTTCTTTAGGTATTCAAATTGAAAGAAAACAAATGCGATGAAGGACTGAGTACAGAAGAGATGCAATAGCAATAACAAGAGATAGAAAAAGCCCTAAAATGAAGTTAGCCTATCGGAAGAGTTTCTTTTTAAAAGTGGGTCAAGATAAGAGAGTGGCTTTCGTGTCATGGGAAAAATCCATTAGTAGCATCCGTTGATGCTCTCTTTTTCACTTCTTTCGTGATATGCCCTCGTGTCAGGGGGATCTGTTTGAGAGCTCGCATTTGGTTATGATTTTGTTCCACTCCAGACATAATTTTGGTTTAATTCCAATTGATTAAGGTAATACGTTTTATTCTTTGGACCTTGCGGCCTTTTCTCCTTAGTTTTTTGTAATGGAAGGTAGCTAGAGTATAATTAGCAGCTTGAAATCAGATTTTACAAGTTATTTAGAGAGAGAGAGAGAGAATATGAATCAGAACAAGTACTAAGATAGTGAATGACAGACAGGACGATACCATCCCATGGGATTGAGCATCCACACACACACACACACATGTGTGTGTGTGTGAGAAAATAGGAAATTCATCGACGGTGAAAGGAGTTCCTTCACTACTGCTTAGGTAGTCCAATTACACGTGACGCCATTTAAAATAACAAATAAAAAAACTCTCTTAATCTTTTTTTAAGTGGTCGCTACATATAATAATTTTATTGGACCATCAAAGTGACGGTGAAGAACTCCCTCCACCGCCAATGAATTTCCCGTTTACTATATAATACGTGGGTCAGTATACAGGAGGAAGCATAGAGTGGCAGTGGTTGTTTTAGGGGAACTTCTAGATGGGCACACCATTTTTCCTAGTAAGCCCACTTAAAAACTTCTATAATATTACAATCTTACCATCGAATTTTTTGGACCAAATTGCACTTATCTTTCTTCTTCCTATTCCTAAGTTCAGTTAACTCAAAAAAAAAAAATCCTAAGATCCGCAGCGAAGATGGCGACAGCGGGCAAAAGAGAGAGAAGAGAGATTTGATAGTGTTGGGTTTAGATAAGAGAAGAGGAAGATGAATAAATAGTTGGGTATTTGGGTTAGAGATGATTTTTTTGGAAGAGAAGAAAAGAGAGATAGAAAACTCCGATCCGGACTGCGAGTCCGGACAATTTCTCTCTGTCCGGACTACGAGTCCGGACATATATTTCCGGTCCGAACTGGCAGTCCGGACAGGAAATCACTGTTCGGACTGGCTGTTCGGACTGGATCTCTCTGTCCGGACTGCCAGTCCGGACAGGGAGACTCTGTCCGGATTGCCAGTCCGGATAGGGCCCTGTCCAGGTCTGCAGTCCAGACAGGCAGGGGAAGTGCGGACAGGTATTGATACCTATAAATAAGTCTTTTTTCGCCTATTATCCACAAAGTCATTGTAGCATATCGGTGAGTATTCTCGTCTATTATGCAGGTGGCCCTGATTCGATCCCTAGCAACATTGTTTATTTTAGATTTTTATCTATTTTTTCAAATAGTGGTAAATTTAATTCAGATCCTTTTTTGATGACTAATTTTGCCATTACCCTTTTTACGTACAAAACAAAATCTTTTACTTTATAAACAAATTTTCCCTTTCCTTTTTTATGCACCCTTCTAAAATCCATGTTACTTCCATTAACAACAAGGAAAATAGAATTAAATACTTGCAACCCATTGCAGAAAACAAAAAAAAACACAAAGTTTAGTTCATTCTATACAACAAACACAAAAAATTCATTCATCTCTCAAATTTATACACAAAGTTTAGTTCTTTCCAATTACAGATTTAATCAATAACACATAAATACGAAATTCAAATTCAAACAACAATGTGAATTTACACAATGATAATTATAAACAAATCAGCTCATAATTAGAAACAACATTACATAAAAAATATATACAAAGTTTGGTAGAGATAAGCAATGGCTTTCTCTATGTTCTGAAGTTGTGCTCTAGTTTCTTCTATGTGCATGCGAACTTGATAGCTGCATTGATATACTTCTGGCCATACTGGAATTAGTTGGCGTGTTTCTGGGTGCATGGGGTATGGTTGGAAAAACACTTATTTCAACCACTCCGATATCTATTCTGTCAATACAAAATAAAATTCATATCAATACACACATTATGCTCCACAATTAAGCCACTAACACAATAATCACACTAGACAAACTGGATTGCAAATTGACATACACACACGACAGTGATTGATCCTCTATAACTAATTGTTTTATTTGAATATTATAATCATGTTTGCATTTCAGATTATAGTAATGTCAATTATCATGTATATTTTCTTCAAAGCCTTACTAATTGACGGAAAATATTATACAACTTGTAAATGTACAGATATAGTGATAAATAAAATTTTTTTTCATAGTTTTCTTCTTAACACTGTCTCAAAGATTAAATCCCACAGATACAGTGATAAACAAATAAAACGAGCAAAAAACAAATGGGGAAAAGGATTGGCTCTTTTGCGATTTGAATCAGAATTTAACACTACACATATTTTTGTTGAACCCTTTCACCCAGATGAGATGAAATTCTGAAGAGCAGATTGTTGTTGCTACTATGATGCTTAATGCAATTTAAGTTTAAAACTTAGGAAGGAAAGAAACTTCTATTGTGAATTAATATGTCACGACCATACTCGTGCTACTAATCTCTTCTTTAAACTAATCAATTCCTTTCAATGGCTTATCATATTCTCTTTTTAAAACACTATACTAGCAGGATAAAAGAGGATGATGATGATCATAATAATCATAATCTTAATAACAACAACAACAACATCATCATCATCAACAACAACAGCAGCAATAATCATAACCATAATCATAATCATAATCATGCTAATAATCATAATATAAAAGTGCATACTTTCGAGCTTACCTGAGATGGAACAATATATGATCTATTCAATGCAAATTGACAATATATTTCTATATATCTCATCAATTCTGATTTTAGAAAATAAAATTACTCCTTCCCCTCATTCAATTTTCTCCCTCAAATTTGAAAGAGGTGAAAAAAAGTTTTCATTTCTTCCTTCATTCGCATCATTGCAACTAAAATTACACCTAGATTTCATCACAATCAAACAACTAAAATGAAAAGTTTTAAACTTTTCAAGGTTGCAACAAAAAAAAATTAATTTTTTCTTAATAATTATAATCTAAATATTAAAAAAAAAATTAACAAAAAATGCTACAACCAAATTTGTTATCTCCTCCCCTCTTCCTCCTCTCCAACCCAACAAAATCACCAAACATTAATATTGAAGAGTTGTTTGATCCAAAAATAAAAAATTTAAATTAAAAAAAAATTACTAGATTAGGAAATCTCACCTAGTAATGGAGGGAAGACGGCAGCGGCAGGAGAATGGCGGCGACGGCGACGTCCGTCCTAACGACGGCGGCAACGGCATCCAAACGGCGGCGGCGGCGACAGCCCCGCCTCTAGGAACGGGAGAGAGAGGAAGATTTGGAAGGAGAAGGAGGTAGAGAAAGGGAAAAAGAGGATCAGGGGAAGTGGGAGGGGAAAATG
Source organism: Dracaena cambodiana (assembly GCA_036321105.1). Taxonomy (NCBI): domain Eukaryota; kingdom Viridiplantae; phylum Streptophyta; class Magnoliopsida; order Asparagales; family Asparagaceae; genus Dracaena; species Dracaena cambodiana. The sequence continues at coordinate 340,021 of JAYEPQ010000009.1, read as the reverse complement.
AAGTTAGGATCAGAGTTGTTTTTTGGGTTTAGGGGGTTAGAGAGGAAATGGGAGAGGAGAGGGAGAGGAGGATGATAAATAGGGGTGAAGGGTAATTTTGCAATTTTTAGTGTGCTCACTAGAAAAATTCTCCCTTTAGCAAATTCTATGTAGGCTCACTATGAAAAATGGTGTGCTCCTTTGGAAGCTCCCTTGTTTTAGTTGTGTTTTCTCGAGGGAGAAGTAAAGATAAAGCAAGAAGGATGGCAAATATTATATTTGATGGCGACACTTGTACTACAACACCAACAAGTAATGCGATGTCATGCCATGCCATGCATTGCATGGGTTGGGTTTGGTTAATAACTTGTATTACATTGGATTGCATCTTGGAAGCAAGGAAGCAACTTAACCACGTGAAATGGAGTTGACACAAATTGAAGTTGAACCCGGCCCCCTTCAAAATATACTCAACATTCATCTCATTACTCTCTACTTCTACTATAGCCCCTCATCGTCCAACCAGCCCTAAAACAGGTTCGCTCGCTTAAGTTGGCTTTTAGCCTGTCGATGGGTGGTTTGGGTTAATTTGAGTCTAGTCTGGATCCAAAACCAATCACACCCGTACAGCTGGACTGGGTCAAGTTATACATGAAACTAAATATGGATCTTGTTTACCCGACTATATATCAAATTGACCAAATCCACAAGTTCCTATTTCTCACTCATTTAAAACCCAAATCATAGGATATTTATATATATATAACCCATTAATGTGTTTTGATTATTGGATCTAAATCTGATGATTCATATCATTTTGATTAATGTTTGTGAAATTAGGTGGAGGGGTAAATTAAACAGGTCTAGCAACCCGAATAGTGGATATTTTAACCTCTTTATCTGTAAAAGAGATGAATATATATGCTAATGGTTTTGGTAAACACATATGGTATATGCCCCAAAACTTGACCCACTACTCAACCGATTTGAGAGAGGCCAATTAAATTAGCATTTAAGTTGTCGATCACACTGTTTTTATAGGATGTTCCAATCAAACAAACAAACAAATAATCGAGTAATAGTAATAGAAATGGTAAGATTTGGCCCTTTAAATCCACATGCCAAACCTTTTATACTTCAAAAAAATGCTGAATAAACCTAATGACTCGGGAACACTAAAGTTTCACTCTTTGTAGTTTCAATCCCTTTGTGTGTTTTTCGAGTGAAAATGCATTTTGTTTGTTATTCTTTATAAGGCACACACATGAAGAGAGAAATCAAAATTAATATTTTAGAATGCTAGTAAATTTAGGATTTGTCTGGATGATATAATTATAACTTACCAGATTTTAAAAAATCTTCATGGTTTGGAAAACTATAAATACAACCATATGTAAAAGACATAAAATTTGAAAATTTTGTTCCAAATATAAACCTTAAATCTCATGATATTAGGAGATATCCATATTCTCTTCACCATTTAAACACTCATCTGGAAAATATCATGATTTTTTTTTTCTAAATTTTGCAATGTCACACAATTTTAATTTTTTGATGGGTTGTGTTTGAACTCTTGATGTACATTATAATCATTTTAAGAAATCTCATTACATTTTCTTGGGTGAGTGCTTAAATGATAAAGAGAGAAAGTAAAAATTATAAAGATATAATATTTGACATTTCCAATTTTAATAGAGATTTCAAATCTCGCGGTGCACAAGGCTGTTTTTCCTAAGTTAGTTTCAATTTTTTTTTTTAAATAAACAAGCAGTCCATGATTATTAAGACTTTCTAAAATCTCAAAATTTACAAATTTATTAAAAAGTAGAACTATAATTAATTAATTTGTGTGATGAAATCATCCAATCCAAAACGCAGCCTTAGAGTTTATAATGATAGCTGGTTTTAGTTTAATCAAGGCCACTGAATGGAATTTCAATTTGCCATCACACAATTCATTTCATTAGGATAAATTCAATAGATCACAATTGCCAGTACGGTGTTAAGATTGTGAACACCATTAACAATTCAAATTATTTAGAATTTCAACTTAACAAAAAAATAAAAAAAGGGAAACTAAATACATCTTAATTAAGAAGCTATGGCAACCGACATGAATTCAATAGCTGGCTGACAAAAAACAAGGGAAATGAAAAGCAAAGACATAATGAAGCAATCATGGATTCCAAAGTTATATATAAACTCTCTCTCTCTCTCTCTCTCTCTCTCTCTCTCTCTATATATATATATATATAGCTTCAAGTCAATGATCTTGTGAACAAACCCCTTACAAGCAATTTAATCCAGCAACAGTAGCTACTGCTACCCTCTACATTTGATCAGGAGTTTCTCTTTCTTCAAAAGGAAAAGGTATATTCTTTCTTTTTTTAAAAGAAAAGAAAACAACTTGCAAGTAAAATAAAATCCAATCCAATCCAATCCAATACCATCAGGTTCCTATAGTCAAATCAACCGAGCATAAACCATTCACAATTCTGCAAATTCAAAATAGAAAAAATTTCACCTTCCTTTCCTTCAACCCGATGGCTGTACTTATTCATCAACTGTATGTATGTACCTTTTATCCCAAAGTAAATTCAAGTGGGACCTGTTTCATGACCTCTGCTGCTGCTGCTGCTGCTGCTGGGTCTTGAATGCTTGAATCCAGAGAGAGAAGCCGCAGAGCCCCCTCTCCCTGTGAACCATCTCCTCCTCGCACCACAGGCTGCTCTCCCTCGCGCTCCGCCTCCTGAACATGAACGTGGCGTATCCCTGCGGACTCCCAAACTCTTTCAGATCCCACATCACGTCCACCGGCCATCCGTCCACGTATATGGTGGCGTTCCCCCTGAACTTCCACACCAAATTCTTCACTTCCACCACCCTCTTCCTATCAAAAACCACCACCAGCTCCCCCTCTCTGTGCGTCGGCGTCGTGCTGTCCCATTTGCAGCTGATGGCAAGGTCGTGATCCCTCCCTTGAGCACTGAACCGTGCCTTGGTCGAATAAACGACAAGCCCTACAATCTGCTCCTTCCGTCCCACCAGCGACAGCTCCGGCAAGTGCTGAATCTTCGTGTGCTCCTCGAGCCTCTTCACGTAATCTCTGCTCAAATCTCCGAGCAAGAGCGCACAATCGGCGCGGATCACGATCACCACAAAGTAGTTGGAGACAGGCTCAGGCCCTGAATTGAACTTGGCGGCGGAGTAGTCCCAGTGGAAGCCCAAGGCATAGGGACCCGAGACGCAGGACAGCTTGCCCTTGTTCTCACGGAGGAGGTGAGAGCGGATGGCGTCCGGGTTCCAATTGTGGCCGCAAGGGTCAACGCTGACGCCGAGGGAGAGGAGGGTGCCCAGGTGAGTCTTGGACCAGGTGAGCTTCACCAGGAGATCCTCGTTGTTGGGCAGTTTGGTGCGGTAGAGGCTGGTGATGGCTGTGGGGGAGTCGAGGGCAGCCACGGCCGAGAGCTTGCCGCAGCCGCCTCCGCTGCTGCGACGGTCCGAGCACGCGGAATTAGAAACCTTGACGGCATGCTCGCTGAAGCAGGAAGCGAAGTCTCTCATCATCATCTTCTTCTTCTTCTTCTTCTCAGAGGAGGATGATTGTTGCACTGCTCTCTTTTGTTGGAGCATATTATTGTTATAAATAAATAAATAAATAAATAAATAAATTTTATGAGCAAAAATAGAATATGTATAGAGGAAAATTTAAGGGACAGAGATTTAAGGGAGGGGGCTTAATGGGAGGTAGTTAATAAGGAATATCTTTATTGCCAAGCCATAATGCCTGCTGCTGCTGCTTTTGAAGTATAGTCTTTTTCCCCTTCCATTTTCCTCCTCTCTTCTATTAGATATTAGATAGATCATCATAATCATACGTGGGATCCAAGTACAGAATTGTTCTGGGTCTATGGAGATTAAAAAGGAATAATTACAAGACCAAAGCAAAGACTCGACTTATAAACAAAAAAAAGTTTATTTAATTTTAAATTAAAATAAAATAAAAAAATAGCTACAGTTTCCCATTCTGATGGTGATGGAGTGCAACCATATGCAGTTTATGTGCCAAATAAAAGCTTATAAAGACTTTGCATTCTATTATCTTACTGTAAGAATTTTATTTATTGTTTAAACACTAATTACTGATATTGCACTGAGAATGAATTTGGTCCTGGTGCCAGGAATTAGTCATACCAATAAGACAAATCACAAGTGGGCAGGCAGTCCACAAGGGAAGGAAGGGAACGTGTTGATCCCAGAAACACAGTAACGTTTTCCCCGAGTCCGCCCGCTTCCCCTGCACCCACGCCACCGACAAGCTGCTCTGCTCCACTCATCACAAATAAATTAGGCAGCACTGCAATAATCAACAGCGGCATTAAAAGCTGTGGAATTCTACAAAGAAAAAAGATCTGAGCTTTGCCGTCAACCCTAGAGAAACTTCGACCCTGAATCCTGTGTTTCTCATCATATTTTTATTCCCTGCCAGCAGCTGTGATTGGGACAGATTATGCTAGATACAAAACAAAGCTAACCACAAGCGTTCTGTTGCTGCTACACTTGCGCAACATTATCAAATCCTGCAGTAGCTGTGGAAGTTGAAGAGAACTCAAAACCAAAACCTGCAGTTGGATTAGATTAGACAATCGAGTACCAACCTCCTTGTTGATCAACAATTCTCCGGCACAATGAGGTTAAAAATTGGACTAGATCACCAAATTGGTCATCTCCATTCGGGGGTTTATTCTAGAATCTAAAACATAGCCGCCATCAGAGGTTTCTTGTCAGTTGTACAGGAACCTACAATGGCAGGATTTATCGCCAAGGGCCTCACAAATGAAGGCTATTACATCTAAATAGAATATTCATATGAGCTTCTAAACAACTAAGGGGACCCATGCATAAGGCACCCATAATAAGCCAAGATGTCGAGCTAATTTAAAACTAGTCCAAGTTATAGGTACAGTTCTTTCCTGATCATGAGAAGGGCCCTCCTTCCTGAAGCAGCAAAAATGAAAGGGAATAATGTAAGCAGAAGAAGACAGTAGAACTACCCCAGTGATGCAAACCATGTCTATCTCAGTCCCCTTAAATGTGAGTTAATAAACTCAGCTGCTTGAGAAACTGCCAACGGCTGTGCCTACACAAGAAAACAATGCGGGCAGTTAAGCTGCCTTCTTAATTCTAATGCACAAGTAAACTGTCCTCACGTTTCCTCATAACCTAATGATTTGAGTTTTTGTACCTAATCTCTCGGACATATACAACAAGCAAGGTTTGGAAAGTTAATTAGTAAATAGAAGTTGCTTTTTTTGTTTAAAAAAAGAAAGAAAGAAAGAAAGGGAACAGGAAAGGGACATAATACTAGTTTACTATACATAAGATAAGGGTTACTTAACACTAGGAACTCCAAGATCAACTTAAAATCTTGCGATAGGTGCACTTCCAAGGTGACATTGTTGCAATCCCAAGGTGACTTCGTGGCAATTCGCAACATTTACCTTTTGGTATTAATATCAAGCAGTGGAACTCATTTATAGCTTCAACCTTTCTTTCTCTCAAAAGTATTAGCCTATTGTCACCACAGCTCGCTTGTATTAGTATGTGCTATGTGGTTCTCTAGTTGAAGATTCAAACCAAATTCATCTACCCAATTAATAAACAATGACATTCTAATACAAGTCGGTGGTTTTTTTATGTGACCAGGCTAGCGATTTCCTACCTGTTATCTGATGGTGAAGCGTACGCCTTTGCGTGGTTCTTCTCCTCTGCTTCTTTAGTAATTAACAAATGCTAACTGGTCTCATCTTAGAGCGGCAGCCCCACGTTCACCCTCTCCTTCTCTTTCTTTTATTTAAATCCAGTTTGTGATTAAGAAATCAGGGGTTGATATATAGAAAAAAAAAGGCACTTTTCCCTGATTGACCAGTCTAAAACCTACTAACGAAATTTGAAGTGATAGGACATCACATCAACTAATACATGTCAAGCTAGCAAAACTAAAGGAAATCCTAGAAAAACTGAAGGAAATCCAAGTGCCTAATTAATAGAATTAGTAGCCATTATTCAATGAATTGTACAAATATTTGACAAATCATGATACAAAGTATGCAAGTCATATTGGAATTTCCTCTGTATAGCTCTAGGGATGAAAGATAACTGTAGACGAAAAATCGTGTGAGGCACAACTGTCAGATAAGTCAACTACTTGAGACAACGACTAAAGTTGCTCATGGTGAATAAATCATGACTCCCATTTACTACCAAAACCAGATCAGTTTAACATACTTGTCTTTGATATAGTTCCCCTGTAATTTATCAGCTTCACTTCTCAAGTGGAATGCATCTAAATTCAGTGTCTGTAATACTAGTGCTAGATCAATCACAGATAAACCCTAACCATGGTCATCAGAGGTAACAGATGAAGCACAACGACTATGGACCATTAAAGGTAGTAAGAAAGAAAAAGATATCTAAATGATATTCTAGATTTTCAAGCCAATGGAGATTATAAGCCATTGAACAGAGAGCACACGCTTTCCCAGAGACATAAATGAGATCCAAGTTAATTAGTAGATCCGTCGATCATGTCACAAGTACCAAGATGTCAGAATACTTAATACCAAGAGTCATTAGTTTTAACAACTACGGTGTATTGCATGAAGTGGCGAGGAGGAACCATACCTGCCCATGAAAGAGTTATACTCAATATCATTAACGAATATAAAAGTCACATGAAATCTAATGATTCATGGTTTCGTTCTTGTTTTATTTTAAAAAGTATGATAAAACTCTGAACTTTGAAGGACAGGGATCATACTAACAGAGTTTAACTGAAGGTGGGAAAAATGCTCAGAGATGCAAGTTCCACTTACCATACGCGATCAGGGACTAAAAACAGCTCAAACTCCCATAGAAGAAAAAGCAGGTTGGCTCAAAAGTAAATAATCAATCCCATCTATAACATATTGATGCTGAGTATGATAAAAGAGAATCAGACAAGAAACTACGAGGCCATAATTAGCAAACTCCAGTTACGCAGAGAATGAGAATGTATTTGTTGAATTCTCGTGTTCTTGTGAGGGCAGAACAAACTATGCTTGTCAACAAGGGAAGGGAACCTGTTGACATCAGGCAGTTGGATACGAAACAGCAAAGGTAGAAACAGAAAAAGTTTACCATTGGCCGACAAGCCTGTATAGGCAATCTGCTAGTTCAGGACTGTTTTATCTGCCGGTTCAGGACTGCTTTCCAGCTTGAAAACTTTCAATTTTCCAATTAGTTGAGGTTTTGGAATGTCTCAATAATAATCTAACCAACCAAGTACAGCTTGTTGCCTTCCTCATTGGACATTCATGTGACTTTACGGATAAACAAGGAAACTGAAAGTACAAGAGAGGGGTAGCTTGACTATAACGAGGGTAGGCGTTTCTTTTAGATGTTGAGGGTCGGTGAAAGGCTTCTTATTATAGTGAAATCTCTTGGGTCACCACAAAAACATCGTCACATACTATGTTCTAATCAATCAAGGCCATTGTGATGAAACATATTTTTCGTAAAATGTTCTAGGGAAGTCTTGAAATCATGTAATATGTGTAATGATGATAGGGATAAGTAAATCTAAAGGCTGTTAGCATGATCCAACTATAGGGACAGATACTATCATATTAAGTTATTAACTGTCACAGATGAGGACACGGCATCATGGTCAACATTGGAAAATCTCCATATTGGCTGCTGATATTCTGACCTCACATGAATACATCGACACACATATTCATGTAAGCATACACGAAAGTCGCTAAATATGTTTCCAAACAAATTGTTTTAGAAAAGAGAGATAGAAAACTCACTTTTAACATGTCTGCCCTACAACCTTTTTCAAATTTACAATTCTAGTTAATATTTCCTATTTCCTATTATGTTCTAAAGGAATAACTCAGCAGGGGAATATGAATTATATTAGGCTCTTCAAGTCATTAGTTATAAAAAAAATAGACCTGCGTGCTTTTATCAATAACCCCAACACATAATGCTAATGTTTTTGAGATGCACCATTCACACTACTCGTCATAATAGAAGAAAAATAAAAGAAAAATAGAAAATGAAATTCCAAATAGCCATTACATTAAATTAAATTCTAAGATGATTAGTTTGAAAAGTAAGATTTCCAGAAAAATGGACAATACAAACTTAATTTGGTTTAGAGGAACAAATCAGAATTTTTGGAAGAACGTGAATCTGAATTCTTGGATGAATATGTCTCTTTGTGGTCAAGGTCTCGAGATCATCTGCTCCCATACAGCGAAATGAGCAGGTGTAGACCCCCAAATTACATACACACAATCTCAGTACGAAAATTATCAAAAAGAGATAACTACTCATTATAGGTTTTAAAATTCTATTTATTTGCCTCAATGGCTTTTTTGTGGAGTTTGACTACTCGATAGGATTTGAAATATAGAAGCTATCAGGTTGAAAGTAAGAACACACCACACCACCTAGGATATATTCGCTGACCATTGCTATTGATCCAACATTCAGGAGTCCATAACTCAAAAATCAGTCTAGAATAGGCCCACGGAACTGAAAGATCAAACCAGAACAAATTCTGGCTTACCTATCCTTCCGCAATCACAAAAGAGAATGTTTATATTGACAGGTTGATCATCCACGGCGACCTGTAGCATGGACTGACCATTGAGTAAAATATACCAATCAACCCGTGAGTCTAATTTGTCCTGCCTCATTCTCCATTTAACCCTATATCAATTGACCATTTATTGTCTACCTATGTAACCACCTATCTTCCATATTTTTCTATGCATCAGACCCCCGACTTGAATAGAAGACAATCCTCTTGGTGTGTGGATTTTTTTTATTTATTTAATTCTTCTTCTTCTTCTGCTCTTCTAATACTACATTTGGTGCATGTTTGTGTATGCGTATGGGTGTCTGGGAGGGATTTAAGATTTTGGATCTGATATCATATGCAATCAATTAAACTAAGTAATAAACATATATGTTCAATGACTTATAAATGCTCTGTTGATGTGATTTTTATTTTAAGAAGGATAATATAAGGTGTCACATCTAACTTGTCTGTAAATCTTCTTAGAGAACATCTCAGTAAGTTTTGAATGTACACAATTTAAACTCCAACTCTCTAAATGGCTATGATAAACTTGGCTATTTTCTTTTGAATTTATATAATTACAGCAATACATACATCACGAGAGAGCATGTGCGTACGATTACATATACATGTAGAACCTGACTCAAGGAAAAATTGGAAGAGAAATACCTGTTAGTTCACTCTAAAACTCTTCATCGTTTGCCACTGATCTTGTCACTGGTATGGACCATCTCCCCAGATGTGCAGTGTAATTAATACACCGGATTATTCCTCTTCCTCCTGGCCCATCAGGAAAATCAATAACACTGATGCTACCATCATCAAGATGAAAGGATTCCATCCACTCTGGTGTCAACTTCAGACACTGGCATATTAATGCAATGTGAATAGAAGGGTGCCCAACAACTACGATGTTTCTCTCTGAATCTGATTCATCAGACAGCTCTTGAAGCACGGATTGCCAGGCTTTAATTGATTGATTCCATAAGTTTGTTATATGCTCAACACCAAGGGTATCTAACAGTGAACACATTGTACTCTGGGAACGTTAGAGGAACATGTTAGGAACAGAACTTAAAAGAAGAATTTTCCAATCACACAACAGAACGGTTTATAGACAGAAAAATGATACTGGGCCCAAGTTATTTAAAGATAAACTCTGGCACAGTTGCTGTTATAACTAAAATAAGAGACTTGGCTAACTATATTGTCAGAAACCCCAAGGATAATAGCATTTAGATCTTTACCGAGTGTACTTGCTGAACAATTGGTTCAACTTCGAGGTCCAGCATTTTCTTTACCTCCACATATCGAGGCATGCAGTCAGCACCCAAGCAATCTGCTGCTTCCTGGACCTACAATTAAGCCTGCATAGCTGGAATAAGTAAAGAATTCTAGATTGTAATGAAACTAAAAGAAAAAGATTAAATTGTAAAAAATGATGAACAATATTTGAAAATTTTAACCTCGTATATGGCGGTAGCTGTATCAATGGAAGCTACCCGTGGGCTGGATATTATACAATTCACCTTCAAGTCTAGGAGCAGTTCTGCAGTTTTCTGCGACTGCAATTGACATGGTTTGGTAAGAATAATTACATCAGCAAGCTAGCTGTCTTAATTTTCCAAAACAAAACAATAACATGTAGCTACCTGTATAACTCCAAGCATGTTCATGGCCTCATATCCCATATTGGGAAAGATAGCCTGGAATGGAATCGTGGTCAATTTTTAAATTTAATGAAGATTGATAACAAGAAACTAGTGGTCTCTACACAGTTTCTAATAGAAAAAAGTTGCAATGGAAAACAAAATAGACAATGTGGAAGTGTATGAGAAAAAGTACGAGTGTACAGCACAACTTCAAAATTTCAGGCAAGATGAATATAGAATTCACAGCATGCGATGGAAGGATGAATATGGTAGATAAGTAAAACATGTGCAGAGACAGTACAGGCATAGAAGGCTTGTTGGGGACACGAACATCAATGATCTATGGCATCTGTTGAGAATACTTCAGCCAGAAATCAAGAGGTTTAAGGATTTCCTGCTTATGCATTAAGTGCCATGTGAACAAAAACTCATGATTTATGTTGTTTGGAAGGGTACTAGTTTTGTAGTCGTGCAAGTTAAAAGGTCCAAAAGTACTTGGTGATTTAATCGTAGGACACTTTATTCTTTTAAAAGATAGGTCCAGTCCTACTGGGATCTCCTCCAGGATTAAGATGTAGTTCTTTTTAATTCTGCCAATTTTCTCTTAACCAATCTCCAAGTGCTTTTCTGTGTTCATATGAATTTTGAGTGGCCTAAACTATAATTAGTGAGTTGGATAATCAGGTTTTATAGGGGAACAGATAGCCAGCATTTAAGTTTTTTAAAATTTTATGAAACCCTATGCCTATTACAAGATATGACACCAGCATGCCTACGCTCCTTTACACTGCATGCATGCATCCCAACATCAATATAGTACATTCATTCATCATCCTACATACATATGTATATAATACATATACACTACATATTCTGACTTGAATAGGAATATAGTTTCCAAACGTCCTACCTCACTGCTACTCTGTATAGCTCCATGGCATACTAAAATTATCCGCTTGCTAGCTTTCCTTCCACTAGATATTCCAGCAGCAATAGGTGAACTCGGGGTCTGCAACCACATCAAACATATGCAATACCTCTGAGAAATTTTTCATTCTACTGGTGGAGAACAGAAAGGTCTACAAAAGATGCAATGTCATTTAAAGCTACATTAGATAGTAAAGTTGTAGACAATGTGAAAATACAAAGAAAGCCTGGGCACAGGGTCAAGGAATATGCATGTGGAATTTAAAAGACTTTATAACTTACTAATTACCATCATGACTGCATCATTCTACATTGTTCCCATCAAGGTGGGTTCAACTAAGAACCACATGTTAAATCAAGGAAGCTAAGAAATAAAAAGAAAATGCTCTTTACAAGCAACTAACAAAATGATATCAATTCTCATTAACTGCCACATTCATATAGATCAGACCAAATGAAATTACAATTTTACGGGAAAGGAACTAATATTGATAGAATATTGATAGAAGTTCAGACAGACCTTGCTTCCTAAGCAAAGATATTGAGTAATAAAGATGGCATTGTATAAAATCTAGAAGGCTAGTTTGTTGTAGGGAGCCTGTCAGTTCCGTAGTTTAAAAACTTAATTTAAATATAGAGCAAAAAACAAAATTCCCTAGACTAGGAAAAGTCAGTTGCTACAAGGAGCATCACCAAGGAAGTACAATCCAAAGAGAAACAAGGAATCAGATTTCAACTCAGTATAACTAAAATGCATGCAAAAGACTCAGTATTATCATTCATATCAAATTCTAGAATGGGCACATGATTCAGAAGGGAGAGAAAAACAACAACAAAGTCTTTAACCCAGAATGGAAAGGATAGTTACTGAAAAGGCATTTAAGTACATCGTAGCACACATCAATATTCAAATAATACCTCTTAGTAATTGTTTCAGTGTTTGCTGAAGGAGGCATATGACAAGGCAGTGGTAAAGTTTATAAGCTACAAAACATAGAAATTAAAATAGGCCTATATAAAGCAATATACACACTAGCACTTGGCATAACTATCTTATCTTTCCATGCGTGGTTAAGTATGACAGATAGTTTAGGTAACACCTTGAATTAACTAAAGTAGGACTATAGATGGATATACATGTTTTTGTAGTGACTGAACGAATAAACCATCATTTATAAATGGAACTGGAAAAAGAGATTGATACATGATTCCACGCATTGAAGTGTTTCCACTTCTTTTTGAGGATGATCTATATATTGAAGTATATCAACCCGTTGTCAAGGATATTCTTTCCTTGTGACATTTCCTACGATAGGTTTTTATGAACTTGTATGGGTTTCACAATCAAATATGGAGGTTTAGAGATTCAGTTCATGGGATGTGGCATTGTGTACGTATTCAGGGGAAGTCATCCAGCCAGTCAAGGCTGTCACAAACCCAAATTATATATATATATATATATATATATATATATATATATATATATATATATATATATATATATATATATATATATATGCAAAATTAATGCAAAATTAACTTTAGCCTGACAGATTTGAAGAAGTGGAAACTGCAGAAGGGAACCTCTTTTCTTATCATGGTAGTATGGCTACCTGATTTAACCTATTGAGGCAAATATGCGGAGGGCCACCTTGAGGTTTTGGGGTGAAATCCAGCACACTCACACCACAGTTGCTCTGGAGCAATACCCTGAAGTAGCCTGTACCTAATCCTTAATAGACAGGTAAATGTTAGAATTAGAACTTTAGCTTCAGTTTATACAACAAAAAAATGTATAAAACATAGGGTATGGTTAGTACCTAGGGCTGTGGCAACAAGGGCTTGATTAACTGCATTATGAGCAACAACAAGGACAGACTTCCCTTCATGGGCTAAAATCTTATTCCAGCAGCTTTTAGCTCGGTCCCAAAGTTCTCTTACCGGGTAGTGACCATCAATGCTAAAATTTGCAGCATCCCTCTGCCACTGGCGATAGGCATTGCCAAATTTCTCTTTCCCCTCATGCTTCAGAAGGCCCTGAATCGATTCATTTAAAGGAAAAACAACTTAATTTATTAGTTGTATTCTGCAGGAGAAGTGATCACTTAAGTTACTAACTTGGAAAGAGTAGAGATCAATCTCCCTAAGGTCAGATTCTAATATCATTTCCTCCTCTCGAGAAGCCCATACTATCTCAGCAGTTCTTTTTGATCGGATTAAGGGGCTGGAACACAAAAGAAAACAGATCGTTAATCAAAGGCAGTATAAAAATGACTACATCCAACCTTAAATTAGAGTTATATGAGACACAAACACCAAGATTGCCCTAAATATGGAGTGACTTTCTAATTACAAAGTGCAAAAGGTAATTTTTCATGAAATTTGTTCTAACAAACTGCCAGAAAACGTCATTACTTTAGCCGCTTAAGAAAATTCCCAGTTTTAACCTTTTATCCTGAAATAAAAGACTAAAAAAAAAAATCGAAATTGAAAATAAGAAGATAAAAGGCGAATGCTTTGTAAGAGCAACTCTAGAAACAAATTTACCTAGTGAAGCAGACATCGAAGGAATCTCCGATGAGCATCTGGCGGGAGGTCTCCGCCTGAGACTCCCCCTTCGCCGTCAGAATGGAGAAATCGGAGCTCCCTTGGATCCGACCCTCCTCGTTCCACGTGCTCTGGCCGTGCCTAACGAGAGCCACCCTCTTTGCCGCCCCAATCGCCGGGAAATCAGGCAGCGATCGCCGGACCTTCGCCTTCTCCATCTCCTGCAAGCTTCCGGAGCACGAGAAGACTCCAGCCCTAGGACTACGGCAAGGGCTTCTTCCATGAAGAAAGAAAGAGCATTGGCCGCTGCTTAGTAGCGACGATGCCAAAGAGAGCATTTTTGGATGACCTTTTTTTTATTCCTTCGATTCTTCCAAAATAATATCTCAGCCCTAGTGTATGGTTTCCGTTGGTTTCTTGAGCTTCATGCAGGAGGGTAGATGATGAGGCCGGATTGGTCCAGCAAGAAGCTGACACGTGGCGAAAACGAAATATTGTCGAAAGCAAGGGGGCAAATTTTTCTTTCAATGGTGGGCTCATTTAGAAATTGCGTTGGGAAATTCAACTGGAGCGCACCACTTTGCTCAGCAAGCTCACCTTTCTCAGTCCCTCTGGCTCACTGAGCAAAGTTGGGTGCTTAGATAGAATTTCCCAATTTTGTTGCGTTTCTTCGTTGAGAGTTACTAGATGGGACCCATATTTTTCTCAGTAAATCCCCAAAGGACTTTATCTGACTTTTGGAGATCACCAAGAGCACACTATTGTTTCTTAGTGAGTCCACTCTGCAACTGTCTCGGCTTTGAGCCTGAAGTATTTACAGTTTTGTCGCTTACATCTTTATAAATTATGATTTAGTCTCCCACATCTTCATATTTAGGATTTAGTTCTCAAATCCTCTAAGCTATTACAATTTAGTCCCTCCGTTAGTTTTTCCTTCCAAATATAATACAGAATTTATTTTTTATTTTTTTTAATAATAAAATGACTTACATAATTCTATGAAGAAAAATGGAAAAGAATGAAGAGATAGAAGAGAAGAAGAAAGAGGGAAGTCAATGAACCTAATGAAAAAAAGGAGAAGAGAGGAGGAAGAGAGGAGGGAAGGAGACGAGAGGGGGAAGAGAGAATAAGGAATTAAGGAGAGGTAAAATAGAAAAATCAGGTCAAAAAATAACTTGGATGTTTTGGGGACTAAATCTAAATATGAAGATTTGAGAGACTAAATTATAATTTATAAAGATTTAAGGGACAAATCTCTAAATACAAAAAAAAAAAAAAAAAAAAAAAAAAAAAAAAAAAAAAAAAAAAAGGGCTGAGAGATCGGCTCACTGGGAAAATTGGTGTGCTACTTTGGAAACTCCCGAAAGCATGGGGCGCATCTAGTAACTCTCTTCTTCGTTCCTTTCGCGACGCTGAGGAGAGGAGGAGAGGAGAATGGGTTACACTTGCACAGTATTTGCAATTTCCCTTCCAAAATTCTCTCCATATTCCAATCATCTCTCTTCCAACTCGAAAAATTACCGATCACTCCCTTCGTCTCTTGGCTCTCGCCGGATCTCGATCCGGAACCCTAATTCCCTGAAGTTACCATTCGTAGTATTTGCAGAAGAAGAGGGAAAGAACAACAATAGAGGGGTTCCACCAGAAGAGCAGCAGGAAGGAGATGTGAAGGGCGGGGAGAGGCAACGGCCGCCGCCGGCGCTGAATCTCCGGTGGAGAGACGTGCTTTATCCCGATCCCGAGAACATCGTGGCCATCGGACTGACGGGGCTGCTGACGTGGGCGAGCGTTCAGGTCTTGGGTCAGCTCTTCTTTATATCCGTAGCCATTCTTCTAGCTGCGCTCAAGTACTCCTTTATTGCTGCTCTCCTTCTCTTCATACTCATTACACTTCTTTAGTTGAAAATCCAATGTAATAATGTATGGGTTGAAAAAAAATTAAAAAAAAAAAAAGAAAGAAAGAAAGAAAAAAAAAAAAGTTCATTTGTTTAGGTTTCTTGAATATTGTGTTTTATATACATGTATGCGACTTTAATATCATTAATAAATTTTCTTGCAAGTTTGATTGTTAGTAGTTGCAACATTCCTTGGCTTGAACCTTAGGCAACCTTATCTAGTATGTTTCCAACCTGTTGTGCCAGTTAATAAAAAAGAAGGAAGTGTAAAGACAAATTTATAAAAGTTATAGAATAGTTGCAGCCTAGCTGGATCATGAAATTTGTAATAAGTGGATGCTGAGATTCCTCTTCTAATATGGTTTAATAAATAATGCGCTGGTTCTATGGAATTATGCATTTTTTGTTCCGAGGATAAGGACAACTGAAAAATGTGTTGGTGCTGTAGGAACTATTTGCTGCATAGTTTAAAATATCATAATCGGCATTGACCGATCATTATGGTATCAAAATCGGCAATATTGGGCACATATCAAATTTACATTATAGGCTATTATTGCGTGTCTAGTGCCTCAAAATCTTATACAATACATGTAAGATATATATAGATTTCTGTTGATATTTATAACCTCGATTTGGTGTCTGCAAGATCATTGTTCCTTTCCTGCTGGGTCCACAAAACCAAAATTAACAAAATCCCAAGAACTGAATGCAATTTCCCAAGGCCTATGCTTTCATATATTGACTTGTTTTCAACACCATCTGTCCTAGAAGTTTATGGTCCTCCACAGAATATGGTCTCACATTAATGCTGTACGCTGAATGAATCGCCTCTCAAACTTCAAAGTTTTGTCCACAACACAGAAACAGAACATTACATCTATATCTGTATGGTTCTTGTATTTAGAAAAATGGGAGCCAATTTTGTTTGCTCCTCTCGAGATGGCCATTGCCCAAGACGCTCCTGCTATGGGAAATGCAGGAATGGCTATAGTGGATATTGTTGCTGCGAACTCCAACCCTTTGTCTTTCAAATCTTTCCTTGCTCTCGTTTGGCCTTCATAGTTTCTCCAGCCTTGATGTGGCCGATATCATTTTGTTCTTTTCTTCTTATTGTTGATATTCCTTTTGTTCATATCCTTTTTCAGTTGTAATACTCACAGGGCACTTTACCTGCTTTGGCCATTAACATCTTGTTCTTTTCTTCTTGTTGTTGAAATTCCTTTTTTTTCATATCTATTTTCAGTTGTAATACTCGCATGTCACTTTGTCTGCTTTGAGATTTAGTTTCTCGTCTGCTTTGAGATTTAGTTTCTCGGGAGAAGCCACATACCAGAGAAACATCCTATCAGCTTCGATCACTTAAGGGTTATGACCTTCTATGCAGATTTCAGAGACTTATCAGTTATCTCTTGCCTGCTAAGGAGAGCCCATAATCTAGTAGAACTAGAGCTGAGGGTAGTATATGGATGATTTTATCCTTACATGAGTACAATTCATTGTACTTTTAGCTGCCATGCATCTCATTGATTGAGTAGTTAATAATAGTTTGATTTTTGTTTTTGATTATTTTGTCGCTTCCAACTTATTTTCAGGGCTATTGTGAAATAACTTTCTGATGCCGTTCGTTATTTTTGGGGACACAAATACGTGTTGATCTATGTGGTAACTTTGAAACAACGAAAATTTCTGTATTTTCGTGCACAGAAGCGGAACTGACTTCCTACAGTATGTCTTAACTATGGAACGAGCGCACAAGACGATGAATTTCATCTATGTGAGAAGTAAGGAGTTATTCAAGGCAAAGCTATTGGTGCTTCCACAGGTTCCCCCAAAAAAGAAGCCCAAATCTAATGGACAAATATAAGTACTTCTTAGACCATTTGCTAATCCCGTATTTAGTTAGAATATATTCTTTTAGCAATAAAGCTTCTTCAGGTTTTTCTTTGTGTTTTAAGTTTTCATTGTAGTTTTGACTAGATTTATGTTTTTTGAATGTATCTTAAACTCTTAATATAAATGAGGCTAGGTGTACTTCTATATATTTCTATCTGAGTAGCAAAGGTAAGCAGTTGTGAATATTGATTCAAAATAGTTACTATAAAAAATATCAGCAATATTGGGTGTATCATATAGGTATGTCACGTCTTGGGTAAACAATTTTTGTGATGTATAATGGTATCGGCCAATATTTATCAGAAATATCAGCAATATTGGGTGTATCATATAGGTATATCACGTCTTGGTAAAACAATATTTGTAAACAATATTTGTGATGTACAATTAGGGATGGTAATGGTCGCATCCACGAGCCAATTTTTGGCCCGTCCAATACAAAATTTTGATTTAAAAATAAAAGTTTCATTCTTCTAATTCAAATATCTGTATAGAGAAGGCCACAATTTGGTCCGTAGACGTGTCCATTACCATCTCTATGTATAATGGTATCAGCCAATGTTTAAAACCTTGCTAGTCATATCGTACTGGCAGTATGACCACAGTTGTAACTTTCTCTGCCTGCATGCGTGTGTGCAAATATATTATAAAAATTAGTTTGTCTGTCTATGTATAATAGAAATCAAATCTGTAGACAGGAAAAATTGAAAAGAGAAAAAGCCATACGGGACAAAATAGCCTCACGTACGCGAGGCTATTAGCCTCGTGCACGCGGTGCTAGCAGCCCCGCGAGGGTTTACAGCCTCGCACGGGGCTATTTCAGTTTCTAAATTGGATTTCCTTTTAGATTTCAACTCGAATTTCGATTCTAATCATATCCAATCACTTTGAATTAAAGATTTCGTATCTGAATACGAATTCAGAGATGAATTTGATTGGGATTCCATCCTTATCTCGAAGGAAATCCCGAAATCTATAAATTTGACCCGAGTGAGGATTTTTGGAGATCTTTTTGGAAGGAGAGATTAGAGATCAGATTATATTCTGCAGAGTCGCTGTCCAGTAGTGAGAGACTGCCGTCCAGAAGTTATTCTCCACGTTCAAGACTGATTTTGGGTGTTAGACCGTCAACGGAGTATAAGGGTGACGCTCCATAGCTACTTTAGAACGAAAGAACTTCTGTAAAAGAGAGAGACGTGATTTATAAGTCTCTCTCCTTTGTTTCTTTGTTTTCTTCTTCATTGTAATTTGGATAATTTCGTTGTAAACTTTATTAATCCATAACAACGAAAGGAAGCGAGTCTTTCGACGGAAACAAACTGGCAACTACATTGGGAGAAGTTTTCTACAACGACAAGAAGATCGTGGCCCAATCTAGTGCCCATAAAATCGGTAAGTCTATGGAGAAGCTGATCGTAGAAATCGATCGAAATAAATGTGAGGAGTACTTATCCTCTAGATCGGTTAGTCCAGTCAAAAGATGGCTTCATTGCCACTTGGAAACCCCAAATACAAGTTTGAATGACAAGGAGACTCCTGTTGAATAGGAGCCCCTTGGATCTTTGATCTTGGAAAAGAAAGAAGTCCAAAAAATAGACTCGAATGACGAGATGATTCCCTTTGAACAGGAACTTTTTGGATTTTTTAGTTCTGAACAAAAGAAGATCGAAATTACGAATTCGAATAATAAAGACACTCCCGTTGAACAGGACCCTTTTGGATTTTTGGATTCCAAAATTTTGAAAAATGAAAAATCTCTTCCTATCATGGCTGTATAAAATATTGAAGAGAAGCAAAGATCTGGACTGATTAGAACTCAAATTCGTAATCGAAACTGTCGAGCACGATGACGAATTCTCAAAAATCAAGTCCAAAATGAATCTGGATAAAAACGCCAGACTAATCAGCCTAGCGTAGCCTTGCGCGAGGCTATTTCAAAATGTCAGGCTAAACAACCTAGCATACCTCTACGCAAGGCTACTTCCATATGCGAGGCTAATTCCATGCGCGAGACTAATTCCATGCGCGAGACTAATTCCATGCGCGAGGCTAATTAGCCTAGCATATCTCTACGCGAGGGTAATCAACCCCGCGCACAAAAAATGAAACGCCAGGCTATTCAGTCCTGCGTAAATAGTTCAGAACTCAAAATTAAGTCCCAGTTCCATGAAATATCTGCAAAGACCAGAACAGGATTTTGTTCAGGACAGAAATTCCGATCTTCTATACCTGCTGACTGCCATAAACCAACAGCAAAGAAGAGACTCATCAAGAGATCGATTTAAGAGAATTTCTCAATAATAAGAGGAGGATGGCCCAATCTCGCCTATTGTGCCGACGTGAGCAAATAATCTTCACAGTACTTGCCAATTGCAGTTGTGGTTCGCCTAGACCCTCGGGTTTCAGCCGAATAACCGAGTCAAAGAGCAATACACCTAAAAGAAGGTGTGTTCAGAGAAGGAGGATCACCACTGATGAAGAACTTCTATTTGTGACTTCTAATATGGTAAATAAAAGAAAGAAACTGTAGGGAGATAGATACTCCACGGATGCAGAAGCTCGTCATTATACACGACTTCAGTCAGGAATTCTAGCGCCACCAAACTATAAAAAGTTGGCTAGGGGTTCGGACAACGAAAGCGAAGGAGATAGTGATCCCTCCGTCGTCGCAACACCGCGATCGTATGAATCTTCCAGGTTTGAAGATACAGCGGCCTATATGATGGGAAACTCCAATGAAGTGAATCATAGACTTGAAGCACAAGAGCGTTTGATCCTAGAACAACAAAAGAGTCTTAATGAACTCTGTATGTTGCTTCTCAAAGTGGTGGGAAAGAGTACTGAAGATAAATCAGAGAGACCTTCTGACGAACCACCAAACGATGATGGTGGGAATCTAGAGAGAAAAGAGTTTCATTATGAAATAGACCTTCTTGCGTAAAAGATACAAAAGATGCAGGACCAATTAGAAGTCTTGATGCATATGAAGGACTTAGAAGAAGTCGGTGTTATTAGGTCGTACCTAATGGAGTGGGAATCGGCTCCTTTTTCAGAAAAATATAAGCCTTTACAGTTAGAGTTTTTTGATGAAACAAGTTCTCCCAACCAGTACTTATATTACTTCTTGGTACAGACAAGTCATCTTATGGGAATGATCCTATAATGACTAAGATTTTTACAAGTACCTTGAGAGAGCCTGTATTTACATGGTTTATGCAGTTGCCCCAGGAACTATTAAGTCATGGTTTGATGTAGAGAAGAAATTCTTGCGTTGCTTCTTCGAAAACGACACAGAGATCTTGGTCCATACTCTCCTTGCAAACAAAAAAGAAGAGCATGAGACCTTGAAAAGTTTTGTAGAATGTTTTCAAGAAATGTCACTGCGATGTTCGCATGACATGTCGCAAGAAACACTGGTTGAAACCTGCAAATACAATCTCCAAACCAACGTACTCATTAAGATAGGAGCAGTGGAGTTCAAAACATGAAAGGATCTAGTCAAATAAGGACAGCAAGTGGAGGACATAATCCGATATATCAATGAATACTATGCCCAGAGGAGGATGTCCATGAACCGGTCGCAGCCACAATTATCCTATCCTAAGGGAAAGGAGGCAATGACTATAAGGCCCGCTACAAACAAAAAGCCACTGAATAATTAAGATTCCTCTATATCGCAGGGAACATACAATTTCAAAGATGAACAAGCAATCACGTTATTTTACCTCTTAAATAAAAAAGGGATGTTTAAGTTGTCCGAAAATCGAAAGCTAGAGGAAGCTGGGAAAACACATAATCCCAAGTATTGCCTCTACCATCAAAACATTGGGTACCAAATCAAGAATTGTTATGTTTTGAAAGATAAAATTCAAGCACTCATCGATGCAAATATGATCCAGCTGAGACCTGAACAGAAAAAAATATCCGCAAATGCAGCGACAATTATAATAAGATCCTCGGAAATACAGGCCGGCACAGCTCCAGTCCCTGTGGGAAAAGCAGTAGTAAAGAACTACGACCCGCATAAATTAAAGCAAAAAGAACTCTCTTGGAATTCTACCGAGAAAGGAGAGATCATGGAGGTACGCACTGGCTTGCTGAAAGACGAACAACAGACTTTCTCTGCCAACTCATGAAAAACTGAGGAAAATACTCGATCAACGCTAACACAGTAGAGATTGAACGTGTCGGGGCTGTTGTCGAGCACGAACAGCTGGCACTGTCAAGCTTACTCCCAAAGTACACTTCGAACCACAGCTGCGACCGAGCTGTCTTCTTTTACTAGCAGTTGGATTGGGCCGGGGGTATTGAAAATGTTGACAGTGATAAGCATCATGATCCTTTTGCTAGTCTTGCTAGCCATCGGAAAATTTTGTGTGTTGACCGGAAATGTGATGGCAAAATGAGTGCAATAAAAAAATGCAAAAAAAAGAAGAAAAAGAATAAAAGAAAGAGGAAGAAGAAGAAAAAAAACAAAAAACAAAAACAAAAAAAAGAGAAAAAAGTATGTAAATATATATGAATACATACATAATAATTTTGTTGCCTAATGCCGCCAAGGCAACAAGAAGAAAAATTAAAAATTTCTCATCAATCTTATCTTACTGGGAGATAAGAGTATGACCATCAATAGTCCGAAGGCTCAAAAGGTAAGGAAAAAGATAATGTTTGACATCTAAGCCTAAATAAAACCCTTAACAACTCATTATGCTGAGGTAAAAAATATAAATTGCCTAATGCTGTTAAAGTAAAGGAAGAGAATAAGTTTCTCGCTAATCTATCATACTAGAGGAGAAAGCATGAATTACCCAATGTTGTTAAAGCAAATGGGAGAGCAAATCATATCATCGACAACTCATCATGCTGAGGTAGGAGCATGAATTGCCCAATGCCATTAGAGCAGTGGGAAGAGGATACCTTTCTCGCCAAACCCTACCATACTGGGGGTAAGTGTATGGAATTAAACAGCCGAAAGGCAAAGGGAAGAGAGAACATTTGACATTTAAGTCCAAACAAAACTCTCGATAACTCATCATGCTGAGCGAAATAGCATGGTTAGCCAAACGCAAACGGTGATTGGTAAAAGCATACAAAATCCGTTGATAGTTGAAGGTTTGCTAAAAATCCCGCGAAGCTGTCATGTTAAGCTGTTAGTTCTGACAGCAAGATTTGATTCATCTCATCACCATATAAATGACCCTCGTCGCAAACCTGTTATATTAAGATCTTGCCTCTAGCAGCGAGATTTGATTCTCTCACCCACTTCACAAATCGTCCCATAAATACTTAAATGAACGCTCATTATTCTGATTCTGACCCGATTGCTGGCTCTATCTACTTTTCAGGCTAGTCACTCTCAAATCTCAAATCGATTTAGTCTATCGATTCTGTCTGTTTTCTAGGCGAATCACCCCGTAGGTATGTTAGTAATATCTCTATCCGCGTTTTTTTTTTTATCCTAATCCGATCATCGATTCTGTCTGTTATCTAGACGAATGACCCTGGTTTTGTCTGCTTTCTAGGCGAGTCAACCACAAATCTCAAATCGATTATGTCTGTTATCTGGGTGAATCACCCCGACTCTGTCTACTTTCCAGGCGAGTCACCCCCACTACAAATTCCGAAGCTTAACTTGTTATGGTCCCACCATTCCCATGATATGTTCCATCTTTCGCAACTCTATCGTGCAAAAATCCACAACTCCACAGTTCTAATTTATTATCTTGACTCTGTCTGCTCTCCAGATGAGTCTACCCAAAAAAAAGATGTGGCTATGGAAGCAACGTTATGTACCACAGATCCAAAAAATCTACCCCAAAAATTTCTGGGATATCCGCAAGAGTGCCACGCAGCAATTCCAGAATAATAAACAATACAGCATATTGTTCAAAAGAAACTAAAAGTTTATTCATAAAGCAAGCCTAAGGAAGAAAGTAAGGTGGTACAAACAACTTTATTGTTCAAAAGAAGGAAAGCAGAAAAGAAAGAGAAGATGAAAGATTTAAGGGTTGCTCAAAACCCTTAAACTTGACTCTGTCTCTTCAAGACCCGCTTATCGAGTCTCCTCTACAGTTGATAGCACTTGGCGGTGTAATTCGTCATCATTGATGGCCAGCTACTGAGTAACTTACACTCTAGCATCCTTAATTGCCTTACTCCACATATTAACTTCCTATTGAAGCTAGCCGTGGTGCAGAACAAGTTCGTCTTGTCTCTTCAATGCTCCATCTTGTTTCGTCTGAGCGGGTGCAAGAATGGCTTGGGATTTGGTAATTGTCTCACGAGCACGTTCTATGGTGGCCTGATTGACATCCAGCTCGAGCCTCGCCCTTTCTATTTCTCCATTAATGACCTCTTGATCTACCTGGAGGTTACTAACTTCAACAGTCCAAGCCTCTTCCTGGCATCAGACTTCTTTCTGCCGTGTGAACAACTCTGTCTTCCAACGAGCAACTTCAATTTCTGTTATGGCAGTGACATCAGCTCGTCGAAGAGTATCCAATGACCAGACCTGCTCATCTAAAGCAGTTAGGCGGGCCCGATAAGGAGCAGCTCGTTCTGATTCACCGATGTTCTCAATATTAGTTAGATAATTCAACAACATCGGGCATCCAAGCTCAATCGAACGATGGCTATCCAAAAACATCGGCATGCATCGCTGCAACAAATGCAAGAAATCTATAACGCTGTACTGGAAAAACTCTTCAAGAGGATTGTCATCAAGCACGATTTGTGTTGAGGCTGGAACCAGTATCAGAGCAGGAGTCGCAGAAGGTGTTGCGATGCTAAAAGAAGCCTTGCCACTTAAGACCGCCGTGTTGTGCGGTGCCAACGATTGCAACAATGGATGATCTGATTCTAGAATCTTGGGCGGAGGATCCTCTAAAGTTATTATAATGGTGGTAATGGGAGCAGACTCCGAGGGAGGATTTTCTTTCAGGACGTTCTCAGTATTGAATTATGTTCCCTCAAAAGAAAATATCAATGATGGTTCAGACATAGGAGGCACTCTGGTCGAGGGGCCCCACACCAGGATCAGTGGATGATGAGGTAGCAATGACCTCTATGCTTGCCGCCACAGGTAGAGGCAGAGTTGTGACAGTAGTGGTTGGCAGACTACTCAACTGAACGCCAATATCTACAAGAAGAGCATAATAAACGAATAATGAAAATATAAGCAGAATGTAAGTCATTGATGATGGCTATATACAAAAAAATACCTGCAAAGCCAGTCGATGTAGCCGAAAGAGGAATATTTTCAGGAATGATTGACTCCAACTTCTCAGAATGAAGGTGACTATGCTTGCTTGTGTCAGGAATTGGACCAAAGTAGCTCTTTTCATATACATTCACGTCAGATGCAGCTTCACCACCATCACCGTCGTTGCTATTTGTGCCCGAATAATCGATACGCTCTGATGATAGCGATCGGTCGTGGAACAGAGACGACACCACTACGACTGATTAGAGACTTCTTGGCTGCTATTTGACAAAAATTGGATGAAAAAATCCGAAGAAATTTGAGAGGAAATCAAGGGAGCTCAATGGGAGGAAAAATGGGTTCCTTTTGGAAATGAGGGAATGAAAGAGATGAAGAGTATTTATAGGAGAAGAGGGTGTCAAAAGGGGTTGAAACTCGTAGGACAGTTACTATTTCTCCACGAGGCTATTTTGAGCGAAGCTATTAGCCCCGCGTAATTAAATCTCAATGAAGTTTGGAAGATAGAAACTCAAGAATTTGAAGTCCAAAGTATTTCAAAACTCGTTAAGTATCAATAAACGAGATTTTGAAAACTTTGGAAGGCGTCTTGTAGGCGAGAAAAATTGAAAAGTAAGGAACAAAAGCCACACTGGACAAAATAGTCTCACGCACGGGAGGTTATTAGCATAACGCACGCGAGGCTGGCTGCCCCGCGCGGGGCTAGCTGCCCCGCGCGGGGCTGCGAGGCAAGCAGCCCTGCCCGTGCGAGGCTAGCAGCCCCGCGCGAGGTTAATAGCATCGCACGGGATGGCAGCCTCACGCGCGCGAGGCTATTTCAATTTCTAAATTAGATTTTTTTTTTCTTCTAGATTTCAACCCGAATTTCGATTCTAATAATATCCAATCACTTGGAATTAAAGATTTCGTATCTGAATACGAATTCAAAGATGGATTTGATTGGGATTCCATCCTTATCTCGAAAGAAACCCCGAAATCTATAAATATGACCCAAGTGGAGATTTTTTGAGATCTTTTGGGAAGGAGAGATTAAAGATTAGATTATATTCTGCAGAGCCGCCATTCAGCAGTGAGAGACCGCCGTCCAGAATCTATTCTCCATGTTCAAGATTGATTTTGGGTGTTAGATCGTCAACGGAGTATAAGGGCGATGCTCCATAGCCACTTTAGAACCCACGAACTTCTGTAAAAGAGAGAGGCGTGATCTATAAGTCTCTCTCGTTTTTTTTTTTTTTTTTTTTTTCTTCTTCATTGTAATTTGAATATTTTCGTTGTAATCTTTATTAATTCATGGCAATGAAATGAAGCGCGTTTTTCGATGGAAACAAAATCTTATACTGATTATAACATGTTTCTTTTTTAAAAGTTATAAAAACCGAAATAATAACAAAATGAAAACTTAATAATCTGAATACAGTGTCTCATCAAGTACTCAATTAGACAGAAAGTTCAATGAAATATCAGATCTAATATGAGCCTATGACAGCTGTACCATATGTACTTTTTCTTTGAATTGGGTAGGATTTGTTAAAATAATATCCTGCTAGGCTAAAGGCTTTCTTTTCTTTTATGTTTGTTCAATCAATATAAAGCTCCAAGGTGCCTCTGCTACACAATATTGGATGCTAAGGCTAGCTCAGGTTTAGTTTGAACAAAAGTTTTTAGTTTCTTAAATCCAACAAGACTCAGGTGTCTGATTCTTATCGGATTAATGTTGACCGAGTGTCTATGTCCGATATATGTTGGGCATGAACATAAGACTCACTTTGAAGTGTCCCTTACCTCTTAGCATAATAGGCTAGGCCAGGCTGCTGCAGAAGATGAAGAATGTGTAGACAAAATGAGCCTATAGGATCTGATATGGACCTAGCAGGCTGGCTTTTGTGAAGGACTTGAACATTGAAGACTGTTCCCATCAGCTAAACCATGAACCCTTACAGCTATTCTGCTTTTCCAGTGGAGGAGGAGGGCTAGTGGCAGCTGGTATGGTTGCAAGCAACAAGGTACTGATGATCTTGATCATAGCTGAAGGGTTGGTGCTGGTGAAGAGTTCTAAGGTCTATTCAGTGCATCAGGCATTCAGAAAGCAGGGTTAGGTAACTAATAGAACGGGGAGGGGGGCGCGGGGACGGTGATGCGTTTGTTCAGAAGCAGGTGTGGACTGTGATCAGTGTGCGGTGGCTGGCTCAGTTGGATGCTTATGCACTCGGTCATGGGAAAACTTATTCTGCTATTTTGATAAGCAACAATCTGTCTGTGAAACTTGGCTATTGAGTGAACTTTGACATGTTAAATATTGATCAATTGGTGTTTATTTGTACTGAAATTTTACTTACTATTTTGTCAACTGAAGATTCTCTTGCACGTGCAAGATTTTGTTTGTCCTACCAGTTCCCACTTTCTTGTTTATTTCTTCATTGATTTCTTATTTTCCTCGTTTTTTTAAAGAATTTCATGGATCTCTCTCTTATGAACTGCAATTCAGAACTGCAACTTTTTATTTGAATACTGAAAAATCAATGGATGGTCTTATATGGCAATTTTGAACTACATGGTGCCCTTCTGGTCACAAGCTTTCTTTCCTTTCTTTTATCATAATGCCAATCTCCTTCTACTGTTAACCTGTCAGCTTTCTTATGATTTTGCACAGATGTCATGGTGATCTTTGATGAAACAATCAGAAGGGCGTGCGGATGTACTTGGATTGTTTACTGTGGACAGTTGCAACACTATCTCTTCTAAGTTTCGGGTAGAGTGAAGCTTTCGTAGCGTCATGGTATGAACTTAACTATCTTTGCTGCTCCTATTTGATTTATTCTTGCTAAATACTAGCCTTGTGGGACGATAGCAAATTGAATAACTATTTTTTTGTGTTCTTCGTAGGGTTAAGAACTTATTTGTTACCTTGATTTTGTTTTTATTGCACATAATTCCAACAGAATCTTGGAAAATTTTCAAGTAAATTAATTAAATAGAGGTCATATCTACTGCTAAATTCAAGTCTAACCTAACTTTTACCATCATTCTTATATTTTTGTTTCTTTTTTTTTTTTTTGGTTTTGGTGAACAAAGGTCATAGCCGCCATCATCTTATCTTTTGCATTGGCAGGTAGCTGGGCAACATTTGAAACCATGCCAAAAACCAAGCTGGATGTTAGACTGTCTCACATAACTGGCGAAGAATGTTTGCATACTTATTGGTAAGACGGACCACGAGTATGTATATATTTATAATCTGTTTTTTTTCCCCTAATGTAAATAGCAAATTTAATAGATCAGGTGTTTCCTAACTATTCATTTTGTATGATCCTGACTTAAGTCCCAATCCTGATAGGAAAAATGTGATGCACACACCTACTTCTTCTTGAAGTACAAATGGTTTCCTCTAAAAATATCTGTCGTTACATAATGCAAGCAGAAGAAATGGAAAATCTACCATGTTAAATCCATTAAGAGAAAAATAAAAATGAGAGACGACGAGTTTGTTTACATGACTTGTGCTGTTAGCTGTTTCCACATAATTAGATAGCCAACTCACAAGCTCATTTTCTGAAGGGGATAGACATCTCGATGGATCTAAACGAACTAGAATTTAAATCTTTATACGGCAAACCCACTTCATCCTCATTGCTACTGCTGCTCCATCTCCTCGCATTCCAAATGCGATAACCTGCAAACCCAATGCCACCCACCAACGCCAACCCTCCCACGATAATCAACAACACCGACCCTAGTGTTTTCATCCTGTTCTTCTCATTCCCCTTCTCTTGTGTATTCCTCACTTTAAAGTAACCGAGTTTTTTCTGGTCGCCAACAGCCAACAATGTCTGAATCGGGTATTCCATTCGATAACAATACCCGGAAACATTATTGTAAACCGCACCCCAACAGCTGCAGTTGTTCTCGCATAGCCCCTCGCACTCCTGCAGTGACGCCACCATCTGGAACCCAAGCAGCTCCTTGTTCATCAAATCCACACCCCCTCTCCTGACTACCTGAAACCCGTTTGCGTCCGACCCCCCGCACAGGTCACCCGAATCCGCCGGAAAGCACGAACTGTTGGTAGGACTGTTATCCACGCACCCGCCGCACTGCTGACCTTCCATGTTGCACATCTCGTAGGCGCCGCAAGGCGTTGGGAGGTTGCAGGTGTTGGTAATGGTCTCATATTCCAAAACCCAACCGGACCCGCTCCAATAGTAGGCGTTGAGGTTGCCGTCGGATTCTAGAGTCAGCCGGTGGAGGCTCTTCTTGGTACCGCCATTGAAGGTGTCGAAGGGGATTACATCGACGAGGGCAGCCTCGCTCTGGTAGAGGCCTAGGAATCCGGTGGGATTGACCCGGGCGTAGATGGGGCCTCCCCCCTGGACGATCATTGCCTTGGCCTGCATAGCAGTATGCTTCCAGTACATGGGCCGGGCTGAGCCTCGACCGAGGTGTTCCATGTAGAGGGCGAAGTAGGTGGGGCCCATGCTCATGGAGAAGCGCTGGTCGACAGAGAACAGAGCAGCCTCGGAGCTGAAGTTTTGGTTCTCGAGTATGGTGTCCGATGGGAAATCGAAGCTCTGCCACAGGATCTGTTGGTCTTTCAGAATTTGGAGGTTAGAGGAGCTGAGGAGGACGAGGCTGTCTCCGATGGCATTCGCGTTGGCTGTCCAAGAGAGGTCCGTTTTGGAGTCGGAAAGGTGTAGGGTGCCGTTGAAGGAGAGAGAGGTGGAGGAGGACCACGAAGCGGGTCGATTTGGAATTGCACGCCATAGAGGGAGGGATGAAGGGAGGTGGACTACCGCAAGGCCGAGAAGAGAAGAATTGATTGGGAGGAAACCAAAGGAGAAGGTGGATGTAGGGTCGGTTAGAAGAGATTGGAAGCGAAGAGATGAGGAGTCGCCTGGGGTCGCAGCGAAGCCTCTTGTGATCTGATTATGAATATTGCTTGTTGAAGAGGAAGCTGCAGAAGTGATTGCTGTGAAGAATATTATTAGTAAGAGATGAACAGAGAGGAGGTGATTATAATTGATAGAAGATGCCATAGCTGCTGAGGATAGAAGAGGAACGGAACGGAACAAGAAGAGCATATGAGATAAGAGGGAAGGGACAGAGATATTGTGGAATGCGGAAGGAGAAGTAAACTAGTCTATCTATAGCTATCCAATAATATTTTATGCACATATATGATGCACTTATAACTATTATTATTATTATTATTAATTTAATTATATATTTAACCGCATTAATACAATAATGGAGATTGGTCAGAGATGAAAGGAAAGATGCGGCTGGTATTGGCATTTTGGCTATTTTGGTGACAGTCAACTCAACTGGGCAAAGCCTGCATGCCACTTCTTTTGGTGCTATCATAACTATCCATTGGCCGTCTGAATCCGTGAGTGGAGTAGGCCAGTGGGGGCATTGTGATCTATATCTCCATATTTTATTGTATAAAAAATTTGTATACACTCTTATAATGCTGCCGGGTAACTCATAGATAACGCGTGATTATTATATCTTTTATTTTGTATCCTGATTATTAACTGGGTAACTCTTTGTAACTAAAAATTGAGGATGATGAACTTCATCCAAATCTCAGAGTCTATATCTCCCCCGACTTTCACTCGCTTTCCCTTTTTCTTAGCTGAGAGCCTGGTGTTGTGCCCAGCCTTGGTAACCCAGCTACCTGCTTTCTATGAGTCAGGTTGAGCTTTGCATGTTTTCTAAATTTGTTCGTCTTCTTCCATTTGCTTCCACAGTATAATTACAATTTTCATCAATACATGCGATGTAAATTTGATTTTTGGAGGTTGATGTAAATTTTTAGAAAGGAGAAGCATCAATAGCTTGCATTAGTGCTGCTCATTTTGTTAAACAGGTGCATGTACGTAGTGTAGCTAGCGTTGAAACCAAACAAATTAATAATTCCATCAGTTCAAGCAGAAAATATGGATATAGGCTTGATTATGGTATCGAGAAGCAGCTGTAGGTCAAATAATAGATCGGTCAATCTAATCTAGAAGCAAGAAACATAATCCCCACCAAATACAAACACAAACACAAA
This sequence comes from Dracaena cambodiana, assembly GCA_036321105.1. Classification (NCBI taxonomy): domain Eukaryota; kingdom Viridiplantae; phylum Streptophyta; class Magnoliopsida; order Asparagales; family Asparagaceae; genus Dracaena; species Dracaena cambodiana. The sequence continues at coordinate 309,219 of JAYEPQ010000009.1, read as the reverse complement.
TAGTAAATACTAATAATAATATAAGTCAAAATTAACTACAACATACTTGGCGTTTGGCTTAGCTCTCATTGCTTGCCTGTAGACTTTTGTCCTTCCTCTTTGTTCCCTTTCCTTTCTTTCTTTCTCTGTCATTTAAAATTGAAAAACAATTGAAGAGCAGGTGCGGGAGTAAGAATGCGTGGGCGCATAAATATCGACAGCTTGGCTGCAGATTGAGAATTAATCGAGGAATAAGCGTAGAGTAATTAACAGATTTAGTAGGGTAGGTTTTGTTTTAAACACAAATGCAAAAAGCCTAACCAATTAGAAGAAGCTTATTTTATTCAACAACATTTTTAACTAGAGTAATAATTCGGCCAGAAATATAACAATAATTAAGCATGCATGGGAGTTTGTTATCTCTCGTTTACTTTCGTTTCACTTTCGTTTCGTAGATCTGCAACTTGTTGGTGAATTGATCAACTAACAATGTTTAATTTTGTGCAAGCAACTTGTGTTAATTGAGGAGTTGACTGCACGGCTGATGATGCTGCTGCTGCTGCAGCATTAAATATGGAAATTATTTTTAAATGATGATGGATGCGAATCCTGTAGTCTGCTATCCTGAAAAGGTCAAACGCATGATATTGGGATTGACTTTTTTTTACTGTCGGATAGTTGTTTAATTTGCTATGAATACAACAAGTTAAAGGTTGGTTGGTTTCTAGTTATTGAACATTTTGTTTCCCCTACAACCACAACCACAATCACAGTCACAATGGATCTGAAGCAGAAATATGGAGGAGAGCGCATGCAGTAAGTAGCTTATTAAGCTTAATTGCTTGTAAATGAGAGCATGAGTAGTGTCATTTGGGTTTGTGTTTGGGTTTGGAACGGGTATCCATCACTTTGACAAATGTGCATTCAATTCCCATGCATTGCAACTCTGCAAGGCAAGTCCCATAAATATTTATGGCTACATACCTAATTTCTTCTACCGAGCTCCTATTGTAGCGTAGTAGTATGTATGTATGTAGTCTGTAATTGAACTCGAATCACATGGATGCCCTTTAGATGCCCTCATGACTTCCACACTTGACGGCAGTTTAGAATGGATTGGTCACCTAGAATAGACATTGCAGATTATAATGCATCTTTGGGCTCTACTTCTTTTTCTCTCTTTTCTTCAATTTACAGAAAGGGACAAATGGAAAAAGTTCACCGGACAATGTATAAGTGAAAAAGAAGTTGAAAGTTACTTTTGGAAACAAGAACTTGTACGGATCTCGTGAGATAGAAATACAAGGAAAATCACATTCTCGCAGGAAAGGAAAGGAAAGGAAAGGAGAGTAAATGTAATGCGGATATACATTCAATATTTTCAAGAAAGATGTTGAATTAAGTGTGTATCCAATGTATAAATCCGTATGGGAATATTATTTCACCGAGCGGATCTTTGAATAGGTTAAATACACTTCTTCATTTTTTAAAATTTCTATAATAATAATTATTATTATTATTATTATTTTGCCAGCAACCAAATGTTTTTTGAAGAAGGTCTATGTTGTTTGATTTCGTTGAAGTCAAACGCAAATATGCAATCCAGAGCTCATTGCAACTTGGCCAGTTATGTGCATTTCCCATTTTGAATCAGAGGGGGAATTCTAAAGGCACAACCAAATGGCTAATGACATACCTCTTCTAAGGGCACGTTCCTACGAGCTTGAAAAGCCAAGTTTTTTTTTTTTTTTTGTTCTTTTTTCTTTTTAATATACCTTTCCCTCCAAACCCCTTCCTTCCCTCTCTCTCATCCTCCTCCACCCCCCTTCTCCCCGAGCCCATCACCCTTCCTCCTCCTCCTCCTCCTCCCACCCCTCTCCCTCTCTCTTCCTCTCTCCTCCCACCCCTCTCCCTCTCTGCAAACTCGCAACCCCTCTTTTTTCTCTTCCTTCGTTGCTTCTGTTCTACTCCTAAAGGTAACTCAAATTTTCAGAACTAAGCTAAAGAAGAAGAGGATATACATGTTAATGAAAAAATCTTAAAATTAATATTAGTTGTGTATGCCTTAAGATGTTTGGGGGTGTGTCTTTAGAATTTCCCTTGACATTGGGGGTGTACTAATAGACTTTCCACGACTGAGTGGCATGCAGCTACAGATCCGGGCCAAACAGTAGCTTACATATGGGCTTTAGATTTTAAATTAGGAGCGTGCCTATTTTGGGGAGCTTCTAAAGGGGCACAACTTTTTTCCTAGTGAGCCCAGGTAATAACTCTAAAAAAATAACAAATTTACCCTTAAAAAACTTTCCCATTTTGCCCTTCCTCATTCTCCCGCTCCAGCGCTCCGCTCCCGCTTGCGCTCGCGCTTCCCGTTCGGACTGTCAGTCCGAACGGGGCCTTCCCTGTTCGGACTGGGAGTCCGAACGGGTCCGGACCGTTCGGACTCTCAGTCCGAACGGGAACGCCCCGTTCGGACTCTCAGTCCGAACGGGAACGCCCCGTTCGGACTGTCAGTCCGAACAGACCAGTCCTGTTCGAACTCACAGTCCGAACAGGTCTCCCTTGTTCGGACTGTCAGTCCGGACATGGGCTTGATTCGATCTGCTATTCCGGACACCTCACCCACTCTATTTATATAATAAACTGATATATCATTAGTTTATCGAATTCAACGTCACTTTACGGACTTATATTAACAACTAATTATACATTATTACAAAAATATAGTGAATGAAGTAAAATGATACAATGATACACTGATACACCGACACAATGATTCACTAATACAATGATATATGGATAAACTGATTCATCGATACGCCGATACAATGATACACTACAACACCGATACACCGATACACTGATACATCAATATACCGATACAATGATACACTGATACACCGATACAATGATATTCCTGATATACAAATGCAATGATACTCCTGATACACCGATATAACGATACAATGATACACTGATACACCGATACAATGATACAATAACCGATACAATAATATAGTGAAGATTATAAATAAGGTCCCCTACGTATAAAACAAACAAGATCTCGTACAAATTAAAGAAATAAGATCAAAAACAAACGTAGTGTATATATTCCCCGAACAAAAAGCAAATAATAGGATTCATTACAAACAAAAACCATATATTCTACAAATTCTTCAAAATGTTTAAAAAAAACAATTACACCGGTCACTTGAAATTCCTTACAATATCCATATCAATACACAACTAATATAATCTAATCACTGTCTCCTTGTTTGAAAAAACAACTAATATAATCTAATTGGGTGCATCAGGAAAGCAACGTGCGTCTTGAAACTCTTCAGTACTGATAAATCAACTGGACCTCGGTAATTTAACTCATGAAGATCATCTTGAGAGCCTCCTGCATCAGTATTCTCTTCTTTTAGTCTTGCACTATCATATCTGATCAAATTCGGAGTTTCTATATTTAATTCAGTATCTACGGCCACTTCGATATCTCTCTCGTATCGGGCGTTGGATTTGTGGTCGAGATACTGCTTTCTTCCTCCTTAACGAAGTAGTTGGTCGAATGCGAGAAGATTCTGCCGGATCCATCTATGCAATACAAAGATATTTCTTACAATAATTGATTCGCATAAAAATAGTAAATTTTCTATGTGTAAATAAGTATTAACAAAATATAATTTGCTACAAATATCAGATTTTTTACCTACAAGATAGTGTAATATTAAAATTTAAAGACACTGAAACCGTTCTTTGTTACTTAATCAACAATTAGGATAATACTATTAAAATTCTAAATTAATTAATACATTTTAATATTAACATCTTTAATTAGAATAAAACTATTTTTTCGCATATTTTACAACTACGATTACAATATTATATTTTCTTCATAATTATAATCTAAATATTATAAATCATAATTAACAAAAAAATGTACTCATTTAGAATTTTCACATTCTAAAATATTATCAGACCAAACAAGAAATTCTCAGTTTTCAGAACAGTCACAGAGCAAATAAGAGTAAACTAAATGTAATAAAATTAAAATTAAATTAAATGAGACTTACAGTGAGAAATCTGAGACCAAGAGAGAGGAAATGAGGCAACGGCGAGTGGGGGGCGTGGCAGCGGAGGGGGTTGGGAAGGGCGGCGGCGGGTTTTGAAGGGCGACGGCGGCGGGGGGGGGGGGGGTTTGGGAAGGGCGGCAGCGGGGGGGTTGGGAAGGGCGGCGGGGGGGGGGGGGGGGTTGGGAAGGAGAAGAGAGCGGCGGGGGGGGGGGGGGGGTTGGGAAGGAGAAGAGAGCGGCCGGGGGGGTTTGGGAAGGAGAAGAGAGCGGCGGCGGGGGGGTGGGTTTGGGAAGGAGAAGAGAGGAGAGCAGGAGCGGAGCGCTGGGGGGTGGGTTTGGGAAGGAGAAGAGAGAAGAGAGGAGAGATATAGGTGAAGGATATTTTGGGAATAAATATGGGCTCACTAAGAAATTCTCTCCTTTTCTTAACTTAAACTGGGCTCACTAGGAAATCTGGGCTCACTAGGAAAAATCTTGTGCCCCTTTAGAAGTTCCCCCTATTTTGCACTCACGAGTCCGGTCGTCCATCCTGTCCGATCCGATCCTATATCCCTCCCTCCTCCGGATCGTTGCCGCGTTTGTTTCGGATGATTGCCGTGCCCCTTCCTTACCCACGTCGGCCATCCCTCCTTCCTTTTTGATCTAAGGAGCTAGCTAGGTTTGTCCCATTGGTTGGAGCCTAACAAACTAATTAATTTCGTTCGGCTATTTGGTTAGTTAGAAGTACTCTCTCTGCAGTATGATGATTGTTAGGTGCGTGTCGCCCAACAATTGTTTTGTGGAGGTGGGTGAACTTAATCTTAAATCTAATGGTGGTTCAAAATCAAATAGCTAACTCCCCTTTCAATTATCAATCCATCTATCTTAGCAGAAGAAGCAGCAGCAGCAGCAATGGAGTCGTCCGCCGATAGCATGACGACGACGACGACGACGATAATGATGTATCCCCGTAATAGAGTAGTGTTTGGTGCACCTCCCTCACTCCTTCCCACTTCATCTCCTAATTCACTTTACCCAACCCCATCCCGGCCCACTGCCGCACCCTTACACCCAAACCCTACTACACCCGCTCCATTTCGGATCCGCTCCTCCGGCCGATTCTAGAGCAGCATCCTCCCTCTCCTCCTTGCCGGTCCAAGGTGGCTGGTCTGTCCTTGCTGGCCCCTGATTTCTTGCTGACCATGAAAGCTCGCTGCCTAGCTCGGAGTCGGTGGTGGAGACAGCTTGATGTGCTTGAGGCATCAATGTAGTAGGTAGGAGCACGTTTTCTTTTGACGTCATCTTGTGTAACTATTGAAGCTAACTAATTTAATTTAATTTAGTTTAGTTTTATATGAAAGCAAAGAATCAAAGAGGATGTTCTCTGATAACTACACCCCACCCCAACCCAACTTAACTTTCTGTGGAGATAAAATAATGCCAAAATCCATCCTACCATCATCCGGCTATATATATATATATATATATCTCGAGTCTTAACACCTGGACGAGGCTTGCACTCCATGAGAAATGACAAGGAAAATCAAAACTATATTCAAACACCCAACTTGAGTTTTGTACTGCTTATAAAGTCATATAATTATTTAAGCAAGCAAACGCAAGGCCAAATGGCAGTTGATGCATGTTTTCATATTACTGTGTCCACCTAAAGAGTACTGAAGGAACTCAGCTTTCTAAAATTTCTTTCTGATCGTGTTAGAACCTCTCTACTATATTATATATAAATTATTTTTAAGTTAAAATTAAATTTGAGAAGCAAAACAAGACTGTGGGACAGTCTGAACATTTTCAAGGCCTGCAGGCAAAAAGGAATACAACTAGATAAGTATTTGAAACTAGCCTGCAGTTGTAATTCTGGTTATGATTGGGTTTCTTTTTGTTATTAGATTTGTTTTATATAAGCAATCATACGATATTTTATTCGTTGGCAAGTAATAATTCCAGATCATATTGTGGGGGACGTACTTTCCTAGTGGTACAGCTGTGTTGGTTTTTGGATAAACTCTCAAGTTTGAAGAGCTAATCTGCTAGGAGTATATATATGCAGGAGTTGGTTTTTTAGGATTTGAAGAGCTTATCTACTGGGAGTTTGCAGGAGGACCCACATCAATTGGTTTTTTTTTTATCACCTTTGCATGTCATGATTATACTTTTTAAATTTTTCTTGCAGACTTGTATGGATCTCGCAGCCATTTCTTGGCCCAAGTGCTCGTCCAGGATGCGATGCATCAGCTTGTTTGAGAATCCTAGGAGATACAGATGGCGGAGAGAAATCGATGGAATTACCTGCTGCAGGGACTGTTCACTCTCTTAATTAATTACCCTTAGATAGATAGATAGATAGATACCTGTAATTCCCAGCTCATCTTCTTCTAGGGAAAGTAAATTACAAGTGGAGGACATGCATGGAAGTGCTGCTCTTTTGATTCTTAATTTGTTACCATACTGTTGGACATCCTTTGAGTTAAGAGGCACGGTTTCTACTCTCAAAACCCCCTTCAGCATGTTAGCTTTGTTAGTCCACTATACCCTAAACATAGTGTTGGAGGTTAATTAAACTGGTTTTTGCAATATTTGCTGCTGTTAGAACTTCACATTTCCATCAGAAAGGTGTTGCTCTTCTGGTATTCTCGAGTTTTCTGTATGAGGCTAAATTTATCTCGTGCCTGGATGTTTTTGCTAATATTGCACAAGGACATGGCTCACAACTTAAATTTTTCGTCCTAGTCTTGTGACAGCCACCTACTTTTGGAATTTAGAGCAGGATTAATATTGGTGAAGGGAGCAATAGAGAGAGAGAGAACGGAATCTTAAATGTATGTCGTGCTCTCCCATCGATCGTTATGCAACTTCTCTCATTTGAACTCGCGAGTTTGGGTTGGCTCTCTATATATTATTTTGTTTGTTTGGTTGGAGGCCTTGCTTTTATCATGAGAAAGTAATGTTCAGATGGTGGTGCTGGGTCACTGAATTGGCGGAACGCCAAGGAGCAGGGGAGATTATTATTAACCCTGTGCATGGTTCGCTAACAAGCATATATAAACTGCTAAATTTTTGCAGTTGCTGGTCAATCAGGAATAATAGCGAAGAAAAGAGGTTGAAGATGAGTACATCTAGTGTAATATTGTTATATTATTATTACTACTCTTAGGCAACTTACGGTTACGGCTTCATCATCATCATCATCTGGTGCACATTCAGCAGAGAACACGGCGCGCGGTGCCTTACTTTTATCATTAAACGCAACAGTGGATTATCAGGTCAATTTGAGAATGTTTTGAAGTAACTAGCTAGCTGGTCAAAATTTAAGAGAAGAGTACACATACGGGGAGTTTGAATAAAAAGAAGAGGAGATTCCCCAACTGCAGGAAGTATATAATAATATAGGTATAGAATAGATGACCAGATTAGGAGGAAGGAATTAGAAAGGCATCAGTAAGTAGCAAACGGCTACCGGGGACTTAATAGCTCATATGACATATACAGTTTCCCATTGCCACCGACCGACCCTGTTGCAAGATCAGTTGCTTTGCAGTGGCACTCGGACCCATCTACGCCCTCACGTCTTGTACTATTTCAGCTTCTCTCGAAATGAAATGAAAAAAAAAAAAATGACACTCTGTAGTCTTATTTATTTACAAAAAAAAGGTGCACTAGTCTTAAAATTCAAGGGAGTTACAGAGAAAAGAGAGAGTATATTTATTTGTCTAGCTTCACTAGCTAGCTTGTATCTGCAGGTGGTATAGATGTTGCATTGATCACACTACTCAGCTGCTCGTGTCTCCAATACCACAAAATCTACTACACACGCACAGAACTAATAAAAGATTGCAGCGTTGAAAGCAAGCAAGCAAGCGATCGAATGCAACAGTCAGGAGATTAATAGTAGTAATCAGATTCACCATTCTTGACAATTTAGTTGCTCCTCATTGCTAGCATTATTAGCATTCCAGCTATGGCGGCCCATCACTATATATGGCTATGAGTAGCTAGCTACGCAGGTCTAGTCGGCAACTACGTACTACTGATAAAAACATTGCAGAAAAAGAAAAATAAGATTAAAATAGAGATTATTTTATCCGAGAGCTATGGCAACTGCTAACTTGCTGCTGCTGCTGCTGCTGCTACTCCTCCAACACTAAGACAAATAATCTGGAGTGGTTTAGGACGGGACGGGACGGGACGGACGCTTCGATTGTATTGTATTATATGATCGGTAAGCTTACCGGGCGGCCCCCGCTGGCCCAATTTGTCTAGTGGTTCTGCTGCTGGCGCCTGCAGCCGTGGCCGTTGACGGAGGGCAGTTTGGCCCAGGGTTCAAGCAGGGTGTCACGATACCTCCACGGCAGCGCCTGATTCCTACCTCGCTTCGACCGGACTAGTGGTGCCGTCTCCCCGTACAAATCCAACCAGCCCATCGTCGTCTCTCTCGACCTCGACCTCCTCTTAGTCTTGGTCTTGCTCTTGGTTGGCGGCCCGATGGGTCTCTTGGTATCTTCTTCCACTTTCTCCGTATCTTTCTCTCCCTCCTGCTCTGCCTCCGGTGGTGGTAGCGGTTGTAGTTCGTCTCCAAGCACCTGGATAAGAAGATCGAGACCCCCCTCGCTTTTCCTCCCATCCTCACTCTCTGATGAGGAAGACGATCCTTTTCTCTGATCGCATCGTTCCACATTCGTGGTCTCTGATATCTCTTCTTTGATAGCTTCCTCTTCATCGCATTTGACTTCGGAGCTCCTATCCTCCGCCGCTGTAGCCACATGAGGAGGAGGATCTGTTGCGAGGCCGTCGTGGCCTCGTCCATATCCTCCTCCTCCTCCTGCCCCTTCCATCACCAAGTCTAATCCAAGGCTCAGATCGACCACGCTAGCGGCTGCCTTAGAGTTGCCATCTGGCTTTGATGAATTGAGGACAGTGAGATCGGAGGGAGGGACGGTGGAGATTACGGCCATGATCTTTGCTAACGACGCTTGCGCTTTGGAGGCACCATAGATGACTGATCCCACTCCTCCGCCGACCGGCGGACGACTGCTTGACGGAGACGCCATGGACATCGTAAAATATATTGAAACAGTTGTGAAACTAAAAATTCTTTTTTTTTTCCTTCCCTTTTTTTCTCTTCTCTTTTTTTTTTTTTTTTTGAGTATTTATTTAGGTTTTTTTTAAAGGGTAGGAAATCAGAAACTGTATATACTAATTAATATGTTTATGTATAGAAAAAGAAGGGAAAAACAAAAAAAACACAACATATACCGAGCAAGGGAAGTGGGGGGGGGGGGGTGAAAGAGAGCATCATCATGGAGTCATTTGGGCCTGGCCCATGTCATAAATCGAGATTGGGCCGCGAACGCTTGGTTGTTTTGAATGTAGCTTTAGTCAGTTAACATAAAATGAAACGCAAAAGAAAAAAAATAATAATAATAATAAGACAATGGTTGGCCACGTGGGGTCCAGTTTCGAGGCCTTGAATGCTGCTGGGTGTTTGGATCTCAACGGGCTTGTTCTGTCGCTCCACGTAGCGGCATCCAATCACCTTCCGCCATTTTTTCTCGATTCCTTCGCGATTAAGGGCAAGTAGTTACCTTGGAGTTCTCTCTGTAACTATCAATCACTCTTTAAACCTCCATTTAAAGCCCAAATGGCAAAATCGAGTCCACGCATCCACACATACCCGTGTGGGTGTGTATATCGCACGAGCGGACTGGGTAGAATAAGCAAGCAACGATCCGCACCCGCTTAAAAGGTGTACGGAGACAGCTGTAAACGCGTTGGCATGCGGCTGTGTAATTATCAAGTGTGTTGTGCATCGAGGGGCGCAGGTGATCTTTAGCTCTGGGATATTTTCAGTTATGTCGGTTGCCCCCCCCAATATTGTTCCCCTCCGCTCTCTTGGACCTCCGACATCCAAAATCAATTTAAACCCCGATCCCTCTCTCCCTTCCCCCTCCCCATCACTTGCTACTTGTTTAACCCAAACTGTGCTTTTCAAATGGATTCAGGCGAAAATCCCCGGCCGCCTCCACCAAAATCACCCACTTCATCTACTGCTTCTGCTCTGAACCTTACCAAATGCCCACAGTTTTGCGAGTCCATGGGGTTCCCTCTCCCTCCCGCCCCATTGATGGGGCTTGGATCGGCGTCTCCTGCGAAAATCTCATTGGAGCCAAAGATCGAATACCTTGAGGACGCTCTCCCTGTTTCTTCCTCCTCTTCCCTACCCAAGGAGGAGCAAGTGGTTCCTCGCCCTCTCGAAGCTCTTCAGGGAACTCCCATCCCTCCTTTCTTGTCCAAGACTTACGATCTCGTCGACGATTGCTCGCTGGACTTCGTCATCTCCTGGGGTCCGAACGGCAATAGCTTCGTTGTGTGGGATCCGGTTGAGTTCTCTAGGGTTGTTCTGCCTCGACATTTTAAGCACAACAATTTCTCCAGCTTTGTCCGACAGCTCAATACTTATGTGAGTAGTACTTGGAAAAGCACTTTCTTTCTTTCTTTGCCTGTTACATTTTCATTTACCTTCTCCCTTACATGATTTCTTCTTTGTTCTTGTGTAGTAATTGGTTTGTAATTATCTTGTTTGTAATTTGGGTCGTTGGATGTTAATCGATTCTTTTGTTATGTAGATTGCTGCTGAGGACGTCTCTGTAGAATCCCAATTGTATCCTATATGTTTTAATCGTGTTTTTTTTTTGTTTTTTTTTTTTGTTTGATAATTTATTATTTTTTATTTTATTCTCTTGTACGTGACCTTGTACTTGTATCTGAAATTGTAAATGTACATATGTATATTTGGGATGTAATAGAAAGGTCACTACTTTGTAAATCTTCATCGAGTCATCTAGCCTAGCGACTCTTTGGGGAATTTTGGGTTCTCCCTAATATGTGCTTTACTACCGAACGAACAAACCAACTTGAAATGAAATGACTCACCAATTATCAGAAACCTCTGTCCTTTACTTCATTGATGGAATGAATGAGTGTGGCACACTGGAGGTGATTTCTGGAACTAAATTTGCTGGTGAGTAATCGAATTTGTACATGCTTACCTTTTTTCTTACATAATTAATGGGGAATAAAATTTGAGCAACATATAGTTAAGTATTTTGCATGCGCTCAACTCTTTTGGTTCAATTATATCTTTGTTCTGGTACATTGTTATCTATATAGTTTCATATTGCTTCTATGAAATGCTTACTGTTGTATCTTGTTCTAATCCTCTTATGTTGTCTTTTTATTCATTGCTCTTTGTAATACGTCTGGTTATTGATGTAAATTCGTATAACTATTTGTAATTTCCTTTATATTTGTGAGAGAAAGTACATCTTTATCGAAATGTTGCATTTGTTGGCTGGATCCATTTATAAATTTGTTCATGTCGTGCACTATTCACTAATTCATGACCTGTACTGTTAAATAACTGTTTCTTAATTATTTGTTGCCCCTAATTGGATTACAAGCTATTGGTATTTAAGTTATACTCTAGGACATCGTGATATCGCAATGAATTGGGCAAGTGGTTGTAACGCACACATAATACCTGAAAGTGAGAAGTATATGAAATATACATTCAGTGAGAGGCTTATGGATAGGACTGCAACTAGAAAACTTTTCAGAGATAAGTATGCGAAGCAAGATGGACATACTATGGAAGTCGTTCAGACAAAAGAAGCCATTTAGACAATAAAAGTGCTCAGACAAAAGCAATTATGAACATACGATTGTCAGTTTTGGGAAATTAGTTTTGGCCACTTAACTTGGATCGCTCTACATATATACATATACATGTGTGTGTGTGTGTGTGTGTGTCGCGCGTGCGTGCGAATGTGTGTGTGAGTGTATTACTGTTTTCAGGTTACGTTAAAACAGAGGTTAATATAAAAGAGGTAGTTTTGTCTATGCTCATGTTCTTAGAAGGATCTATATTTATGCTTGGGAGAATTACGACTGTTAAGAGGATTAGGGCATTAAGTTAGTAAAACCTAAAGGCTTCAATTGAAGAATGGTTGAAAGGGAAATGTGTAGGTTCTTGCTACTGGATTCAGGGTATGTTCATAAACTGAGTTTCAGAAATTCATCTCCACTTTGTGTTGATCCCAGTTTTTTGGTATTTGGGGTTAGAATCAAAGTTACGATAGTAGGATTAAATTATATGTTTTCCTGAAAGATGTTTGAAACCTCATGGAAACTACCAGCAGTGGGGAAGCTGAATAGAGACTGAGACATTCTTTTTTGCTCTCACATTGTAGGATAAAAGTAGCATACTTTATTTTGATGAAAGAACAATGGAATCTCTTATACATCAGAGGATGAGCTGCATTGGCGTCTGATACTCTGATACTCCATTCGTTGGTGGATATGTGTCGGATGCATTTGGACACCATTTTGTGAAAAAATGATGTGTTGTTTACAGTCAATAGGTTTCATACATTCTTCTATTTTATTATACTCATTATTTAAAAATAAGGATATATTAATGTTACAAATTTGAATAATTTTATTTGACAACATGTATCTACACAGAAGCATTCTAGTTTTAAAAAGATTGTTTTGTTCCTGACCCAACTGCCCATGTATTTTATATCGATTATGGATGCACAGCTTTGTTGGTATTTGCTATATGATTTCTGCTGTACACTTTTTCATTGTTCTCCTGGTCCTTATAGAACTTTGCAAGTATTGCCACAGGAGTTCATTTTTGGATTTAGTTGTGCTTGAAAACATATTTGGGTCTTCAAGCTTGAAGATATTATTTGCGTCTTCAAATTGTAAAAATAATTTTTTGCATTCCGCACACCCATGGCCAGATGATTTTTTGGGGGATAATATTTAGTTAAGAGTGTTCAAAATTATAATGATAGTAGCAATAGAGATAGTTACTGGGGCAGGAGTTTTCAAAATTATAAACAAAAATTTTATGAGTTATAAAAGCCATAACAACTAACATGCAAAACCAGATTAATCATGATGCCGAGAAACTTTCACAACTTCATGTCAACAGCAACATATGTTCTGGTTAGATGGTGTCGTCAGTGAACTTTATGCCTATATAGGCCACCTATCATCAAAGTAATGAATTTTATTTGTGGTCCCATAATGTTTCTGAAGCAATGGCTACGTGGGTTGACTTGTTAAAAGCATTCCTTTTGTATGGCCGACTATATACGTATATCTATTATCTGTGACAGTGTAATATGTTGTATTTGCCTTCAATTTACTTGTCTTCCTCAGATATTCACTTATCCTTAAATCATATTGAAGATTATGTATCTTTTTTGAATATGGAAACTTAGGAGAAACGAGAGCTTCTTGGACCTGCTCCACTGGTTTATGCTCTAAATTTTATCGAGGAATAGCTAGGCAAACATTGTTGTTGAATTATTTATTCATACAGCCCTCTAGGGTTTCATGTCTGAACTGTAGCGAGTTTACTTTTGTGCATCATTTGCACTCGTTCATTCCTAGGTGTCTTTTCAGTTCCGAGTCTAATGTAATGCCGTATCTACCTTTCAGGGTTTTCGCAAGATTGGTACGGATCAATGGGAGTTTGCCAATGAAGATTTTCTGCGTGGAAAGAGGGAACTACTAAAACACATAAATAGGCGTAGATCATCTCAGATACAAACAGGTACCCAAATAGGCACTTCAGTTGAAATGGCAAAGGCTGGAGTAGTTAGCGAAGTGCAGAAGCTGAGAAGAGAAAAGGACTTGTTGACACAGGAGGTTGTGCAACTGAGGCAGGAGCATCTAATGACAGTCCAGAAGATGGATGCACTGAATCAGCGAATGCAATCTGCAGAGGTGAGGCAAAAGCAAATGGTTTCTTTCTTGGCTAAATTACTACAGAACCCAGTTTTTGTTGGCCATCTCAAGCAACTGAAGGAAAAAAGAGAAATTGGTTCAATAAGGGAAAGAAGAAAATTTCTTAAGCAGCAGCAGCCTGCCTCCTCTGGTGCATCAGATGAGTCCATGGACCAACAAATTGTGAAATACAAATCAGGCTTCTGCAATCTTCCTGCTTCTTCTCTATTGCCCGATACTGAAAGTGGTAAGGGTTCATTGGCTTTACTGCCTGTTTTTTAATGAACAACTCCCTGAGCATCTTTTGTAGGATGTTGTTGACAAGTTTGGCCCTGATGCAGGTGGACAAGAATTTGTTGGAGGCTCACATGAATCTGAAGACCCGAAAGGAAGGGATTTGATGAGTTCTCAGAATGCTAGTTTCGCTGGCAGTGATTACTTCATGTCTTTACCTGATAATATTACACCGGACAGGATGGCTTCTGAGGATATTTATCCTGGTAGGGCAGATCCCACAACAACTGCCTTAAAAGGGAAGGATATTGTTAACTTGAAAACGGATGCTGCTGCTGGGACAGAGTTCCTTAAAACACTCCCTGAAGATATCTCTCAAGAGAGTATGTTTCCAGATGCAACAGCCCCTGCAACTGATTGTGTCAGCGAGGAAGGAATGTGGAATATTGGTCTTGATGCTGGGGGAAGCTCGTTTTCGTCTGGCCATGCTGTTTGGAATACTCTAGGTCATTATCATACTCAAGAAATGGAAGCTGAAGCTGGATCTCGTTCATTATGGGATCTTGGTTTCCCTATGTTGGATGAAGATTTAGATATTGACAAGTACGTGTGCGGTGAATCCTCTCTCCTGGAACCTAAAGATGATGGTGGACAGAATGAAGATTGTTCTAGGGACTTGGAACCATAGGGTTTATTTGGTTAGACCATAAGCAGCCTATTTGACTGCTCTAATTTTCTTTTACTTCTCCTTTTCTTGATTCATGGAGAGGATGGATACTTGATGATTATGAATATATATTTTAGCTATTAGATAATTTTGTCGATATTCTAGATGTCGTAACTAACATTATAGCGTAGTTAACGTTAGAACTATCTGATATATATATATATATATATATATATATATATATATATATATATATATATATATATATATATATATATATATATATCCAAAAGTATGCCAAAATCTTCTAATTATGTTGTTTACTTCATCCTATAACCTGATTTTTATCTAATCAACATTGCTTTTGCTGACTGGATTAGTAGTTACGTCCTTTGCAGGTTTGTGGAAGGCAAGACCATGTGTTCCTAGCTACATCCATAATCAAGTTCTCAGCCTTTTCTTATACTCTGAACAGAATGTCAGCTAGGAATGGCATAAGACTACGTGATCTACAAGGAATGCTATTGTCTCGATATATCCCATGGACATCGGATAATCTGGTAACTTTGGCAATAATGTTTATAGTAATCTGGTGAGAGAAGTTACAAGGTTTATACTCTTCTATAGCATGTGATATAATGTTTTCTTGCAATTTGTTCCCTTTGAACGTTCATTTGCTAGAGAATGTACATATTGTGGCAGATTTTATATGGTTTATTCTAATCTACGACGGTCATGACTTAATAACTAGCTGGCCCATATATATGTATGCATAACTAGCTGGCTATATATAGCATGTGAAACCCAGGTTACTAATTAAATATAGTTGGAAACCCATATAGTTTCGTTGCCAGTGTCATGTAATTTGCACCTCTTGGTTAAAGATTGATTCACTGATAACCAGACTAGAGATATGTTGGAAAATCTGAAAGAGTTTAGAGAGAGGAATTGCACTTGATTATTGATGCCAGGCCGTATATTCCAGTGCACTTTACCTGATGATGTGTGAAATAAACATGCCAATAGCTCCTTGTTTGAGTTCGAGACATACTCATTGCTTTCATCCTTTCCAATCCTTGCAGATGTTGATGCAGTGCCTGGGCAAGACTTGAGCTCCTGTTGGTTGGGATTGTACAGGATCATTTATGTTCCTGTTTTCTGGGCTTTTGGGTGAATCTCCATGTATTCTAGAGAACCATACTCCATCCGTGGGCTGTTTATAGGCCGAGAGAGTTTAAACTTTTGCTTGGAGCATATGTGCAATTTTTGATCCTGTTATTTTTCTCTCTTTTCTGGTGAAAAGTTGACATGCATTTTGTTTCTTCTTCTTCTTCTTCTTCTTCTTCTTTGTTCCAAATGATGTGATGTGGAGAGGAAGTTGCTATGATACTCGTGTTGTGTTTCCCAAAGGAGTTTGTCTCAGTATTAGCTTCTTGTTCAGGACATTGAGATTTTTTGTCATGCCTATGTATCATATTGTTGCATTTCCCTACAGGGTGGGAGGTGTTTGCAATAATATATAGAGTGGCTAGAAGACGCCCTTTCCATTGATTCATATGTTATTTTGCAAGTAAGTTTACATTTTGTCAGTGTCCGTGTATTGTAATCATGCACCCACATGTTACCATATCTGTGCATGGTAGATAGGAGCTCCAACGCATCCACACGCTATATCATATCCCTTTCTTTTTCCTTCCTTCTTCACATCTGGCTCTTTGAGCTGAAGTTGTTTGTCTGCTGTATTATTGTACTGGCACACACATGATTAGATGCTTTCAAAGTCTAATTAATTAAGAAGCAGAACATGCAACTGACTCCCGTATGTATAGTTTGAGATGGTAGAGCATTGTTTGACCACCCTTCACCTTGTATGCATGTAACCCATCTTCTCCATTTTTCTGTTTCATATTATCCTCTCTTTTTTTCTCTCTCTCTTTCTCGTTAAGATGCACAGCATATAACAGGATTAGTAAATTGATGGTACAACTGTACATAGCATCTGAGGGAAAAATGAAAAAGGAAAAAGAGGTAGCACGTGCACCTGTGTACCTAACATAACATGAGCACCGAAAGCAAGTGTTGGGAGTCAACGCCTGCCGCTTGCTACCCCACTTGTTTCTGTCTTTATTGCTGTCATTGACAGAGTCGAGCTCTCCGTAGTCCGAAGACTACTTGTTTGCTTATTGTAATCTTGGGTTAATTCTCTCTTTGAATCGAATGGAAGGGAAGATACACATACAATAATACAAAACTCAACTTAGTAGTCTTTGCTCCTTGTTCTGTACTGAATTTGACTGGACTGGAGCGGACCTGGCAAATTTCTACAGGCACTAGGCCAAACCCAAATCGTCAACCGATCTAGGGGAGTTTTATGTTAGCTAGTAGTGGTTAAGTATTAATCCTGGTCGGATCCGAGTTTTATGCAGGTAGCCTGGGTGCTGATGCACCAGCAGGCTGCATGCAGGTCGGGTCTGGGACCCTACAGCCTACTCGGGGCATGCCCGGTCGAGACCCTGCCAAGTCCAACACTATCTATCTATCTAGCTATAATCGTAGAAATTAAGTATATCGTTTAGTACCTACCTACCTACCTACTGTAATGGTATTGTTCCATATTAACACCAGTCCACTGGCTCTGCCTCTAATCTAGCAAGAGCAAGAGAGAAAAGTGACCACTTACTTTTATGTCCCCCAGTGATGTGAGAACAATTTGAGTAGTGGGAGGTAGCAGTCAATGCTTTTGTAAGTTTCCCTATGGGAACCACCACCACTAGTCTACTAGTAACAAGTACATCTGCAAGAGAATCTATGACGTAGGATGGAAGCGATTTAAGATTTGTGGTGGATTAATTAAGGAATAATTTAGGATTTTAGGAATAAATTGGGATTTGTACCTTACACCCAAATAATTCACACGCCAACTCTCTTACGAATCACTCGAAAAAATATTTGATAAAGCAAATCACATGCTCTCAAAAGAAATCATATCACTTTTCATTTCAAATTAAAATTTTACAGACTATATATATATAGAAAATTCCAAAACAATAATATAATGACAAATCTTTAAAAATTCAAAATCTTACTAAATTCATAATCAAATCAAATCAAATAAGATCCCATTAAATAACTAATCTCATTTTTATATAACTAATCTAATTTTTATCAACCTAGATTATCTAGGTTAATCTAGCCTCGTCCCTTTAATTAATTATATACCTCAATAGACATACTCGGAGTCCAAATAATAAAAATTAATACAAGTCAAGATGGATGGATACGAGACTAAGAGTGGAGTACTTTATACATTGACACTGGTCTCCGGACCTCTGGTACAGAAAGAGTATATTTCTTATTATTAATTAATTAATTAATATTATGATGCCTGCATCTGAGTCCGCCTGTTGGTGCTTTATATATATATATATATATATATATATAAAAGAGCAGGCATGCGGTTTGCACTTGTTAAGACAGAACCACTGTACCGCATCTGCTTATAATAATAAATTCTGTGTTCACACCCATGCCATTGGCATGCATGTTATTGTTGCAGCAGAAAAACTCCACAGAATATATATATATGAGTTGGCTTTTTACAACAGTATCCCCCACCTTCAGAACAGTGTAGCCAGTCAAAACAGTAAAACACAAAATAAGAATGGAAACGTCAACTCTATGATCTGAAAGTGCAGCTGCAAGTCAACAACATCAACCAGCACATGAGAGCGACGGATCGAGAAAGAGAGAGAGTATTGATTCTTCACATCGATCAGAGGGAGAGAGAGAGAGAGTATTGATTCTTCACATCGATCATAGAGAGAGAGACACACACAATGAGAGAGAGAGAGAGAGAGTATTGATCCTTCTCCACATCGATCATATGGCACGGCTTGACATTACTTGGTACCAAGACTACATAATATATAAATAGAGTTTAATAAGTAAAGTAGTTGGCTTATTAATTAACTACAAGGCTAGCTGATGATTAACTATAAATATATAACAAGATACGCAGTAACAAGATTTCTAACGAGCATCTTGATCAGTTGAGTTGATTGTCTATTGTTGTCTGAGATGAGATCCCTTCCCTTTCTTAATATTGACTTCCTCCTTATTTGATAATCTATATTGTTGTCTGAGATGAGATCCCTTCCCTTTCTTAATATTGACTTCCTCCTTATTTGATAATCTATATATTATAACGATTGATTTCTCGGGGAGGGGTGGGTTAGGGCTCTCCCTTCATCATGGTTTGTGGTGCTGGGTGTAGATGTAGTCCAGATGGGCTTCGGACATCGCCCTCCTCTTCATGCATTCCGCCTCTTCATCATCACCTGCATCATCACACTGCACCTCGTCCAAACCTCCCATCACCTGAATTAATAAACAATCTCATTAAAATCGATAAATAAATAGGACTGCGACGTCTTAATTAATGGAACACGAGGGACAGTTGCTCACCAGAATAGGAAAAAAAAAAATGGTGCCAATAATAAGTTGATATATAGATCATTAGATAATTATTTCCGCTGCTGCCGTTGAAGGTAATTAGGAAGAATATATATAGAAAGAAAGAGTAATTAGAGGCATGCAGAGTTTGTAATGTAATTAATTAGTAGCTAGCTAGGGAGTCTAGCTAGGGACTCACATCCACCATATTCATCATGTGTTGGTGCTCCTCCAAATTAAACAGAAGAATGAGTCTCAGTAGTAGTATTACCACGTACGTACGTACATACCTTTGCAAATTCATCATGAAACTCCAATGCCTTCTCATAATTTCCTTGTTGATCTTCAGCTGTAAGTGCAGCAAGTGATATGAAAAGTAATTAGCAAATTAATTAAGCGCACACACGCACACACACAAATATATACATTAATTAGTAAATTGCAGAATTAGATGATCAAGGGAGAAGATGGGGTGAGAAGAGGAGTGCCTTGTTTAGTCTGAGTAGTAGTTTGTTCAAGAGAAGGGGTGTCGACATTTGTAGCAGCGGCAAGAGCAGCAGCGGCACTAGTAGTTTCATTGGCAGTGGAGAGAAAGAAGAAGACACAGAGGAGTAGGGAGTGCAGGATGAGCAGAACAGCAAGAGCATGGGCAGACAAATTAGGCTGCTTCATCATTACGATTAGTGTTGGTAGGTAGCTAGTACTAGCTAGCTAGAACTGGAAACGTTGCTCGGAGATAAGATAATATAATTAGAAGGAACCAAGGAGAAGGAGAAGGAGGAGGAGGTGGAGGAGGACTTTGGGGATATGTTGCTAGCTGGAGCTATATATATGTATATTGAGTGGGCAAGGCAAATTTGAGGAGGATTGGGGTGATAAATATATATATATATAATACAATATAATAAGTGCATGCGCACTGGGGGTGAGGACCTTGAGGCTGCTGAGGTTAGTGGCAGAGGTCAGGTCACAACAACATTTCATACACAACGACAATGCTTATCACGTGAACGAGCCCATGACAGAGCTGGCTTGGCTTCACCAAAGCAAAGCAAAGCAAAGGCAAAGCAAAAGCAAAGCAAACGAAACGGTTGCTTTACATACACCAACGCTCCAGCACCACATCTCGTCTCATCTCTATTCTATCTATCACCACTTTACTACTGGAATCTTGATGGGTGCTCTGATACTCTCCCCTCCTCTGCTAAGTACAAAACTTACTTTGAGTTATTTTCAATATATTTATAATTAAATCAAGCCTCTCCCCTCCGTCCACTGCTGTCCACATGCATAGCATAAGCAAATTAAGCACATGCACATGCTCATCATGTCTTCTGATCGAGACCAGCTAGCCACTGCTGCCTCCTCCACCTTGTCACTTCTGACTAGTCTCCTGCCCGCCCGGCTTGCTCTGCTTGCTTCCATTTTGTCTCCACTGTGCATGAGGGGATTACGTATGTTAATTAATTAAAAATAACCATAATATTAATACATATAAGAGATATACTCCTCTAAAATCTAAACAAAATATGGTTGAGATATGCTTTAATTAATCCATGATCAGTTCCTTATTATTTGGATCCATGAGGAGCAATTAATCATTTTAAAAAGCTTTTTAAAAGAAACATATATGTACCACTAGTTGAGGGTCCTCTACAGAGCAACCAGACACATGTTATCATTTGAAGCGGTATTTTTAATTTAAATCTAAAGTCTCCACCTCGTTTTATCTTTTTCGAATAAAAAGTCCCCCTTCTTTTCTTCATGCATCCTGCGTGTATTCAACTATATGTATGCCTTTATTTTGACAGTCCAACAGCTCAGTATCCACATCATTACTATATATATATATTTTTTTTTAATATCTAATTTTGTATACGTATGTGTTCCCAGAATCTGCTGCACTTGTGTTTGGGAAGAATAAAAATGTATTTATTTATAGGATAAAGAGATTCGCATGTTAAATCTGGATAATTAAGGAGTACAAGCAAGTGAGTGTGTTTTAAAATTAAGTAAACTAGCTAACTAGAGCCATATATGCTTTGAGCCACTAACCGAAGACCTGCCCATATCTATAGAGTGTGTGTGTGTGTGTGTGTTGAATGGAGGAGCATATGCGAATCGAATCAGCGATCGAGACACGTGTTAATAATTTGTAGACTTTTATCATGGGCAAATTCTTATCCAATTAGCTTGGCTTGGCTTAAAGAAATTAAGGAATGTCGCTCAAGTACGTGCGTTATTCTTCTCGTGATTAAACTAAGAGACGTAGATTTGTTCGAGTTGACAATGTCATCATCTAACTAATTAATGACTGATTCGATCGGCCACCATCTCCAAAGATTCATACGTGTTGGGAAGAAACAATATATATATATATATATATATATATATATATATATATATATATATATATATATATATATATATAGATATATGAGAAAATGGGAAATACACCGGCGGTGAAGGAAGTTTCCTTCACCGCCTCTTAGGTGGTCCAATAAAATTATTACACGTGGTGTCATTTAAGAGAATTCATTTATTTGTTATCTTGAATGACGCTCCGTATTATGATTTTATTGGACCACCTAAGCGACGGTGAAGGAACTCCCTTCACCGCCGGTGTATTTCCCGTTTCCTATATATATATATATATATATATATATATATATATGAGTAAACAAAAAATTTATCGCCGGTGAAGAGAGTTTCTTAACCGCCGCTTAGGTGGTCCAATAAAATTATTACATGTGGCGTCACTCAAAGACGGTTAAGGTAATTTATTTATTTATTATTTTAAATGACGTCACATGTAATAATTTTATTGGGTCATCTAAGCAGCGGTGAAGGGTGTATTTCACATTTCCTCTCTATATATATATGCACTGTGTGCCCCTAAAATGGTGCTACAGTAGTCGGCCTCCACAAAAAAGATTTCAGGCGATCGAATTATCAGTGGGTGGCCCATGCTATATTATATTATGCTGATGATGATCGAATTAATTAAATCAAAGAAGAGAGCATGCACGTTTTGCCCTCCCTGCAGAGCTTAATTAGCATGCAATATTGTAACGTATTGGTTATCTTCTCCAATATATAGCAATGAGAAAGCGCATGCATTAATTCCTACCTCCAGCCTCTATACTGTATATACATACATACATACACATAATTCATTCGACCATGCTTTCACGCTCTAATTCCCAAAAGTAGAGGAGATTCCGTTCTTTCTTGGTGATGACTTTAGACCCACCAGACAGACATAATTTTAAGAGTTGTGTACTAAGAATGACCCACCCATGCATATTATATATATTGAAAAAAAAAAAAAGATGTCAGTCAGGCCATGCCATTGGAATATATAGTTAAATGCATGCGATGCACAGATGATCAACTTCCAAAAGTAATTAAGATGAAACGCTACTAGCTATTAATTAATTAGTATATATATATATATATATATATATATATATATATATATATATATATATATTTAGCAGTTTTATGCTAATGATCAATTAGTAAATGTAACACAATATTGCTAAAAATAATAATAAAAAAAAAAATGAATGGCTTGCTTTTGCTTTTTGACTGAGGGTCCTTTGTGGGGAGCTCAGATCAGCAAAAGTATTTAATATACATATATAAATTAAGGAATAGTCCATTTCGAGTCCATGCCTAAATTCAGTTAAGATTTGATGGTACGACTACGAGCGATGATGAACGAGTGGAGGGAGTGGGATAGGGAAAGCCCCCCGTGACTTTCCAGCTCAAATGCTTAACTAGGCTAGGTACGTAGTAGATAATTAGTAGTAGCATATTAATCAATCTAGCCAACCAAATTATTTTTTTTTATTTTTTTTTATTATTTTTTATTTTTAAAAAAAAAGGTGAACTAGGAGAAAAAGCAAACAAATAAAAGCATTTTGGAGGTACCAAATTAATGAAGGGATGATGTATTGGGGTTGGCTTCAAAAAAGGAGGGGAGGGGAAGAATGAATTGCCACTGCATGCTCTCTATCTACTCATGTAATATTCCTCTTGTATTTTGCATTTTAATAAGATCCTTGCTTTTTTTTGCTGTTTGGATTTTGGACGGACGCTACATAATTAATATATCTGAAAACAGAATTTTAATAACTTTACTCCTCGTTATTATATAGCTAGCTAGATGTGATCTATTTCTAGATGTAGATTGCAAAAAACCAAAAGCGAGCAAGAAATGTCGTTGGGGGGCAAGAGACTGGAATTAGTTAAGTCCACCTACATTTGGGTTTTATCACGCATAGATTTTCCATAAAATCCATCCTAATTTTATTTTTATTTTTTTTCGTATTTACAAACATAAACAACTTAGAAATGGAACAAAACCTGCAACAATTTTGCATTCTCCCAGAGGCCATGGACTTGTGCTCACGAGTAATGTACGTGCAACAAGTAGAGCGTTGCAAGGTCGCATTGTGCTACATCCAAGAGGCCCTTGCGATTGTCAGCAGGCGGCTTCCGGCACTTGCTGGGCTTAAGCCTGCAATACCGATTTATGGCCTGAAAGCCCATGTTTAGTCCTGCAACGCGATGCCATTTTATGCTAAAGCCTAGCTAGACCAACAGTCTTGGTCTATCTGAGTGTCTCGGTGTTTGTTATGGGCCTCCACAAACTCAACAGACCTAAGCCTTTGTGTACCAATGAAACAACCTTTGTGTAGCCAAGGGAACAACCCTGCTCGATGTGCACGATTTTGCCTTTTAACTCCAAACCCAATAAAATAAAATAAAATAGTGAAAGCCAGTTAGAACAACGGTAACAACGGTAACACTTGTTTTAAAGTGTTTTACAAACACTTACTTGTAAGTTTTTGGAGAAATTGTTTGAGATATTCTTATAACACTTCAGAACATCTGGTTGTTTTGGAGTGTTTTTAAAACAAGATATTTTGAAATGTTTAAAAATTATTATCTAAAAATATCCTCTCTCTTTCTCAATTCCGCTTCTCTTCCAAACTAGGATATATTTGTCTTTACATATTTATGAAACTATAAAAATTTATGAGAAACTAAACTCTCAATTATATGCTTGAACACCCAACATCCACAGTTAGAACACTCCGAAATGCACATAACCAAAACACTCTAAAACACACACTTTAAAGATAATCCATAATACTTTGTCAATGATATCCAAGCATAATGTAAGAAAATATTTTTACAGATACTATGTAAGAGATTTAACTTGTACAGTTAATCAGGCTACTGTCTAATTTCAAGAAAGAAAAATCATTCATAGTTGAGTTGAGTTGGTTCGAGAAGTAAATTTAGCTTAGGAGAGATATTTTGTTGTAGTATAAAAAAAGAATAGGATAAATTATGAGCCTCAGTTGCGACAAAATTCTTAATAAATCATGATATTTGTGTATATATATATATATAGAGAGAGAGAGGAAATGCTAGGATGTTGAGTATATAACAAACTCTCAGCAACTTACGGGCGTGTTGATAAGACACGATTTTTTATCTAAAGTCATGACTTTAAGCCCTACAACCTAAACGAGTACATGTTGTATATTTGATATCAAATATTGTCGATGAAACAACCCTAATGACAAGTCATCCTCAATTAGTGCAAGCAACGAGCCCTTTTTTCCCCTCTCTTTTCAAGTGTGAAGAAATGACAACCTATGGGGAAGTAATACGTGTAATTAATTGTTTTTGAATATGCTCGTACTATTTTGACGAGGACCCTCTCTTCTTTTGAAGAAACAGAGTGGAGACCCACTCATGAAAATAAATGAAAACATATAACAATGGCAATGCAAGTTGATTATTACGGGGAGATCTCTAGAGATTTCTAGAATATATATATATATATATATATATATATATATATATATATATATATATATATATATATATATATATATATATACTGCTTCACAAGTCACAATATTATTGTGCAGTGCAGGCTCCATTGAGAATTTGGCTCATAACTGTTTGTGGTTCAATTTTGTGACTTTGGCTTTCAAGATTTATAGGTCGGTGAGATTAGAGCGAAACAGAGGGTGGCGTAGATCGAGGCAGCACCTGACCTTGTGTAAGTGGTCCTGCACTGCAGGCGGCCACACAACCCAACAACATGTGCAATCGAGCCAAGACAGACCTGTTCCATTTATAAATCTGTATTGGTTCACATTTTTTTTTCTTTGTATGGCAAAATTAATTACCGATGAGTGTATACATTTTAAAATGGAGCAACTAATCATAGGGATGAACAAGAACATCCGCTCCGATCGGATTCAGTCGGAGTTCGGTCGGAAAGCACGGGGAGTTGTACGGTCGGAGTAGTGTACGTGAATCTGAAATCAGCCGAAATTGGTCGGAATGTCGTCGGAATCGGTCAGAATCTAGCAGATCGATGGATTTCTAGTAAAATTCTCTCCCCTTCTTTTCTTCCCTCTCCCCTCTCTCTCTCCCCCTCCCTCCACCCTCCCCCTCTCTCTCTCCCCCGCCTCTTCGGTTCCCCCTCTCTCTCTATAGGAAGCACCATTTTTTTGCTATTGAAAATCCGACCCTTCTCTCCCCCCTCCTGCCTTTTCGTCTCCTTCTCTCTATGGCAAGCACCCTTTTCTTCTGATGATGTTCCCTCTCTCTCTACACCCCTCCTATCTATCATGTCCCGCTCCTAATATATGGTATACGAGTATGTATAGTAGGTATACCAGCAACATATTCGGTTTGAATATGCATAAGTCTCAATAAATTTGTCATAATAATACTCAGTAATTACGATAGAAAAATTCAAAAAAAGTTTGGCTTTCCATTGATTGAAACGAAGTTTGAAACATATGAAAGAATAACTAATACAATGAATTAAATAAGAAGAAAAAACTATGTAACTTTTTGACTTCAACCTACTCTTTAAATTATATCGGATTCTATGTCATTTTTCTTTATGTCCATCAGTAATTCTAGGCATGCACACCCAGGTCGTCAGATAGCGACCAACACAATAAATATATAAAAAGTATGTGATGCAACAATTATATCTAAATATGGTAATAATGCAAGTTTTAGAAAAATATTAAATTAAATGTCAATTGATATATGTTATTCTAATATCATATATTGAAGTCAATTTTATAACATGGTACTTTTGTTTAGGATGTAATGTAATTGGAAAAACTAACTGATGGATACCACTGTTTTGATTGTTTCCTGTACATACCCAGGAAATGGTCACATAAATTGTCCGGTGTTGAGTCGGACCTGCCATCAGTCAAACATGAATAATATAAGGTATGATCCAACAAATCATCATGCACCCATGGTGTGCGAAATATTCAGTTGTACAACTTAACAAATTTACAGTTAAAACAGAGTATATTTCCATCATTTAGTTTCTCCCCAAACCCAGTGTCATTTAGATATAGTCCATATAGGTCTAAATTTTAGTTTTCGTAACTTATATATGGATTATATCATGTATAATATTTCAATTGGATTTTATTAATTTGTTAACAACATGATTTATAAAGTCTGTCCAGTTTATATTATATTTAATAAATCATAATTAGTTATATCAAGAATTTACTGATTTGAGATATCATAGATATATCGGCTAGGCAAGTATATGGATACTGGGATGTTTTCCGTGCAATGCACATTCCTTAATTAGAGAACCATCATACAAGATAATTTTTCTAGACACCGACACAAAATGATATCGCAAATAATATTTTTTTCATGATTATAGCCTTTTTCATGATGTATTAAAAACCTAATAATATTATGTAATTTAACAAGTATTCATTTAATTTTTAACAGTATAAAGAAATAATAGGAATGTCAATGAATGGACTTATAGTAACAAACTTATTTTCTACAAATTAATTTCTAACGACATAAAGAAATAATACTTGTAATTATAAATTTATTTTCTACAAATTAAATGATATAATTGGAATAATATTTCTATAAAAAAATTTAGCATATTTAGTGAGTCCAAAAAAGAACTCACCTAGATTTTATTTCTCGATATCGCTCAACGGAGCAATCTACATATTAAAAATATTCTAAAAATATTAAAAATAGATAAATATAAATTTATATTATTTTTAGGTATTTTCTAATACTTATAACAAACTCAAAATTGATTTTAGTATTAATGGGTCTGAATTTGAGAAATGAGTCTGAATCCATTTTGTTTGGTTTATAAGATTATTGATATTCTTTTTAGATTATTATGGTTATTGAGCAGTAGGTGAGCTAACATAGGGTCTAATAAAATAAATGTAATATGAATTTAAGAATATAGTTTTACCAACCTCAAATAACAGTGATGCAAGAGAAGGAAGAAGATAGGGTTCACCCGGCAAAACTCCGGCTAGGGGTGGCAGCTTCGGTGAGGTCAATGATAGTGGTCCGATGAGATACTCCAACAAAATGAGAGGGAAAAAGAAATTTTAGATAATGAGTGTAAGATTGAATTGAGAAAAGAGGTTGGATTTATATAGTATTAGATTTAGGAGTTATATAATGTGAAGGGTTTAATGAGTTATAAAATCTAAAGGGCTTAAGGAGTTATAGAATTTGAAAGGTTAAGAGAATTAAATTGGAGGTTTAATGTAGATAATTCATAGAGAATATAAAAAGATGAGAATTAGAGAAATGAATGACTTAAGAGTTGAGAATATAAAAAGTTTGAGAGTTATAAGAGATGTAAGGCTTGAGATCTTAAAAAGGTGAAAGGTCATATTATTTTATTTTAACGAAATTATTTATACCTTTAAAAAAAATGAAGGGTCATTACCCTATCTTTTCGTCTCCCTTTCTTTAGAAAGCACTATTTTTTTTTTTATGAAAATCCGACCGACTCCATCGGATACCTATCGCATCCGACTAGTCCGGAGTCGGTTGGAGATTGGTCAGATTACGGTGAGCGGGACGGTCGGAGTCTCACATTCTCCTTATGATCGGTGATCTCCGCCGGCTCCGACTGTTTGTTGACCCCCAACTAATCTTTAGTAAGAGATGGATGCTAGTTTAATTTTGTTTGCTTTAGTAGATACTTGGTTAATTGAGTAGATTGGAGGGTTCCTCAATAATGGTAATGCATTCCATTATGTTTTCCTTTTGGTATTTTATTGCTAGCTGAAACTGATGTCCTGGATAGAGGAATAAACTATTAATAATCTGAAGAAGTTGGGTGGAAGTCCACATAATTAAAGCTCCTAATGTGTTGCTACATTTTACTTGGAGAAATTCCCTTGCTAACCATTAATTATATAATATTTATATATCGGAGAGAAATGCTCCAATCGTAATTTGAACCTCTAACTACCAGGGCCGGGGCCACCCGACCGGCGGAATGAAGTTGTTTGCTTGTAATGCGAAGCGGGCGGCCGCACGAGTTCCACGTCATAAATACGAAAAATCAAAGGAAATGACATGTCATGTCGGGAGAGCAACTGCAATGCTAATAATAATAATAATCCTAATTCTAATTTTGACAAAAAAAGAAAATTGAACGGAAGAATCCGGGCACCCCCACAGTTCCAATTAAATAAATAAATAAATAAGCATAATTTCGCTGTCCTTTCTCGTTCACAGGAGTCGTGTTCGGCGGCCCGTCAACCCCTCCTTTTTCCTCTCCGTCTCTTTTCCAATGTCTATCTACCATTGCCATTACTACCACCAACTCCACCATTGCCATTCCCCAACCACCTCGCCCCGACCCCACCCTAACTCCAACCCTAACCCCTGAACCTTTTATATATATATATAAAAACTAATTAAAGAAAGCAAGACTCTCCACCACGTCACCGCTTCAGAAAGAGACAACAACATTTCAACACGCTCCCGACTCCAAGTCAATGGCTCCAGTCATTCTTTATTAATTTGCGCTGTATTAACAAGCAATGCTATGATTTCTATTTGGATTTTGATTTTTTTTTCTACATGTTAGGTTAATAAAGAAATACCCAACTCGTGTTTTCTATGTCCATGTGATTACAATATACTAGAATTCAAAGGGAAGAGGAGAGATTTTATTTTGCACGTCTGCAACCCGGACGAATTGAAATTGAGCAGCCCATCACATTTGACCAATCTTAATATACAGCGATGCAAAATAATTTCATTAATCCAATCAATCTTTTATATATATATATATATATATGGAATTACTGTAGGTGAACCGCCAGCTCAGGAAAAATTACGTGAGCTAGCGGCAAAATTATAATGATCCAATGATTTTTCTTCAATTTTTTTTTACAATTACAATCTCTACCTCCTTAACTTCTTTCGGATTAAATTTCATAAGTTGTAGAGTTCATTTACCCTTTCATCAAGTGCATACAAAATGTTTTATTCATTGAAAACCGTTAATTTTGTATTAATTTGATAGAGGTTCAAATAAAAACTAAAATCCAAGAATTTGGGTATGAGTGAACCCTAGGTGGTCGAGATCATAATCCAAAATAAATTTTTAAAAAGATTATTGGAGATAGTGGAAATGAACTGCAGCTCAGGTAACTTGCGTGAGCTGTCAACTCATTTCCATTTTTCTATATATATATATATATATATAGGAAACGGAAAATACACCGGCGGTGAAGGGAGTTCCTTCACCGCCGCTTAGGTGGCCCAATAAAATTATAACACGGGGTGTCAT
Source organism: Dracaena cambodiana (assembly GCA_036321105.1). Classification (NCBI taxonomy): domain Eukaryota; kingdom Viridiplantae; phylum Streptophyta; class Magnoliopsida; order Asparagales; family Asparagaceae; genus Dracaena; species Dracaena cambodiana. The sequence goes on along the minus strand of JAYEPQ010000009.1, from coordinate 279,351 downwards.
TCAAGGTAACAAATAAATGAATTCTCTTAAATGACACCACGTGTAATAATTTTATTAGGCCACCTAAGCGGCGGTGAAGGAAACTCCCTTCACCGCTTGTGTATTTCCCATTTTCTCATATATATATATATATATATATATATATATATATATATATATATATATATATATATATATATATATATATATATATATAAGTAAATGAAAAATTCAATAGCGGTAAAGAGAGTTTTTTTTACTGCCGCTTAAATAGTCCAATACAATTATTAATTATTACACGTGGCGCCACTCAAAAATGGTTAAGAAAGTTTTTTTACTTGTTATCTTAAACAGTGGCATGCGTAATAATTATATTGGACCATCTAAGTAGAGATAAAAGAACTCTCTTAACTATAGATGAATTTTCCGTTATGTGTGTGTGTGGGGTTCCTACATTATCTTACACCAGGAATAAGAAAGATTGAAAGAAGAAAAAAACAAAAGAAAATTTGTTTTTTTTCTTCCTCGTAATTGCACAAGTGGAGGGTAATGGCAAATCCTAGAACAATAATCAAGTGTTTGGGTTTAGAAGAAAATGATAAATGCTTAATATTGTGTTAATGTAGCTAATTACCGTATGAGGGAGCTAATCATTAAAAGTCGCATTAAATAAGAATAAATAAACGATGGCAGGCACTGTATAAGTATAAACTCGTTCAAAGTTTGCTGATATTAATGATGATAACAGAGACAGTATAACTAACAATTATTGCCGCCGCCACCACCACCACCGGCATCTTCTCCCTCTCGGACCGGCCCTTCACGTAATCTGGCCGCCGGTTGATAAACCAAACTCTAACAATTGAAATAAAAATTAATTAATTAAAGAGAATAATAGCGGTATAGTGGTGGGATAGCACACAAATTACACCACGATCCCCACCATCAACAAGAACAAACATGACTATTATACTGTAACATAAATATAAAAAACTAGACATTATAATTGTATGATAATTTTTATTTATTTTTTTCTCCGTAGACATCTTCCTCCATCCATTCATCCATCCATCCATCCATCGGTGATCGATCGAGCAATCAATCTCGTCCACCAGACGCAGACGAGGACGAGGAAGAGGAAGGAGGTGAAGGGGCAGTGTTCCAAGGTGTCATGTCCATTGGATAACTGCCGAGCACCCGTAGGAACGACGTGAACTCTTGGATCTCGGCAAGCGCATTCTGAGCTCGCTGCTCCGCCATCGACGCCTCGAAATCCAAGTAGAACATGTACTCGAAGTGTTTCGCGGTGCCGATGTTGGCGTCGTCCACCAGCCTGATTGGCCGGTTCCGATGCGGCCTGCTCTCGATCTTGGTTAGCGAGATGTTCCTGAACGCGAACGCCGACAGGACCTTGAAGAGCAGAGAGGTCCCTTCCAGATCGTGGGCGAACACGATGCTCGTCTTGAAGGGCCGGTCGGTGCGAGGAATGATAGGCTCCCTCGCAAGCATCACGAAGCGGGTCACGTTCCCGGAATCGTCCTGGATCCCGTCTGCCAAGATCTGGAGGCCGTACAGCTCCGCCGCCCTCGCCGAGGCGATAGCCGCCGTGTCTCTCAGCCCGTTGGCCGCCACGTACTCCGCCGCGGCAGCTGTATCGTCGAACGCCTCGCGGGCGACGTTGAGGCCGAGGCTGGTCAAGGTGTGCTCGCACTGGGCTAGGGCTTGGGGATGGCTGATGACGCGGGTCAAGTACTCCTTGCGAACCCCCGGGAGAGCGAGCAGGCAGTGGTGGACGGGGAGCTGAACCTCGCCGACGATGTGGAGGCGGTGGCGGAGGAGGAGGTCGTAGTTGCGGTGGATGCTTCCGCCGAGAGAATTCTCGACGGGGAGCACCGCTCGATCGGCGATCCAGAGCTCGACGGCCTGGAAGGCGACCTCGAACTGATCGCAGGGGATGGCTTCGCAATTTGGGTAGGCCTTGCCGGCGGCGGCCTCGCTGTAGGCACCGGGGACGCCCTGGTAGGCGACGCGGAGCGGAGAGCCGTGCATGGGAGCAGGGGAGAGATCGGCGATGGTGAGAGCCTTTGGGAGGTTGCCGAAGGGGACGAGATCCAGAGTGGTGGAGGCCTTGTGGCCGTTGACGATGGCGGAAGGAGAGAGGTGGCAGTTGCTTCTGTCATCGACGGGGGAGGGTTGGCTGCTGCTGCTGCTGCTGTTGTCGTCGTCTTGGTTATGCGGAGGCTGAGACTGAGACTGAGATTGAGATTGAGATTGAGAGGAAGCGACCTTGCTGGCGAGGATGGCGCAGTTGCTCTGCCAATCAGCGCGATTGGATCCGATGGAGCTGTGGAAGAAGGATGGATTGGCGCCGGCGGCGTTGGGGCGGTGGATGCACAGAATTTGGCGAGTTCGCAAACGGACCAATGATCTGGTGGCGTTGAGAGGGAATCTGGTGGCGTTGTAAGGTGGAGGAGGGGAAAGTATCGCCGCCATGGGGGATGGGAAGGCTTGTCCGTCCCGTCCTACTACTTTTTTGGGGCTGGCTGCTGAGGCGCTGGCTGGCTGGAAATTTGCGTAATTATTTTATATATATGATGGATGGCAGTACAATAATATGGGTAAAAAAGAAAGAGGGGGGAAATAGATAATTAATAAGAAAATATAGAAGAAGGACGCGGCGATTGGATTTAGTGCTGAAAATGAATCTGATAAAGGCAATGGGGGGGCAGAAGGGAAAAGAACAGAGAGAATATGAATTTATGAGAATGAGCAGCTTCTTTTTCTTTCTTTTTTTCCCGAAAATGAAATAATGGATATTATAGAGGGGTCGATATGGAAGATAAACTAACAACAAGGGGGATGGATTGGATGGATTAAATAATACTAATAATAATATATAAAATATATAATGAATTATTGGTTGAGAGAGCTTCTTCTTCTTCTTCTTAATTCCCTTTTGTATTTTGTATTTTGTTGGTTAAGAAAATAAAAAAAAGCTGAAGAGCAGAAGAACGCCTTCCAGCTGAGAAGAGAAGGTCGGGTTAGGGTGGGTCAGAATTTATAGTATGTTGGGTTAGGGAAAGCCTCAAACCCTGTGACAAAGAGACGGGGTTTGGTTGGTGTGGAGCCGTGGACTGTGTTGGGGACGAGACGAGACTAGAGAGAGAGAGAGAGAGAGAGAGAGACTTAAAAAAGTCTGGAAAAGGAAACGAAAAACGTTTTGTTTTGGGAAAATTCTAAATGCGCACCACTTTTGTCTTAGTGAGCATCGTTTTACCCTATGTTTAAATCACTTTGCTATCGGATGTGGTGCTCACGAATAAAATGTGGTGCGCATTTGTTTTGTTTGGTCAAATTCTACCCACCCTACCCTACCTCACCTACTCCCCACAACCACGCAAGTAATACCTTGACCTTTCCTCATTTCGAAATATTGTATTTCTACTGTACTACTCCTAAACAGAGAGAGAGAGAGGTAGAAGAACAATTTTCTCAATTAATAATAGAAGAACAATTTTCTCAATTAATAATAGATCTTGAGTCATAATAGCAGCATGTCCAATTAATATAGATCCTGAGTAAGGTTTGAATTTTGTGAAATTAAAATAAAATCATACTCAAAATTATTTGTTTGATTTATAAACAAGTTTAATTTGAGCTTTAGATAGATAGAGAGATTGACATGCTCGAAAATATATGATGTTCATGAGAGTGGAAGACTGAATCATCGCTTCGCTTCAATTTCTCCATTTGATTCGCATCATAATAACAACAAATGAAAGTAGTACATATTTTACCACTTGTGATATCTTTTTTTTTTAATTTATATATTATTATTATTACTAAATTTATTCTGAAGAAGATTAAGATTTTGTAGGTAGCTAGAGATTCGCGGGGTAAATAATAAAATAAGAGTTAATTCATGAGTTGACTGGTCGGTATGAGCATCTCCATGTTTGGGTATAATTTTTGGCCACCTGGCTTTGCGTTGGTGTGTGCGTTTTACAGGTAAAATAGTCTTACTTTATTTTTCTCCCCCCACCCACCCACCCCCCACCCCCCACTCCAAATCAAAACAATTGCAATTCCTTGTTAGCCTCGTTTTTCATACGGGAATCGGGATGCAGTGCAGCTTCGGTGAGGAAATGGAAATGATGCCTGAGCTTTGACTCTGATGGGGAGGCCTCCTACAGGGTAAATTCTAAATGCGCACCACATTTTACTAGTGAGCACCACATACTATATGTAGTAAAGTGATTTACAGCATTAGGGGAAATGGTGCTCACTAGTCAAATTTGGTGCGCATTTAGTATTTCCCCTCCTACAGAGAGAGTTCATGTTTTCATTGCAACATTCTATTCTCCTCTCAGTGTTCTTATGGATATAAAAGTTCAACGTACATTTGGTTGTTAGTTAGACGATAATGTAATCGATTTTTCATTTCTTTTAAAAAAAAATTTGTATTCTAATTTTCTTCTCAAAAAATTAAGAGAATAATAGTCTTATTTTTCTAATGCTTTCCCTTGTACGTTATTTAATTAGTTAGTTATTTTTATAACTGACCAACAAACTGTTTAAATAAGATCAGAGGAGATCACCTATGAATCTTTTGTATATGTTTGGCTTGTCCAATGTTGATGAAGCTAATTCTGCACAAGTTTTGTCAAGAAAAAAAAATTCTGCTAGTTAGGGTTGTGAAAATAATTAGACAGTCTATTTACAAGAGTGTACGTGCATCTAACATTACATAAGTATTTTTTTTTAAGGAGATCACCTATGAATGTAGATTTATGTGCAGAATTAAAGAATCTGAAATGAAAGAGTTTTTGAAGATGATGAAATTAAGAAAAACTGTTGGTCCCGATGAGATTTTTATAGATGTATAGAGATACTTAGGAGAGATAGGTATAAGGTGACTGACAGATTTTTTTTTTTTTTTTTTTTTTTTTACAAGATTTAGCAAACTAAAAAAAATGCCAAATGAACAGAGTAAGAGTATCCTAGTATCTCTGTATAAGAATAAGGATAATATTTAGAATTGTTCTAACTATCGTGGATTAAAACTCATGTGTCACACTGTGAACCTTTGGAAAAGGATAATTGAACATAATTTGAGGCAGACTGTTAAAATATCAGAAAAAAAGTTTAGATTCATGGGAGGGGCGATCGATGTCAGAAACTATTCATTTATTTTGTCAACTTATAGAGCAATTCTGAGAGAGAAATAGAGATTTGTATATGGTATTTACTGACTTAGAAAAAGCATATGATAAGCTATCACGAGAGGTGTTTTGGTGAATATTGATGAAGAAAAAAGTCCTTATCAAGTATATTAATATAATTAAGTACACATATGAGAAATAGTAGCCAATATCAGAACATGTGGTGGTCTAACAAGTGATTTTTCTATCACAATTGAATTACATTAAGGATCTGCATTGAGCCCGTTGTTATTTGTTATAGTAATGGATGAGTTTACTAGAGCTATTCAGGATAAGATCCTTGGTGTATACTATTTACTGATGATATTGTCTTAATTGATAAAACAAGAGCAGGGGTGAAGCAAGTTAGAGTTATGGTGGTATAAATTATAATCTAAATGTTTTAAATTGATTAGGTCTAAAATAGAATATATATAGTGTAAATTTAGAAAATGACAGACTCTAGACTATAGTGTTGTAATACTGAATGGTTAAAAGATACAAATGGACAGTCAGTTTAGATATTTAGGTTTTATTATTCAGAATGATAGAGAGATTAATAGTGGTGTCAACAATAGGATACAAGCTGGCTAGTTGAAATCGAATAGTGCAATGAGAGTTCAATATGACCATAACATTCTGTTGGGACTAAATGGAAAATTTTATAAGGCTGTTATTATGTCAGCTTTATTATATAGCATGGAATGCTGGGTTACAAAGAAACGATATTCATAAAAGATAGGTGTAATAGAGATGCACATACTTCGTTGGATATGCGGCAATACTAAGAGAGATAAAATGAGAAATGAAGATATTCGTGCTAAACTAGGTGTAGCCATCATCGATGAGAAGATGCAAGAAAATCGCTTACAATGATTTGGTCACGTGCAACGTAGACCTACAAATGCACCAGTTCAATGAGAGAAGCTTATCAACGTAGGACAAGTTAAAAGAGCGAAAAGAAGACAAAAAATATATATATAGATAGAAGTGATACAAAAAGATATAGATTCTAGAGATTTAAACGATGAGATATTACTTGATAAGAATGAATAGAAAATAATTATCAACGTGATTGATCCGACTTGATTTCTTTTGGTTCATGTAGCCTACTCCCAAGTATTTGGGATAAAAAGCATAGTTGTTGTTGTTGTTGAGAGCAACTTTATTGCACTAGAAATAAATATAAAAGTAAAAAAAAAATTAGTATGATGATAGCTTCATAAGTATTTACATAATAATTCCTAGAATAAGTAAATAGAGTAATTCCTGCAATCCGTACGAGCCAAAATAAATAAATTAAAAAAAAAAAAAAAAAAAAAAAAAACAGAGAGATGAGTACTAACAAGAACTTACAAAGTAGAGAAATTACAATAAGATTGTTTCTCTCTCTCTCTCTCTCTCTCTCTTGGGCTAAGAACAATAAGATTGTTAAGATGACAGAAAAGCAATAAAACTGCAGCCTAAAAAGGTATGCCTTAATCTTGTCCCATATCCATTTAAGATATATAATTAATGTCCATATCTTGCCAAATAGGAATCCCTAAACTGACTCACCACTCTCCCCTCTTTCAGATATTATTTCCAAGTTCTGCATAATATCTTCTCCATCTTGTTTTGATTCTAATGGTAATCGGTTGATCATATGGCGGCCATGCAAAGAAGGCAAGGCTGTTGACCATGAACAATTCTCTAGTTTGAACCAGAAATTGAAAGGCAAATCAAAAGAAAATAAAATAAATAAATATTACAAATTGCCTATGTAATGGGGGTTGGTGGTGATGTTAAACGCAAATCCAAAGAAAAATTAAATATTACAAATTGCCTACGGAGGTTGGTGACGATGTTAAAATTCTGTAAGTTGTAATTAACTCGTGAGAAATGCCATTAATTGTTTTGGTTGGTGAGTTTTTTAATTTTTTTTTTCCCCCTTTTTTTGGGTGAACTTCGGTGGGTAAATAATTGTGTTGAAAAAAAATTAAAAAAAAAAAAACTCACCAACCAAAACAATTAATGGGAGATCATGTTTCTTCAAGGAGAAGCTATGAGGCGGCATATTAAGCCATATATAATACATCTACATGTTATGTTGGTTTGGCAAAATATTATAGGGTTTTTACATATCATTCCCTTAAATCTTTAAAACTTATACTTTAGTTCTTGACATCTTCATTTTAATCCCTAAATCTTTTAAGTTGCTTCAGTTTAGTCTCCGAGTAATTTTTGGCTTGAATTTTCTGTTATACCCTTGGAAGGGAGGGAAATGTCAGTTATTTCCCTCCCTTTCATTTTTCTCTTCTCTTCCTCTTCTTATTGGATTCCTCTCTTTATTAGATATCTAATAGGGTTAGGAAAAGAAAAGAAAGAAGAAAAAAAGATATTAACTGGGAGGGAAGAGAGGAGAAGAATTGAGAGGAGAACCCAATGAGAAGAATAAGAGGGAAAGGAGGAAAATAAATGTTATTTCACTCTCAGGGGTATAGTAGAAAATTTAGATAAAAAATTATCCAAGAAGACTAAAATGAAATAACTTAAAAGATTTGGATACTAAAATTAAAATATGAAATTTTAAGGAAACGGACGTATGAAAACCCAACAACACTATATCTATAAGGGTTATGGTGATGATAACCATTGACTGAAAGTCAAATAAAATAAAGTGCCATCCTCTGGACCAATTAATATAAGGTGTACTTCTTCTAGAATTAAAATTGCTTGATAAAATCATTATTTTCAAACACAAAATAATAATAGTAATAATAATAATAATAAAATGGAGAAAATAGTAGGAACTAGCCACCTTCTGTCTCTGTATTTTCAAGTATTTCAGTTATCCTCTCCAGTAGCATATTTGAGACGTCGTAGCAGTCACTAGCATAATGATCAAAGGTAGTCCCATCCTCATACACGTAAAAAGAGCGTAAATAGTATTAAATCAGCAAAAACTTCAACAGATTCAGCAAAAACTAAATCAGGTATGTAATCAATCACGTATGTAATCCATCGGTCCAAGCGAAGGACGCGAATACAAAAAGATAAATAAAGAGGCTAAAACACTAAAAATACATCAAATACGAAATGCTTTAAGCTCTCCTACTCTTCCCTCACTCGAGTCTTTCTTGAATCAAACGGTCTAAAAGGAATACAAAGCTAATCACAAAATAATAATAATATTTCATGATAGACTAAAAATCTCTGTAACAGGGACATGCATCGACAATATGCTGCTCACATCTTTATTGCAAATATCCCAATCCCCAGTCCTTTCTTTGGCCAAGCTCACATCTGTAGTCTTGCAAGCTCGCTGTGATGAAAGAATCCGAGCTAAGGAGTTCAGTTGATTGTATCCAACGCTTCTCTTGCGACAACTCTGCCTTCCTTGGACAACAGCTCTTATACTTGCCCGAGGACCTTCTGAGCAAGAAAATTTTACCATGCCCACATTTTCCCGACAATGACCAGCTACTTTCTCCCCCTCCTGAGTAGCAGAAATGCCACTCAAACTTCTTCCTCTCTTCCAAGATACCAAGGATTCTGGCAACTGGAAAGGAATCTGCAATGATATCCGGTGGAGAAATATAAGTTTCCAGTGGCCACAGCTAAACACCTTTTTTCCATAACTACAAAAATTCATGATTTTTTACTCAAAAATAAAGGTTCATGACATTTCCTACAACATAAGTTTTAACTGATGGGATGTTTTTAATTCACAAGCCAGGTACATAACTTACACATGTACAAATAAGCAAACATGAATAAAAATTAATAGAGGAACAACTCAGTCGATCTAAAATAAAGGAGATACCAACTTATAGCACAAAGAATTTTACAATAGTAGGCCCGACTCCCAATTCATATTAACATCCTTCAAATTAACAGTATTTGCTCCAAGGAAAATGCATAAACAAACAAATATTAGCCTATTTTCAATTTTCTACAGAGCATTATACCTCATCAATATGATTACGAATAAAAAATAAATAAATTGAAACAGCATAAAAAGAAATTAAGATAACAGATAAACAATAGGGAATGATGGAACAATTTACCATGGAAACAGGAGTGCAAGAGGCCAGTGACATTGACAGAGAAGAAAAGGGAGATTTTCCAGGTTTATCATCGCCCTTATTGTTTTCTCCTTGGCCAACCATGCCAAAGCTAGTAGGAGGCCCTCCATCTTCCTCCTCATCCTCTGAATCCGCTTCATCCTGACCAGCTTCAGCAGGAGCCTGATCACTGTCCATCTCACTGGCAGCTCGCTTCTCTTCCTCTTTCTGCTTCATCTTCAGTGCATTTTCCATGTCTTCTAATGCCTCTTCCAGACATATCTCAGCTTCAATAAACTCAAGTTCTTTTTCTATTAGTTTTTGATTCATCTCAGTGGTCTTCTTCTTCTCCTCAACCCAGTTATCCAGCCTATCAAACAGGGGCTTTAGTTTATTCTCCAGTGATGTAATCATACTCCCCAATTTGCTCTCTTTTTTTGCACCTGGTGCAACTTGCCCGTAGAACTCATCAAACCCAAGAGGTAAAAACTCGGCTTTCTCTGGGTTGACATCCTCTCCATCTTCCAAATGAGGCTGCCAGAACAACCGAACACCATGTTCTTCATCCTCCACAAAATTAATCAGTCTTCCGGTGGGAGTGTGAATAATAAGAGGGTCTTCTGTGTAAATAAGCTGTGACGGGTCCTCAGGATCAGGCTCAGGCTCCTTATTGATGAGAACAAATTCCGGACCTTGATCTGACAGTAAAAGGACATTAACTAGAATTTAAAATAGATTGATATGCTAAAGATCAGACAATGGAGTAAAGTCACATCATTAGCTAGGGCAACAGAACCATTAATAAATCAGGTTTCAGAATCATAAATATTAGGTCAGTCCTTCATGCTGAGCAAGGAGTTATGCCCCATAGCATTTCGCTAAAAAGGGGCCAGAGGAAGAGAGCCAAATAGTGAAGCAGCTCAGCAAGTGATATAGTACATAGCAGATCTTATTACCAAGATAGTCAGAGACATAGTACCTTTAGACCACCAATACTCAAGCTCAGCAGGCATCGGAATTCTTAGTGGTGCTTTATAGAAGGAGTTTAACCACATCTCCCTTTCCTGATCAACTTCTTCAACGTATGTCTTCCAGTAATCAGGAACCTTTTGAAAAGGAGCAATAGTTCTCATGAACAATTATTGTCATAGACAATAAACGTATGATTGTACAAGCCAAAATAAATCACTTGCCTCATAAAATTGGTTGACGAATCCGGGAGCCATCCATACGTCATCTTCCTCATAGAAATATGGATGTTGTGGGTCCCCATAGGGGCCTCTCTCCTCCCTTACCACTATGAAAAAATTCAAAATTTATATATATATATATATATATATATATATATATATATATATATATATATATATAAGGAAACATTAAAAAGTAGACACTGAAGTGGAAGAACATAGAAAGTGGAGAAATAATAAACGATTAAAAACCTTGACAAGTGAAATTGTAAAAATAGAACAGAAAACTTTATGCATAAATAATCATGACAGTTGAACCACCTTGACCATTTTTCAACTTCAAAAATTTAATATATACTAAACCTGGCATTAAAAAATTACACTTCAAGCTGCATTTCAGGATAAAGTTATTCACGTCAGACCAAAATTCACGCAAATCTAATCAGCTGAACCTATTTTAGTATTAACTTCAAAGGTTTGCTGGCTGAAGCAGTGCTGCATACCACAAGAGGATACAAGTAAGCAAATTAAGATGGGAACAGAGTGGGAGGGAATCAGGCTGATTTACAAAACAATCAGTGGATAGAAACAACTTGGTCTTATGTGCTTGGTGAGAAACAATTAATTCGTAGGAGGTCTACAAAACTATCTAGCTGAATAAGCATTGATGATTAACTGCAAGTTGACATGTATCGTTCCTTGAGATTTAGTCAGCTCTCTAACAGGTGCAACACAATATCAAAATGTAGAATGGTCACATGACTGTTCATTATCGTCAATGACGATAGTGCTAAAATATTTTCTTGTTGTGCGTGCATTCAAAAACCTTCTTACAATATATGATTAAAAAAATACATCATATAGTTGTATCATTAATCCGTTATACAATATAAAATAAGGTTTTCACTCTGGTGTCTTTTAGAAAGATAAAGAATAATAAGGTTTAAAGAAACAACCACTTCTGTCTGTCCTTTCTACAAATTTTCTGTATGGTACAAGATGTATGAAGACATTCGAATTTAGTATTAACCAAAGGCACCCAGAGAGAGGGGAGGGTGAAAACAAATGAAAGGCAAGACACAGATATAATGAAGTACATATCGATTGAGTACCTCAAGATGGGAAAACAGAGAGATCTTCAGCAACTACAAGGCCTAGGCATGAGGTAGCTACCAACCCACCTGACCTTGGGGCCTCACCTAAATTAGTAATCACTATTTTGATTTCGCAGCCCACTCCTTTGATGGTAAAGTATATTGGTTAGTCTTCTTAACATAGAAGTAAATAGCCATGTTCATTCTAGGGTTTCAAAGGGGCTCTACTAAGATAAAAGGCTAAGAGGACTTTTAACTTATCCAGTTCCTCTAGGGCTGACAACAGGTCATTTCAGCTTCTCCTCTCGGCTTTCTTACTTTCCACCTATTTCTTCTTCCACCTCTTCTTTTTCTTCAATCTGTTATTACGCCTCTTCTTCCTCTTTTTCCTTCAACTTCTTCCTTGTCTATTTCTTCTTCAATCTGTTCATATGCCTAATTACTATTACTTTCTTTTCCTTCTCATTGCTTCCGGTTCTTCTTCCACTACCACAGATTGACACCATGCTAGCAAAGCTAGCCAATAGTTTACCTATTTTCTAGCATGACAGGTAAATTGACTTATAGCACTGACTGAGATCAACCATTCCACTTTGGGCTTCAGCACACATCCTATTGACAAGCATGTATGTTTACGTATAAATATATAATCATCTGATAGTCCAAAGAATTTCCAACCTGAATGAGGGAATTGTGAAGAATGACAGCCAGTCCTACTTAATATTGAACAAAATAATTATGAAATAAGGACTGATTGGCAATTTAAAACAATCCATGCATATTGCCATAAAAAATAGATTGAGCACTTACTGCCACTTTGTAATCCATTCAGCAAATTACCTTTTCTTCTGAAAATACTCAACCATCGCCCAACTTTTCTTAACCTAATCCACTAAATAGTTCTTTTGCACGAGCAACATCTGAGTTCAATAATGGTGTCAAACACATGCTTTTGGGAACCACTCCAGAAATTGTATTACATGACTCCACTAAAGTACACTTTTATCATATATCAAACAACAAGGTGTTTAGAAACTAAGGGAAAGTACATTTCTCCAAAATAAATGTGTGTGTCCATGCTGGTATACGCATTATATATGCATATCATGTATACATTTATGTAGATAAATTAGTAAAAAGCACATGTAGCAAGATAAATTTGTTCAAACATTACTATTAAAGATTAATGGAGTGAACAGAAGAATAATGTCTTACTTCCATCAGGCTTGTTAATAAACATCCGTGCCTTCGCAGCAGCAACTTCAGCAATGCCAGCATGCAACTAAAATAAATTTTACATTTATCAAAATGTTATCAAAAATAACAAACATTATTAAAGGGCATAAACGAAATACCGCTGATACATCTGAATCACAGCCTGTTGAATCGTCTAAATGTTCTCCAAAGTAGAATCTACCCTGCATATGAGAAAAGCAGTTTTTTATTCATTTACTACTTAGGTAGGGTGTGTTTGTTTGGTGGTAGTTGGTATTTCAGACTTGCATTTGGCTATTGAAAAGAGAAGGAAAAACTTGTATTTTGGTGGAAATTCTTAATTTCTATGCAAATTAGTAGTTATAATTGAACCAATTTTGATAATTTGCATGGGAATTAGGAATTACCACCAAAATTAAAAATTTTCCTCTCTTTTAATTACTAAATACCCATTACCATAAGCAAGCGCACTCTCAATGGAGAATTGCAAAATAAATTAAATCAGACTACATCCGATCCCAAATAACTGATATTTTCCATAAGATTAGTCTCGAATAAGTGACATTTTCTAAATTCAAGAAAGCATTGATTAAGTAATGCACAGTTTTACCCCTAGTCATCATAAATGAATAACAACAATAAGTGTTTTTTGAGATGAGATAAAAGGCAATAGTTATCAAATCAGTATATGAATTGTGTATCCTCATCCTCATGTATCATACCGCATATAGTAACTTAATATCATGTATAATAGATAAATAATCAAGTACAATAATATATATAATAAACATTTGAGCAAATCTAAAGCATAAGTGAAGAAACGAACATGAACAAATGCTAAACCCGATAACATGCAAATACAAGTAAAACAACAATAAATAAATAGCTAACGCCCAAAGTTCAACGAACATGAGGTCATTAGACAAAGTAACGTTATATTAACAAATATAATACATCACTAAATTTACTTGAAGTTGAAGAATGATATATCATTTTCCTCCTTTCGTTTCCTTTGTTTCAAACAAACCCCTTCTTAATTTTTATACTCTTATTTCCCATTTATATTCATCTTTTATTGTGTACACTTGAATCCAAGTACCAAATCCTACCAATAATTAAAAAAAATCTATTAGATACAAAATATTAAAAATAAAGAACTAATTAATTAAAAGTTCACTAGTTCTCTTCCATTTCTTATGTTATATTCAACTTTAAAATACTAATGAATGTTCATCCAAGAGACATTTTACATTATGTAAGGTTTTTCTTTCTTGACAGTTCATTCATAATCAAATTTCAATATCAACTAACCAAAGCAGATCATATGATTCTCCAATCTATTTCCACTTTTATTGTCTTGATTCCAGTGTATTATCATAACAGAAACTGAAGCACCAAACACAAATTCATTACTCCTCCAATAACAAGTAAATATAATAACAGTTAATCATTCTCTGTGAAGACATCACTATAATTATCTTTTAAAACTCTTGCTTTAGTTTCTTCTTCATCTTACTCTTCCTTTCGAGCAAATGTCATTAATATGCTGAGGTTTTGGCACACACAAATAATCTCATTAGATATTTAAAAAGAGAATTAGTAATTAAATAATTAATATTGATCAGCAATTAATACACACACACGCATATATCAAATACCACTTTTGTTGATTGATTTCATTTCTAATCAACTAAAATGGGTATTTTGCACTTTGATGTTGTATTTCATCAAAAGATTTTATTTGTTCTAAATTTGCAAGCTCCAAAATGTTTATTTTAATGAGTATGAAATCTATTTATAAGTCGAGCTAACAACAACAACAACAACTAAGCCTTTCATCCCAAGTATTTGGGGTAGGTTACATGAACCAAAAAAGAATCACGTCGGATCGATCACTTTGATAGTCCTTCTCCATTCATTTCTATCAAGTAATATTTTCTCATTTAAACCTCTAGAATCCATATCTTTTCGTATCACCTCCATCCATATTTTCTTCGGTCTTCCCTTCTTTATTTTAATTTGTCCTACATTGATAAACTTCCCTCGTCGAACTGGTGCATAAGTCGAGCTAACGTATCTTAAAATATCACATATCGTAGGATACGTATAACATATCATAGGATACGTTACTGTATCGTAAGATATGTAGCCAATAGATACATATGTCAAATACGTATCAATTTTTTGCATAATCTTATAGCAAGATCCATACTGCATATCGTAGAATACTGATAACTACGAAAAAGGATATAATTGGAACTTCTACTAATGTTATGGATAAAAAGAACAATATTTATTGAGTTCTTAAAAAGTGTAAAATCTCTAAAGCGTCACTTATTTAAGACCATAGGGAGTGTCATTTAAAAAATGAAATTCACTTGCAAGAGCATCAGATCTGTATGAAATTATCTCAAACCTCAATCAACCCAAATGAAAGTTAAGAGCATAGAGAAAACAAGCTTTTATATTACGTGCACAGTAGATGACATCACAAAACTTGGAAGGCATAAAAGTTACATAGCAAGGACACTTCTACCATATGCGTACCCCATGGACAAAGAGAAGAACAACATTTCTTGGATACTCCTTGTACACGTGTTGAATATTTCTTAGTGTTGTCCTCAAGTGTAAGTTAGGATACTTCTCTTGCACTACTTGGATACAAGTGTTTTTCTCACACGCTTTCTTGTTTGCATTACAAGTTTGTGCCACAACTGGTGGATGAAAAGAAGAATGATCCTTTAAAAGGATCTGACCAGAGCGACAGCCAGCTAATCCTGACCCTCAGACTAGTGCAAAAAAAAATTAATATTCACTTACATATATAATTCGTTCGTTCACTTCGTACACACCGCAACCATGCATACGGCCATGCTTCCACTGCCCAGCATATTTATATCGGCCTTTTTCTCTGTAAGAGAAACTTGGTTGTAAGTAGACAAGTGAAAGCTTCTGCTCTTTCGGATAAAATCTCAGATAATAACTCACGAAGCAAGCAAAGATAAATAAAATTGATTTAAATGGAGATAGCAGTCAATCTAATTAATATATATCTGAATCAATTGACCAATTCTTTAAGCTTCAGAATTATGAATTCTTATGATAAAAATTATCGTGGAATACAACTTATACAAAGATATGAAATAAACTTGGGCTGACAGAGATGTAGCATATAGTTCAACAAGAAACTAATTGCTCAAGCTTTAACATCCCAGGCACCAAATCAAAAGAGTAACATATTTGGACATTTATTGATTAAAACCAATAATATGAATTAAAGACGGGCTATATGTGCACTGCCCTAACAAAATCGAAAAAACGAACATGTTTTTGTAGGGGTGAAAAATTGTTTGCTGCAATTGGATATAGTACTAATGTTGGTGAGATGATGTGTCACCAGCATCAATAAACAACCAATAACTACTTGAGAAATGGAATCTGACAAAATCCTAAGAAGGAGCTTAAGAACTTACGGTTTTTGCCCAAAAATTTTAAGCCATGCCTCCCTTTCATAGAATGGTATTTCTTTAAGATTACCAGATAGACGAACACTGTCCTCTATGTCCATCTCCAGCCATTTTTTATCTTCTGGGGTCATGAAATCTCTTTTTATGATTCTACCTTCTGCTCGCATCTTAGCTTCAAGCCTGAGAAGAAATGGCACCAGAAAACTATTAAATGTCTAAATTCTCTCCTAGGTACAAGAAAAGTGGTAAAGAAACCTGACATACTTTGAACCTGGGATAGGCTCCACTCCAGGAATCTCCACTTCAACAACCCCATGGCCTTCCATTTCGTTCCGAAGCCATTCTCCTTCGTACCTATACGAGAAATAGATTTCTATAATTGCCTTTTCGAGTTAACAATACCATGAAAGGGAGAAAATTGGTGATCATGTAAATTATGTGTTAGAGAAGATGGTAGAATAAAGCTTTGAAATGTATAAGCCAAGGTTTTAAATATTGGCCGATACTGATATATATCACAAACACGATCTTAGATGCTGAGCTACCGGATATTTGATATACTGTATAACATTAGCCGGATGTCTTCGATATTGTGGATACAATATATGCCCTACATTGCCAATTACGTTACCATATTTCACGTGATAACATTAGAGATTCTGATACTTAAAACCTTGGTATAAACAAATTACTAGCTAAGCTACAAGACTTGGGATTCTGATATTTAAAACTTGGTATAAAAGCATTAATGAAGAAAAGAATCCACATGAGGTGTTTTGGTGGACAATGATAAAGAAAGAAACCCCCATCAAACATATTGACAGAATTAAGAACATGTATGATAGAGTAAGTGGCCAATGTCAGAATTTATGGTGGTCTAACAAGTGATTTTACTATCACAATTGAATTGCATCAATGATCTGCATTGAATCCGTTCTTATTTGCCATAGTGATAGATGAGCTTACTAAAACAATTCAGAATGAGATACTTTAGTGTATATTATTTGCTGATGATATTGTCTTGGTTAATGAGACAAGAGCAGAGATTAATGCCAAGTTAGAATTATGGAGGCAACCATTAGAATCTAGATATTTTAGATTGAGTTGGTCTAAAACAGAGTATATGGAGTGTAAATTTAGTAAACGACGGACATAAAACTATAGTGCTGTGATATTGGACGGATAAGAGATACAAATGAGCAGTCAGTTTAGGTTTTTGGGTCCATTATTCAAAATAATAGAGAGATCAATAGTGACTCAACCATAAAATCCAAGCAAGCTAGTTGAAATAGACGAGTGCATCGAGAGTTTTATGCAACCGTAACATTTCGTTAAGGCTAAAAGAAAAGTTTTGTAGGACTATCATTAGGCCAGTTTTATTATATGACATGTAATGCTGAGCTATAAAGAAACATCATTCACAGAAAATAAGTATAACAGAGATGCGTATGCTTCTTTGGATGTGAGACAATATCAGGAGAGATAAAGTGAGAAATGAAGATATTCATACTAAAATAAGTGTAGCCTCCATCGAAAAAAAGATGCGAAAAATATCGCTCACGATGGTTTGGTTATGTGCAACATAGATCTACGAATGCACCAGTTCGACGAGAAAAGCTTACCAATATAGGACAAGTTAAAAGCATGAAGTGAAGGCCGAAGAAAATATGGATAGAGATGATACGAAAAGATATAGATTATAGAGCTTTAAATGAGTATAAATTACTCGATAGGAATGAATGGAGAAGGATTATCAGTTTGATCAATCCGGCATGATTCTCCTCTTGTTCATGTAGCCTACCCCAAGTACTTGGGATAAAAGGCTTAGATGTTGTTGTTGTTGGTATAAAAACATTAATAGTTGAACAACAAGAACTGGGATTCTGAAATTCAAAACCTGGGTATAATCAATTAATAGCTGGATAACACAAATAGGTACACTGATTCTAATCCTCACATTAATGAAGAACAAAGAATGTGTAAAGTAGACGAACTTTGCTATGGTTGCTGATGCTATCTCCTACACACTCCCAGGAGCAACAAGAAAAGGCTGAAACAACAAATTGTAACAAACAACACATGGAGGAAGATATTAGTAACTAAATAGCAAACCTGACAAGTCCCTCTTCAGCAACATAAACACCTTTCCCATGAGCCAAATCATCCCAAACAGTTCCTTCATACCTTCAACAAATAAACAAGGGACATAAGAAATACAGTCTGATCTGGTTGATATTTGAAGCCATATAAAAGGTTTAGCTACAAGCAGAAGTAAATAGTAGAAAAATAGTAAGCCATGGAATATTTCTCAAAGAACAAAAAAGCATGTTGCCGAAGGAGACAATGTATAGCAATCAAAGGCCAAAGCCATTAACGAATACAAAATAAAAGAGAAAGATAACATATTATTTTCATTATTGAAACATCTGTAGTGTACACAGACCAAAAGTTCTTCTCAGAAAACTAGAGGTAGGATATCTAAAGAAAAGTGTGAAGAGAGAAAATACTGGGAATAAGACTAACATTCTGAATGACAGTAGATGCAGATTACAAGCTTCCTATCAGACAGATAAGTGATTAAAAATTGGATACAAGTTGACTAACAGAAAAGAATGATCATTGAGGATGAATTTCTCTCTACTCTAAAGAATGAAAAGCTTTACCTAACAAAAAAAGGAAACAAAGGCAGCAGAATAGATGAAAGGGAAATATATGCAAGTCATTTACTAGGTATGAAAGTTTTATGAAGTGGCAAGTGGTGATAGTGAAGTGAGAGATTGCTCAAAGAGGACAGCATTTTCATATTAAGAGGATAAGATTATTATTATTATTATTTTTTCCATATTTGAAACAAAAGGAGTATCTCTAATCAACAAAACCCATATTAATAGCCAGTCCCAGAGTTTGAAGCCACTCAGCTCCAAGTAAGGTTGACTTGTGCTCAACTGGAGAATGACAAAATTGGATGGGAACTTGAGGAGTGAGTACTCGAATTGAAAAAAATTCACATACTAGAGTAGTATAGAGGCAGCTTCACATGTTCTCTCTTGGCATAAAGAGAGCCTCAATACCTGTGTTCTTGCTGACCCCAACCCTACCCTATTGTAAATACCCTCGTCCTAGACTAGATGTAGACGTTGTGCAGCATAAGAATCTCTGAGTATTTCCACATTGTTCTTAATAAATCCAACAGTCTTTGTTGGTGGGATGAGGAGATGAGTGTTTTTAACGAAAATGGTGGGATTGTATTGTAATTTGTAAAGGGGATAATGTAATGTGATGCACCCAGCAGCAAAGAAAGATTCGAAATTGAATGAAAACAAATGACAGACAGACAATGAAATGTGATGCACCCAGCAGCAAAGAAAGATTCGAAATTGAATGAAAGCAAATGACAGACAGGGAATTGATTAGCAGCACCAGTGCTTACGTGCTGCCATCGGCGAAGACGAAGCTGACCCATTTGAGAAACTCCTCGATCCGATCCAGCTCCTCAATCACAGACTTTGGGGTGGATATATCGTGGTGGTTGTCGGGTATCACCGGGTAATACTGGCGATAAGGGAGGTAGAAGGGAGCGATGGGTGGGTCCCTCCCGGCCTTGACCTCCTCCTTGACGATCTCCCAGTCCTCTTCGTCGGCCCACGCTGGATCCCAGCCGGGCTTGCTGGATTCGATTGGGCCGTCGGCCCAGAGCTCCTGGAGGTCCTCCTCCCTCCACTTCTCGGGGTCCCTCGGGAAGTCGAAGAGGTCCTCCGGGTCGACGTAGTTTCTCTCCTCCTGCTCCTCCTTCTTCTTCAGGGACCGGCTCTCTAGGGCTTCAGTGAACTTGCGGACGGTTCTCTCCGGGGAGTTGTCCTTCTCGTCGTCGTCGCTGGAGCTGTAGTACCCGCCGGCATACGAGGAGGTGCCATCGGAGTCCGAAGAATCGTCGTAATAGGGATCTTCTTCTTCTTCTTCTTCTTCTTCTTCTTCTCTTTCTACTTCATCTTCTTCGGCCGGCTGCGGCTGGGTCTGGGTTGAGGCGGAGGCCGATTCTTCTTTTTCTTCTCGGTTGGCCATTTCCAGAGTGGAGATTGGATGGATTTGGGAGATGATGAAAGAGATAAGGTAATATTACATACAAACATACATACAGAGAACAATCTGAGCGATGGTTTGTTTTCGCGATTTTAGGGGTTTTGTTCGCCCGCCTGGATCTCGGCCGTCTCAGTCCTACCCAGTCAGCTATCCAGGCTGCATCTTATGGGCCGTAACGGTACAGGCTAATAATGTATTTTATTTTGGCAATTCTAAGGGCACACCAAACATATCGAGGGGAACAACGGCACACCCTGACATTTAAGATTTTCAAAAATATCTAAGGGGACGACCTAGATCTCCGGACACACCCTAAAATTTGACAATTTTCTAAGGATGACCCCCCGGCCACACCAAACGTTTCATTCCATCCCTCATCTACGACCACCCCCCACCAGCTATCGTCTTCCCACCTCCATCAAAACACCGCCTCACTCTCCCAGCCCTCCTATAATATAGTCCTATCTCCCTCCTATGGAATTTTAACCGTAACACCTTATTAGGGAAAAAGAAAAGATAAGATAATATTCCTGTACATAAATAATGTCCAAAGTTAATTTTTAAAAAAAAAAAATAGTGAGATATGCCCTTACTTTATATGGTATTTAGAAATTCCCTTTTTATGGGCCTTCTATGTTGCTCATAAATGTATGGGTCACGGCGAATTATCTACATGGGCCTTTAAACAAATATGTGATAGAGATGAGATGAGATGAGATGAACAGGTGGTGGTAACCATGATTAAATAATTTTCCATACAAGTAGTCTACAAACATTGAGGAGGGGATTGAGGCGCTACAACTTGTGTTTGCATTTGTAACCAAATCATAGAATCACAATTACTGTTACGGGTAGGTCAGAATCTAAGCACACTGCATGCAACCACACACCGCCTCCTCGTTCTTAAATGATAAATAGATGAATAACATACACAATTAATATTTATTTTTATAATAAAATTACTCTATCAGCCAACCTCATTAAAAAAAAAAAAAAAAAACATTACTCTATCAAAAACTTAATCCAACAAGAAAGGCTTAATTTCGTAAAAGGCTTAATTTTGTCCCGAAACCTCCCAAGTATTATGAAACAATTACAACTCTAAATTAATTTAGGTTAAAATTTGTATATATTTTTTTGATGATTTGGTTTGGTTATTGTAAAATGATGTGTGTTATCAAAGATATATACTCAACTCATCGCATGAAAAAATAAAATAATTTTAATCTAAAAGTTGGAATTGAAGGATCATGTGATGAATTTTAGAAATTGAATGCTTTGGGAACAAAATGTGACAACACATGGGAGTTTTGCAAAATTAAGTTAAGATGAAAGAAAACAAAAATTGAGGCAGCTGAGCCCACACTTCTAAGTAACCGGCGGGGTACGTAATCTCTCTCTCTCTCTCTCTCTCTATATATATATATATATATAGAGAGGAAACAGAAAATACACCGGCGGTGAAGAGAGTTCCTTCACCGCCGCTTAGGTGGCCCAATAAAATTATAACACGGGGTGTCATTCAAGATAACAAATAAATAAATTCTCTTAAATGACACCACGTGTAATAATTTTATTGGGCCACCTAAGCGGCGGTGAAGGAAACTTCTTTCACCGCCGGTGTATTTTCCGTTTTCTCATATATATATATATATATAGGATTACTGTAGGTGAGCCGTCAGCTCAGGAAAAGTTACGTGAGCTAGCAGTAAAACTATAATTATCCAATAATTTTTCTTCATTTTTTTTTAACAATTACTATCTCTAACTTCTTAAATTCTTTAAAATTAAATTTCATAAATTTTGGAGTTATTTTACCCTTTTCATCAAGTGCATACAAAATATTTTATTTATTGAAAACCGTTAATTTTGTGTTAATTTGATGGAAGACAAAATTAAAACTAAAACCCAAGAAATTGGGTATGAGTGAACCCTAAGGGGTCGAGATCATAATCCAAAAGAATTTTTTTTAAAAAGATTATTAGAGATATTGGAAATGAACTGTAGCTCAGATAACTTGCGTGAGCTGTAAGCTCATTGTCATTTTTCTCATATATATATATATATATAATGATGAGTAAATGGAAAGTTTATCGATGATGAAAGGAGTTCCTTCATCGCCGCTTAGGTGGTCCAATAAAATTATTATACGTAGCGCTGCTTAAAAGACGGTTAAGAAAATTCTTTTATTTGTTATCTTTAGTGGCGTCACGTGTAATAATTTTTTTGGGCCATTTAAGTGACAGTGAAAGAACTCCTTCACCACACGTAAATTTTCTGTTTTTTTTTTTATCATATATGATTGATTTGTCACCACAAGCAGGCATGCTGGCTCTGCAGGTACCGGCACTACCGCATGTCACTGTCACGGGTTAATTAAATTCCACAAACAAGAGATTTGTCCTCTTAATTTTGACACATCTTTCTAAGTAGTTAGCCGGGGATTATAATAATTAAGTATATAAATTATGTATTGCACCTGCAAATATATAGTAATGGACTACTAAATGATTTTAGTTTGTCACTGTTATAAGTACGTCGCTTGAAGCTCTTTTTCTTTTCTGGAAAGAAAATAAAAAAATAAAAATCTCCAAGTTAGTTCAGGAGCCTAATAATATAGCTAGTAAGGGACACCTGCCTGGCTCCAAATAATAATAATAATAATAATAATAATAATAAATATAAAGAAGGATATGCTTCTCATTTTGGACAATTACATTCCTTTTATGGCCAAATTAGATACCTAATTATCTCCCTTAATTTGTTTTCAAATTCTATTAAATAAGACGTCTGTCTGTCTGAGTTTCCCTCAAGTTTGCAGGAAATCTCTCTATTAATATATATGTAGTGTTGCTAAGAATAGGAGAGTGCAATTTGAACACCTCTATTAATTACATTTGTGGATCGAATTATTTTTCTTCTTCTTAACAAAGTATATATTATTGTATCAACTTCTAATTAACTATGTTATCACAAAATAAAATAAAATAAAAGAAGAAAATAAAATAATATTTTATCAAATTTAAGAAGGAGACAACCTTAACAAAGTTAGTTATATCCAACTGAAAAGAAAATCCGAGAATCCCCTCTTTCATTTTGTTCTACATATATATATACTTTTAGACATATAATCTTAAGAAAATCATTTACTTAGCTTTAAAAGTCGTTTCTTTAGACATGACATAGATGTAAAACGTAAATATTTGATTATATTCGATACGTCCAGATAATTAAGTGCTTACTTCATTGTGACTCTATATATGTATGATTTTTCGATGGTACATTCAACAAGACATCATGACGTATTTAAAAACGGCCATTAAAAGTGTGTGATTTTTATTCATAGATAGCATACACGAGGAGGAGCAGCGAAGTGAATAGTCAAATTTTATTTTGGATCGAGTATTAATTTTATTAAGATTGTTATTACTATATAACTTAAATATGTCACAAAAGCAATTAAGTAGCTCAATTGTAGAGTCGTGTGCATGCATGTCTTGAATGCGTGTCCAAGTAAAGCATCTATATATAGCCAATAAGCCGAGTGGGGGACTAGCTAGTTATTTCCTCCAAATAATTGGTTCCATGCATGCATGTGTCCAATAAAACAAATCAACGAAAATGCCGTGTATGAAGTCCCACCACTCTTTCAATATGAATTATTGCCGCTTGCTTCCATCTAGCTCGCTCTCACTAATAACTCTTTGAAAACGGATGACTAGCTAGCTAGTACTCTCAAAAAATTTCCTAAATACTAGGTATCATAAGTAATTAAACTAAAATGATTGTAAAATTTTATTTAGCCATGGAGAAAAAATGCACCCCTATTACAATATTATAGTATAAAAATATGGAAAGGCAAGCAGCCCAACCACACAACCAACTTCCCGCAAATTAGAAATTAGAAAGAGATGATGATTGCTTGCGGATAAAAATTTATTTTTTCATCTAAATACTTAATTATATGCATAATTACATTTCTATTTAAATAAAATATTTATATTTTTGATAAATTCGTCGAATGTGCGAGTGCTTATTACTATATATTTAAAGAAAAGACTTACATGACATCACAGTCAATTAATGGCACCATAGCGGAAGCATGAGCCACGTGCGACCCGCGCAACACGTGGACATGGGTGGAGGCGGGCGGGGGCGGACACGATCGAGCATATTCCACCTCCCCCACTCCAACCCCACCCCAAACACCGACACCAACGTCCCCGACCTGACGCATTCGATCGATCCTCCCTCCAAATGTCCAATCCACATCCGGAGCCGGAGGAGGTAATTAGTCTGTCCACATTCCCACCCAGAATACCACAATTATAAAATGTGATCTCATAGCTGATCAAAGCAAAGTAGAACTCAAATCCGCATGTGTGTGTCTATATATATATATATATATATATATATATATATATATATATATATATATATATATATATATATATATATGTATGTATGTATGTATGTATGTATGTATGTATGTATGTATGTATGTATGTATGTATGTATGTATGTATGTATATATATATGTATATATATATATATATATATATATATATATATATATATATATATATATATATATATATATATATATATATGGGATTACTGTAGGTGAGCTGCCAGCTCAGGAAAAGTTACGTGAGCTAGCGGTAAAATTATAATGATCCAATAATTTTTCTTCAATTTCTTTTACAATTACAATCTCTACCTTCTTAACTTCTTTCGGATTAAATTTCATAAGTTTAGAGTTCATTTACCCTTTCATCAGGTGCGTACAAAATGTTTTATTTATTGAAAACCGTTAATTTTGTTTTAATTTGATGGAGATTCGAATCAAAACTAAAACCCAAGAAATTGGGTATGAGTGAACCCTTAGGGGTCGAAATCATAATCCAAAATAAACTTTTAAAAAAAGATTATTGAAAATAGTGGAAATGAACTGCAGCTCAGGTAACTTGCGTGAGTTGTCAGCTCATTTCCATTTTTCTATATATATGTGTGTGTTGTAATGTGTCTGCTGATTACAGTTCCACGGTCATAGATGCTAGGAGTTGGATTAGGGCCAGAAAGGTTTTGAATTGATATATAATAACATTTATTATTTCCTTTTATTTAATTAAATTAATTTGTTTCATCCTTTACGAGAAATATATACTA
Organism: Dracaena cambodiana; assembly: GCA_036321105.1. Taxonomy (NCBI): domain Eukaryota; kingdom Viridiplantae; phylum Streptophyta; class Magnoliopsida; order Asparagales; family Asparagaceae; genus Dracaena; species Dracaena cambodiana. The sequence goes on along the minus strand of JAYEPQ010000009.1, from coordinate 253,910 downwards.
GTTCCGTGTTAAATTGTATTTTTGTTAAAGATAACATAATCATTTTTCTCTTCGAAGATATCAAGTAATATTTGATACATCTATATGTGGCTCACATTCATAAAATGATTATACACTAACATTATATTTTTTATTTACTTTATTTATACATCTTTTAATTATCAAGTTTATAAGCTAAATCATGTATTATAATGAGTAAATTTGAATTTAACAAGACTGTTTTTGTATTAGTGTAAACAGACAAATTAATCATAATTTATAATTTATAATGGTATTTGTATTGTAGCCAAATTAAGTTTTAAATTTGAGATCAAACAGAGCTCGAGAACTCAAAATATTGAGAATTGAATGGAGCAAAATCCAACAATAACTTCAAGGAAATATTTTATATAGATATAATTCGAACCAGAAGAATTTATATAAAAGTTATAAAGCTCTAAATTCTCTTTCCAATGGCTTAAGAATCCACTCAATAAGAGTTCAAACGCAAAAATTATGACTATTTAACTGAAGCGTAGGAGAACAGATAGTACCGATTCATGAGCAGGCCCTACTGGAGCTATCGGTGAGCTCATCGATGGCCCAGCTGTCAGGTCCAAAAATTACTATTTTCAACTCATTTTGGGACATTCAGAAATAAGCTATTCATCATCCCACAAACTTACCTAAAAAAAAACAAGTTATTCCCTCTCTTTTTTTTATCCAGCAAAACTCACACACATACCTTGAAACATTATTCAAATTGAGTTCCTAGCAAGAGTTGTATTCAGAATCTACCCACTTTGTAAGGAGGAGCGAGTTTGAGGAAGAGTAAGCTGTGTAGAACATTAAAAAAAAAAAAATCTCGTGGGCGTGAGGCCGGTCGCTCGTTTCACATAGCGAGCCTAGCCTCCTTATGCAAGCCTAGCCTCTGTCTCGCGCGGCGAGCCTAGCCTCCGTCTCGCATAGCGAGCCTAGCCTTCGCCTCGCACGCAATTAAATTGGGTCTCGCCCGGACTATTTTGTGTATTCACAAATTCTAATCATAATCTAATTGATTTTTGATACAATATTAGGACCAAATACAATGAATATTGGAGCAAATCTTATTAAAAGGAAATTCAAATATCTCATCAAGATTACAATAATATTCTGTTTCTATCTATAAGAAAACTCTTTTAACAACTTGGGGTATATAAATACCATTCCAGAGAGACTCAAAAGGGACTTTTGGCCAGATCTCTCTCCCGCGCAAGAGTTCGAGTTTCTTCCAGGATCAGAAGAGAAGAACGAGCTCAAGAAATCTCTACCATCGCCAAACTTTGACGTTGGATCGTCAATGAGGAACGGATCAATCCTCAGAACTGTCTCGATTCCACGATCTTCTGTAAAAGAGAGCAACGTGTTTTATAAGTCCTCTCGTCTGTTTTTCTTTTCTTAAATTTTTTTCATTGTAATCGATCAAAGAGAAATTTCTGTAACTTTAATTTTTCTCAATGGCAATGGAGAGATCCCAAATTTTTTTCGAAAACAGATTGGTGACTACAGTGGGAGAAATCTCTTATACTGAAGAGGAGACAGTGGTCCAATTCGACATCAACAAAATTGAAGAAACGATGGAGATGTTGGCGATCGAGATCGCCAAAGGAGAACCTATTGCGGCGCAAAAACGGACCCGAATTCGCAACAAGAATTGAAGGACGCGCCGTAGGGCACTCAGAGCCCGTTTTGCATGCCAGGCTCAAAATCAGTCTAGCACAAATCAAGAGTGATGTCAGGCTCAAAATTAACCTAGCATAAATCAAGATGGATACCAGGCTCAAAATCAGCCTAGCATAAGTCAAGGTGGATGACAGGCTCAAATTCAGCCCAACATAAAGTAAGGTGAATGCCAGGTTAAATCTCAGCCTAGCAAAAATCACCCCAGCATAAATCAAGGCGGACGCCAGGCTAAATCTTTGCCTAACAAAAATCAGCCCAGCACATCTTAGCTTGGTAAAAATTAGCCTAACATAATCCAGCTTGGCAAAAATTAGTCTGGCACAAGTCAGCCTGCTACAAATCAGCCTAGCACAAGTCAGCCTAGGGCCCTAGCACGAATCAGCCTTGTACAAATAAGCCTAGCAAAATTCAACCTCACATAAATCAGCGTAGTATGAACAAAGGTGGACGCCGGGCGGATTTGCAGTTTAGCATGAATAAAACTAGATGCCAGTCTAGCATAACTAAAATTGAAAATCAGATTAAATCTAAGCTAGTGCACGAGACTAGTTCGACTAAGCCAGTGTGCGAGACTAGATTAGTATGACAGGCTTGTCCAGCGCGTCCAGTACATCTAGCGCGTCCAGATCAATATGCTAGGCTCATCCAGTGCATTAGGACCATCCAGTGCACGAGGATTGTTCAGTGCGCGAGGCTAAAGTTGAGCCTCAATATCGCGTAAGAACAGAATAACGCAAGGCTGCCAAGCAGTTTCATGCAAAACATTTCAAAACTAATGTTGGGTATAGAACAAATCTGTGGGTTGACAAATATAACCTCCATAATTTCTAAAAACCACATGCCTGGACAAATAAACCTCGTATAAGAAGCGAGCCTGGCCGCAAAAGATGGTTATATCAGCACCGCATGAAGAAACTCTAAATTTATGGAGATATTTCACAAATAAAAAAGGGTGGCACAACCGCATCAGTCCTGCAGTTGTGAGGAGTTGATCGTAACAGTTTTGACTCACTGTCGCTGTTAAACCCCAAGACCATCTGTATTTAACCGGATGTCAGCACTGGGATCTGATATTCCAAAAGAAGACGGCTGCGAAAACAGAACTCTGACTCAGATCAAGTCTTGTCCGCCTTCACGTCGAATATGGTGAATAAATGCAAGAAATCAGTCGTCGAAGGGTATGTCTCTGATACGAAAGCAGAGGAAATCTATCATCACATGCCTAAGGTCAAGCATGATGACTCCCCGTGATTGCAAAAGATTGGTAGGGGGTTCTGATGAGGAATATGAAGAGTTTAGCGATCATTTGTGCATAGTAACATCGTGATCGCATGCTTTCTATCGGTCCAAGAGAAGGACGGTTCATATGGCCGAATGATCGGCTAAGATAAGTCAAAGCATTGAAGTACAAGGACGGCTCATTCAGGAGCAGCAGAGGAGCATCGAGGATCTCAAAGTGATGCTCGCAAAGGTCATAGAAAATACTCAAAAGAACACATAGGACAGAGCATGGGGTTCTTTCACTTCTGATAAAGGAAAGAAAGATGAGACCAAATTCAACCCAGATGCGAGAGAAAAGGCAGAGAGGACGAATATGTTATCGATCCCCATGCCGAAAAAATGGAGAAGGTTTAAAGTAAAATAGAAGTATTAATACACCAGAAAAGATTGCAGGAGACGGGAATTACAGGACCCTACCTGATAGAGTGGGAGTCCGCACTATTTCCGGCAAAAGATAAGCATTTGAAGTTAGAGGGGATCTCCGAACCAACATATGTACTATTTCCTTTCTCAGACCGGGAATCTAATGGGCAATGACCCAGTGATAATAAAGATCTTTGCCAGTATCCTGCGAGGACCTACATTCACTTGATTTATACAGCTGACTCCGGAAACTATCAATATTTGGTTTGACATGGAAAGGGAGTTTCTAGCCCGCTTCTTTGAAGACGATACCGAAGTATCTATCCACTCTCTTCCAGCAAACAAGCAAAAAGAAGATAAAACGGTTAAAAACTTCATTGAGTATTTTTGCGAAATGTCAGTGCGATACTCGCATGGCATGTCACAGGAAATATTGGTGGAGACTTGCAAAAATAATCTTCAGATCATAATATTGGTCAAAATAGAAGCAGTAGAGTCTAAAATCTAGAAGGATCTAGTCAAACAAGTACAGCAAGCGGACAAAATAATCCGACTATCAATAAATACTATATCCAGAGGAGGATGGTCATGAATCAACCACAGCCACAGTCATCCCATCCTAAGAGAAAGGAGGTAATAATTATCAGACCTGCTGCAAATAAAGAACCAAAGAATAGTCGAGATTCTTCTAGATCACAATGGACATACGATTTTAAAGATGAATAAGTAGTCACATTTTTTCACCTACTGAATAAAAAGAGAATGCTCAAGTTACCCGAAAATCGAAAGTTAGAGGAAGTTAGAAAAACAGATGATCCCAAGTATTACCACTACTATCAAAATATTAGGCACCCAACCAAGAATTGCTATGTTCTGAAAAATAAAATTCAGACACTCATCGAGACAAATGTGATCTAGTTGAGACATGAATAGAAGAAGGTATCTGCGAATGCAACGACAGTTACAATGAGATCCTTGAAAATTTTGGCCAATACAAATTCGATCTATGCGGGAAGGATGGCAGTAAAGAACTATGATCTGTAAAATTTGATGACAAAATGACTGCCATAAATAAAAAAAATTAAAAAAAAATAAAAAATGAATTAAAAAATGTACGATTTTTTGTTGCCCGATCTAATAAGGCAACGGGAAGAGAGTAAAACTCTCGCCAACTCTATCATACTGCTGATAAAAGTATAAAATCAAACAGCCCAAAGTAAAAATGCGAGGCTATGCCTGCATACAATATGAGGCTAAGCTAGCGTAAAATCATCTACAGCATGAAACTAACTCGAGACTAAGCCAGTATAAGGTCATCAAGACGTGAGGCTAACTCGAGACTAAACCAGCGTGCATGGTTATACTAGTGCGCGAGGCTAAACTAGCGCACAGAACTCATCCAGAATACAAAAGTAAACAGAAATGCGAGGCTAACGTTTAACCTCACATGGTCTATTACGAAAAAGAAACTAGTCTATTACCGCATGATGAATTTCATAGACAGCCAAACAAGTCCCATACAGGGGGCGGGACCCACATTCAGTGTAACGCCCCCCTTTTTGGGCTGCTTCCCAAAACGGAGAACGCTACTTATTTCTTCTACTAGACAACCCAACAGTCACAAGATCTTGGAATAACCGTAACTACTGCCACAATCAGGTGAATAAATAACATGTCTGACAAAAAGTTCATTACATAGAATGGCACACTGCCCTAAATATGAATACAAAAGAAGTAAAAGAGGAAAGCAGTGTCCAATACAAAGGAAATACAAGCAATATATAAGAGATTCTTTGGAAAGTACTTCACTACTTAATATTGCTCGGTCTGACCGATGAAGTACGGATCCTCAGTCGGGGCAGGTTCTCCTTCTTGGTCCTCTAAACCTAGGTTTAGAAACCTAGGGGATTAAACCCAGCAAGTAACACCAGAAAAATATATGTGTACTAGTACAGTACTAAAGATATAAATGAATAAAATGCTTTCATTGGGAAAGTGCAATTAAATCATGATAGCAATGAACAGTCACATGAATAAAATATAACAGCAAGATTATATATGTCATTTAGAAATGTAAAGATGCATATCTTGTAAAGATGTCAAGTCTAAATCAAGTCTTTGTTAGCATTAACATTTGAAACTTGAATGATTTGTTAGCATTTTGAAACTAAATGATGGATAGGATAGTGCGCAGTTTCCTGTATTGTACAAGTGCCCGTACATACCCGAGACCCGGCCTCAGACCCATGGCGTTGAACCAGGACGTACCGCTAGGTACTCAAGACAAGCTCCGTACTGTGAAGCAGTAACGGACATCACCCTTTTGGGGATTCATGTATCAGACGGTGTGCTGCTGCAGCTCAGCACTTAATTCAAGAAGTTAGTTAACATGATCCTTGTACAATACAAGTTCTTATCCATCATTGAGCTTCCCCAATCCCATGCATGATATATATGAATTAACGAAATACAGAACTTGTCAAGTCAAGAATTCAAGAATCAATTTAAGGATCATGTACACATGTTTCACAAGGTATTTCATGTCATGTGATCAAGATACAAGAAATTTGTTATCATGTTCCCATGAATGATTATGCTCATCATGTATCAATTATTTAATTAATTCATGTATTGTACCATTCATGCAAGAATCATATAATACAATATATCATTAACAATTATCACACTCTATGCATCATTTATCCATTATATAGTTTCTCACATCCTGAATTCATATGATAATTTCATTTGTTTATTTTCCCTTTCCCTTCTTCAATTGTCTTTCAATTCATAGACTTGCATTTTCATGTAATATCATAGCACATGATTTGTAATGTCAAAGCACATAATTTGTAACATGATGAATCAAATATCCGTATCATCTCAATAATCTCAGTGTACAGTCATATCACCAATTAATTCAATAATCTGGTGCAGTTCTCAATTCCAATCAATACCCAATTCGTAAACAAAGTGCACCATGTAATAATAGAAAATTATATCTAAACCCAAACGTATGGACTTATTTAATTTCCAGGTTCAACCACGTATTATTCTTTTGATAAATTTTCATTTAACTTCCAAGCCAAATTCATCAATTATTTTAAATCCAAATCCAATTTTACAAGTCCAAGTCCACTTTCTCAAGTCCAAGCCCAATGATTCAAGTGTCTTTATTTCTCTTTTAACTTCCAGGCCCAAATTTATTTTCTATTTCTTTTCCTTTACTCTCTCCATTTTTTTCTCTCTTTCTTTTTCTTTTTCTTTTTCTTTCTCTTTAGCCCAGCCCATTATTACTCTTCTATATCATTTTGTCTTCATTCAATTTTTCTCTCTTTATCCAATGAAATCACCTAAGACTATTTCCCTGCATATGAACTTTCTCTTTATCCAATGAAATCACCTAAACCTGAATGAAGCCCATGCAATTACTTAAGCCCTCATATCTTTATTTAATTTCATTTTCCTTTTATTTCTTTTTCTTTTGTCCAGCCCAATCCCAAGCCCATGATGTCTCTCCCTCTTTTTCTTTTATTTTATTTTTTTTATTTCTTCTGGGCCATTAATAGCAGTGTTCTTTGACCCAATTTAAATCCAAGCCCATCTTCCTTTTTCTTTTCCTTTTAATTACTCATGGACTGGGCCAGGCCGACTTACCCTTTTTTTTTTTTCTTTTCTTTTCCTTTCACCTCGGCCCAGCCCATTACTCCCTTTCTTTTCCTGTCTCGGCCCAAGCTCTCCTCTATATATATTTTTTTTTTTGCTTCTTTCTATTTTTGCATGGTTGCATGCAAAATTATTTTTGCATGCAACCGAGTTATATATATATATTGCAATTATTAAAATAAAACAAATATCATGATATTTATATACATCAAAATTAACACACTAATTTGGTTCAGTTTTCAATATCATTTAATAGATAAAAATATGAACCAAACATTTTTTACAAAATAAATCTATGTACACAAATTTAAATTAAATAAAGAAATGAACGGAAATAGATATAAATAAAATACCGAAAGAACAAAAATAACAGTATTACTTGCATGTAAAATCAAATATAACAATACTTGTATGTATCAAAATTGACTCAATGGTCTAGTTTAATTTTCAATATTAATCATAAAAATAAATCATGCATGTAAATATACAATAAGGAAGGAACAAAAATAGCAGTGTTACTTGCCTCGGTTTGATCTCGAATATTCGGTTCGAATCCTCGATACGGTTTGATTTCTCTCTTTTCTTCTATTTATTTTTTTTTTTATTTTTTTTTTCTATTTTATTTTTCTCTTTCAGCAAGAGTATGAGAGGGAGAGAAGAGATTAGGGAGAGGGAGAGAAGAGATTAGGGAGAGGGAGAGGGAGATTAGGGTTAAGAATGAGGGATTAGGGTTAAGAATGAGGGATTAGGGAGAGGGAGAGGGTTTATATAGGAGATTTATTAGATTTAATTATTCTTAACCTCAATTATCATCTCAATTATCATCTCAATTATCATCCCACCCCCCACCTTTTCATTCCACCGCCCCACGCTTTCTCACGGCCGACCCACGTTGATAATAATGGAGGTGTGCTCACTTAGCAGGTGGGCATATTAGTAATTACCAATTTATTTAATATTTTATTTTTTTACGGTTCCGGTAAATATTGTCCAAATGCTACCAAATTTTTACAGGACGTAATACTCAACGAGAGGAGTACTAGAAAATTATCCGTTTGTTATTTCGATGTCTGGAATAAATGAACCGAAATTCTGAAGTAATTAGAAAAGAGAACTATTAGTTAAAGTATGAAATTATTACTAATCTTTCCTTAATTAATTATTCACCGTCAGCCCACCGTCCAAATTAATTATTCACCGTCAAAATTATTGAGCCATCCACCGTCCATACCTAATTGTGTGTTCACTTAGTAGGTGGGCGCATTGAGTAATTATTAATTTATTTAATATATATATTTTTTTTTCTTTCTCTTGAAAGAAATCTCTAAAAATCATAAATATTGCAAAACTAATAATTGTGAAGACTGAATGTCATTTGAGTTTGTGGATTTAAAGTTACGTTGACTGAAGATAATTTCGGTGTCTAAATTTGACTTCGGTTGACTTATTCAGCACAACTGGTCTCAAGAGAGCAATATAAGTAGATCGAATTTCGGGGTGTTACATCCTACCCACCTAATAAAAAAATTTCGTCCTCGAAATTTAATTGATGTATTTGATCATGGGAAAATGTATATATATTTCATCCTGATGTCCTTCTCAAGCTCCCAAACTAAATCTCTTGGTGATTGTATATCTTATAAGAACTAATAATGTTACTTTATCATTCAAGACTTCTCCCATCGATTTATAATTTTTAAATATTGCTTCTCATATTTTAAGCATGATCTGAAGTCTACTTTTTATAGATTCACTATTTTGTACTTCTAGCTAAGTGCTTTATCATTTATAATATATAACATAATTATGAACAATTTTTATTTTTATTATTTTTATTTTATTATATGTATATATTTTTTTTTTTTTGATAATGGATAATCAGGATTCCCAATTTATTCTTGAAACTTTATTGGAATGAAGGAACAAAATAAAATTTAATCAGGAATAGCTGCTACTAATTTGGAGTGCCACGCCATCCTGACTAAGTAATGTGTAAGATACATGTGATAAATATATATATATATATATATATATATATTTTTTTTTTTTGTAGTGTTCATTTCTAAGGTCCTATTACATATTGTAATCGACTCTAGAAATAAAAATTAATCTGAATTATTATAATATCGATGTAACAAGACTTTGAATGGTAGGGACACAAGATAAGAAATGAATTCATGACTAGTAAAAAAATTCAATCACATACAACAATCTTATTAAGCGACTGCAATTGCTGACGTCAGAGAATATCTCCCTACAATTGCCTCGCCGACTCAATAAGATTTCTGATGTATAAAGGCTCAAGTCATGAATCATATTATGATAATATTCAGATAGAAGATACAAAATATCAAATGTGAATGATCAACAAAAAGTAATGGAATAGGACGATCATTTGGAAAGATAATTTTAACTTGAGTAACAAGATATAATGTCATATTCTGGTTTGATAAAATGTATATTTTCTGTTAATAATACTGGAGCTCCCCAAGGCTAAACACTAGATCTTACAAAATCCAATTTCAATAACTCGTCCACTTGCCACTTGACTTCTTTATGATTCTCATTTGAAACCAAACTAATTCAGCTCCAGGGCTAACGTCAATAGTGGATTCTACAGCTCTTACTAATGGTAATCCAGATATCTCTTCAGGAAATATATTTAAGAATTCTGATACTACTGAGATCATTCCTTCTTCTACAACCTATTACTGCATGGAAGGTACTCAACCAATCCATACCTAAGATAACATCATATCCTTCTCCGTTGATAACTAACAAGTTGGCATAAAAATTCTCTTTGCTTAATCACTAAGAGACATAGCTTATATTCCTTATTAGTTGTGTTATTACCGTTTCCAGTCTTAATGTTCCACCCCGCAGTTAAGATTGCAAAATTAATAGAATTGCGGGAAACAAACACAGTGTGAAGCTCCAGAATCAAATAGAGTAGTTGCTGGTGTATTGCCAACTAAAATTGTACCTGCCACGACTCCCGCAGTGATTTGAATTTTCCCCACATTCATCAGCTTAACTTATCATTTCCTCCTTGGGTGCTGGCATGAGTTTGTTGTTGGGTTTCCAAAGGCCCTTTCTGATCTGGTCCTGAAATCTTCTGGGTTGATATGTTTGTCGGTCTGTCCTTTGCCTGAAATGGGACCTTAGCTTTTGCCGACTGTTGAGTTTTTGGGCAATCTCTCAACCAATGACTAGGGGATCCGCACACCAGACACAACCCTTGAGCTCTTCTACACATTTTCTTGATATGTCCCGGTTTATGACAATAATTACAGATTACTAGACCTTGATTCAACATCACCTGCTTCTTTGCTGGTGTGTCATCAAATTTCCTGGCCGATGGGTTTGCTCCTTGCCTATATGACCCTTTAAATGCCACTGACCTCTTATTTGCCACCCTTAGAAGGTTCACCATTTTGATTCTCTTTTGTTTTTGGCACTGCAATATCCTTTTTAATATCATTATTGTGGTTTGTTGTGTTTGTGCTACCCTTTGTACCATATTTCTAAGCTCAGACTCTTCACTTGTTGGATTTGGGCTTGCGCTAGTAGAAGATTGGGTCGTCATCATTCTGTGACGGACCAAGGAAGATTAATCAGATGGAGTTTAAAGATAGAGATTTCGAATGAATTAGAAACAATAAAATAGGCACGATACTAGATCTGATAGGAATCAAAGAATAAGAAACAATTACGAATAAGTCACAGACATGTTCTTATGTGGCAGTAATCCTATGGTCTTCCACCTAAACCTAGGCTCTGATACCAACCTGTAACGCCCCCCTTTTTGGGCTGCTTCCCAAAACGGAGAACGCTACTTATTTCTTCTACTAGACAACCCAACAGTCACAAGATCTTGGAATAACCGTAACTACTGCTACAATCAGGTGAATAAATAACATGTCTGACAAAAAGTTCATTACATAGAATGGCACACTGCCCTAAATATGAATACAAAAGAAGTAAAAGAGGAAAGCAGTGTCCAATACAAAGGAAATACAAGCAATATATAAGAGATTCTTTGGAAAGTACTTCACTACTTAATATTGCTCGGTCTGACCGATGAAGTACGGATCCTCAGTCGGGGCAGGTTCTCCTTCTTGGTCCTCTAAACCTAGGTTTAGAAACCTAGGGGATTAAACCCAGCAAGTAACACCAGAAAAATATATGTGTACTAGTACAGTACTAAAGATATAAATGAATAAAATGCTTTCATTGGGAAAGTGCAATTAAATCATGATAGCAATGAACAGTCACATGAATAAAATATAACAGCAAGATTATATATGTCATTTAGAAATGTAAAGATGCATATCTTGTAAAGATGTCAAGTCTAAATCAAGTCTTTGTTAGCATTAACATTTGAAACTTGAATGATTTGTTAGCATTTTGAAACTAAATGATGGATAGGATAGTGCGCAGTTTCCTGTATTGTACAAGTGCCCGTACATACCCGGGACCCGGCCTCAGACCCATGGCGTTGAACCAGGACGTACCGCTAGGTACTCAAGACAAGCTCCGTACTGTGAAGCAGTAACGGACATCACCCTTTTGGGGATTCATGTATCAGACGGTGTGCTGCTGCAGCTCAGCACTTAATTCAAGAAGTTAGTTAACATGATCCTTGTACAATACAAGTTCTTATCCATCATTGAGCTTCCCCAATCCCATGCATGATATATATGAATTAACGAAATACAGAACTTGTCAAGTCAAGAATTCAAGAATCAATTTAAGGATCATGTACACATGTTTCACAAGGTATTTCATGTCATGTGATCAAGATACAAGAAATTTGTTATCATGTTCCCATGAATGATTATGCTCATCATGTATCAATTATTTAATTAATTCATGTATTGTACCATTCATGCAAGAATCATATAATACAATATATCATTAACAATTATCACACTCTATGCATCATTTATCCATTATATAGTTTCTCACATCCTGAATTCATATGATAATTTCATTTGTTTATTTTCCCTTTCCCTTCTTCAATTGTCTTTCAATTCATAGACTTGCATTTTCATGTAATATCATAGCACATGATTTGTAATGTCAAAGCACATAATTTGTAACATGATGAATCAAATATCCGTATCATCTCAATAATCTCAGTGTACAGTCATATCACCAATTAATTCAATAATCTGGTGCAGTTCTCAATTCCAATCAATACCCAATTCGTAAACAAAGTGCACCATGTAATAATAGAAAATTATATCTAAACCCAAACGTATGGACTTATTTAATTTCCAGGTTCAACCACGTATTATTCTTTTGATAAATTTTCATTTAACTTCCAAGCCAAATTCATCAATTATTTTAAATCCAAATCCAATTTTACAAGTCCAAGTCCACTTTCTCAAGTCCAAGCCCAATGATTCAAGTGTCTTTATTTCTCTTTTAACTTCCAGGCCCAAATTTATTTTCTATTTCTTTTCCTTTACTCTCTCCATTTTTTTCTCTCTTTCTTTTTCTTTTTCTTTTTCTTTCTCTTTAGCCCAGCCCATTATTACTCTTCTATATCATTTTGTCTTCATTCAATTTTTCTCTCTTTATCCAATGAAATCACCTAAGACTATTTCCCTGCATATGAACTTTCTCTTTATCCAATGAAATCACCTAAACCTGAATGAAGCCCATGCAATTACTTAAGCCCTCATATCTTTATTTAATTTCATTTTCCTTTTATTTCTTTTTCTTTTGTCCAGCCCAATCCCAAGCCCATGATGTCTCTCCCTCTTTTTCTTTTATTTTATTTTTTTTATTTCTTCTGGGCCATTAATAGCAGTGTTCTTTGACCCAATTTAAATCCAAGCCCATCTTCCTTTTTCTTTTCCTTTTAATTACTCATGGACTGGGCCAGGCCGACTTACCCTTTTTTTTTTTTCTTTTCTTTTCCTTTCACCTCGGCCCAGCCCATTACTCCCTTTCTTTTCCTGTCTCGGCCCAAGCTCTCCTCTATATATATTTTTTTTTTTGCTTCTTTCTATTTTTGCATGGTTGCATGCAAAATTATTTTTGCATGCAACCGAGTTATATATATATATTGCAATTATTAAAATAAAACAAATATCATGATATTTATATACATCAAAATTAACACACTAATTTGGTTCAGTTTTCAATATCATTTAATAGATAAAAATATGAACCAAACATTTTTTACAAAATAAATCTATGTACACAAATTTAAATTAAATAAAGAAATGAACGGAAATAGATATAAATAAAATACCGAAAGAACAAAAATAACAGTATTACTTGCATGTAAAATCAAATATAACAATACTTGTATGTATCAAAATTGACTCAATGGTCTAGTTTAATTTTCAATATTAATCATAAAAATAAATCATGCATGTAAATATACAATAAGGAAGGAACAAAAATAGCAGTGTTACTTGCCTCGGTTTGATCTCGAATATTCGGTTCGAATCCTCGATACGGTTTGATTTCTCTCTTTTCTTCTATTTATTTTTTTTTTTATTTTTTTTTTCTATTTTATTTTTCTCTTTCAGCAAGAGTATGAGAGGGAGAGAAGAGATTAGGGAGAGGGAGAGGGAGATTAGGGTTAAGAATGAGGGATTAGGGTTAAGAATGAGGGATTAGGGAGAGGGAGAGGGTTTATATAGGAGATTTATTAGATTTAATTATTCTTAACCTCAATTATCATCTCAATTATCATCTCAATTATCATCCCACCCCCCACCTTTTCATTCCACCGCCCCACGCTTTCTCACGGCCGACCCACGTTGATAATAATGGAGGTGTGCTCACTTAGCAGGTGGGCATAATAGTAATTACCAATTTATTTAATATTTTATTTTTTTACGGTTCCGGTAAATATTGTCCAAATGCTACCAAATTTTTACAGGACGTAATACTCAACGAGAGGAGTACTAGAAAATTATCCGTTTGTTATTTCGATGTCTGGAATAAATGAACCGAAATTCTGAAGTAATTAGAAAAGAGAACTATTAGTTAAAGTATGAAATTATTACTAATCTTTCCTTAATTAATTATTCACCGTCAGCCCACCGTCCAAATTAATTATTCACCGTCAAAATTATTGAGCCATCCACCGTCCATACCTAATTGTGTGTTCACTTAGTAGGTGGGCGCATTGAGTAATTATTAATTTATTTAATATATATTTTTTTTTTCTTTCTCTTGAAAGAAATCTCTAAAAATCATAAATATTGCAAAACTAATAATTGTGAAGACTGAATGTCATTTGAGTTTGTGGATTTAAAGTTACGTTGACTGAAGATAATTTCGGTGTCTAAATTTGACTTCGGTTGACTTATTCAGCACAACTGGTCTCAAGAGAGCAATATAAGTAGATCGAATTTCGGGGTGTTACATTCAGCCAATCAAGGATATATATATGAAGGCAGTATAAAGAACGCAAGACTAATACCTATGAACAATGCAAGACTATGCAAAGTAAAGCCAGTAATATACAAAAGCTCCAAAACGTAAGGCTAATTTGCAATCCCACGTAAAACAGTTGAAACGCGAGAATAACACATAAAACCCTCAATACGCAAAGATAAGCCAACGTGTGACAGACACAGCGCGTGAGGCAGATCCAAAATACGAGTCAAATCCAAAGCGCGAAGAAGTCCAAAATGTGAAGCTAACTTTCAACCCTGTGTAAACTTCAAAGAAGAAGAAGGCGGTCAATTGAATTACAATGCTTATCATAACCATTCAAATGTGGTCCACACAGGGGGTACCCACATCAAAAAACCTTGTATATAATGCCAAACTAAACTCCGCATACAAAGCTAGCGTAAAGTCATCTAAACGCGAGGCTATGCTCACGGTCAAAATGCGAGACTAACTCTCAGCCCTGCATAAACTTCAAGAAACAGAAGGCCAAGATTTGCATCAGAGATTTAAGACGTCAGGCCAACCAGTAGCCTTGCATAATATCTAATGAAGAAGAATGTAGTCTATTGATGTACAATGGGCGTAATTAATCAAATGAGGCCCACACAGGAGGTGGGACCCGCATCCAATAAATCTTATAGTTAAGCCCATGTAAAGGAATCAAGATGCGAGGCTAAGCTCGTGTAAAGTAACTCAAGCGCAATGCTACGCCTGCATGGAGTGCAAAGTTATGCTCGCAACTAAAATACGAATCTAAATTAGTGTGCAAGGCTAATTCAACGCATGAATCTAACTTAGTACACGAGGCTAAACCAACACACAAGTCCAATCCCGCGTATAATGCGAAGTTATACTTGCCCAGTCGCGAGGCTATGTCAGCTTAAAATAAAAGGCTAAGCTCGCGGTTATAAGGCTAAGCTTGCATTTTGAATGCACAACAACAAATTGAGTTGTATTAAGTACGCATCTCGAAAGTGTTTAAAAAGAAAGTTAAACGAAGAACTTTCAAAGAGAGAGACTTGGTTTTAGCTATCAAAAAACCAATGATTATGACCCATAAGAGTAAGAGGAAGTTCAAATCCAAGTAAGAAGTCTTTGTAGTAGAAACTTTCTACTTAAACGGAGCCTACTGTCTGATCAATCAAGATGGCGACAGAATGATGATGCCTATCAATGACAAGTTCTTGAAAAAGTACTACATATAGCCACCTAAAAAAATTGAAGGGAAGACTAGTAAATTTACCGCCCAATGCTATCAAGGCCACGAGAAGAAAGAACATTTGACATCTAAGCCCAAACAAAATCTTCGACAGCTCATTATACTAAGGAGAATAGCATGGTTAACTCAGCGCAAACGGCGATTGGTAAAGGCATATCAAATCCGTTGATAGTTATGGGTTTGTTAAAAATTCCATGACAAATCTATCACAACACTATTCTACAAGGATCATCATTACCCAATGCTTCAAAAGTAAAGGAGAGAGAAAATCAAAATTCTCGCCAACCTATTATGATAAGGAGTAATATGCGAACAGCCTAGCGCTCTCGAGGTAAAGGGATAGAGGAAACTAAAATTCTCGACCAGTCTTATCATACTGGGGTAGAAATAACCCAATATCGAAAAGGCAAAGGGAAGAAAGAATATTTGGTATCTAAGCCCAAACAAAATTTTCAACAATTCATCATGCTGAGGGGAATAACATGGCTATCCCAACGCAAATGGCGATTGGTAAAGGCATGCCAAATCCGTTGATAGCTGGGGTTTGCTAAAAATTTTATAACAAATTTGTTATAATAAACTCATAGCCACACAGGAAAAGGGGAGAGGAAATGAAAATTCTCGACAACTCACCATTTTTAGGGGAATAATATGGCTAGCCCAATATAGACGGCAATTGGTAAAGGTATGTCAAATCCGTTGATAGTTAGGAGTTTACTAAAAATCCTGTAAATCTGTCATGTTAAGATTTTGTCTCTGACAACGAGACTCAAAACATCTCATCTCAAAATAACCAACTCTGTCATGTTAAACTCTTACCTCTGAAAGCGAGGTTGAAAATATCTTATCTCAAAATAACCAAATCTGTTATGCTAAACTCTTATCTTTGACAGCGAGACTCTAACCATCTTGTCTCAAAATTACCAAATCTGTCATGTTAAACACTTATCTCTTATAGCTAGAATCAAACTATCTCCACAAATACAAAGAAATATGTCAAGTTAAACTATTACCTCCGACAGTAAGGTTTGAATCATCACACACATTACAACAGATAATGTTCCTGATGATCCTAACCCGATCATCTTGGCATATGCAATTAGGCACCTCTATCGAACCCGATGATTCTGACCTGATCATCTTGGCGTGTGTAATTAAGCGTATCCGCTAAACTCCAGGCATGTGCAATTAAGCGCTTCTACCAAAATCTCATGGGTACGTTTAACAGTACACATTTGCCTATAGTTCTTTGACCCTTACCCGGTCATCTCGGTATATTTAACAGTACACCTTTTCCGAAATCCAATAGGTATGTTTAATAGTGCATCTCTTCCCATGGCCTTTCGACCCCCACTCGCTCATCTTGGTATGTTTAACAGTATAACTCTGCCCATGATTCTCCAATCTCAATTCTATCATTCCGGCTCTGTCTGCCAGCCAGGCGGGTCATCCCTCAATTCGAAAACAATTACTGATTTTGTCTGTCATCCAAGCGAATCACTCTATAGGCACATCAGCCATACCTCTGTCTACGGTTCTATGATCTCAAACCGATCATCTCAGCATACGCAATAATGCGCCTCTACCAACCGGCTCTATCTGTCATCCAGACAAGCCACCTCACGATCCTAAAACGATCACCCTATAGGCACGTCAGCAATATCTCTGTATATGATCTTATGATTTTGACTCGATGACCAAGACTTTATCTATTATCCAGACGAGTCAATTTCATAATGATCAACGAAACTTAGCTTACTATGACAACACCATATCCTTTGCAAGTTTCGTTTCCCCAATTTCACTCACTCATCACCACAAACATGTTATACAAAAGACCAAAATGAAACAATGATTTAAATAAAACTAAAATATTTTATTCATTATTTACAGCACAAAATGATAAACTATTCTTAAAGAGACCCCTGGCTCAGATAGACGGACTGCATTAAGTGCGCAAATCTCGAGGCGAAGTTGGCCCTTTCAAATACGCGAAACTATTGCGTGGTGAACACAAACACGAGGGTAGTAAAGCCTCGTGTCCAAGAAGCTTATATAAATCGAAATTTGAAGAAAAATCCAAAGTATTTTAAGATATTGCTAAACAAATGAATGAGCAAAATTTTGGAGGGGGTCTTGTAGAACATTAAAAAAAAATATTTCTCGCGGGCGTGCGAGGCTGGCAGCCCAGCCTCGCGCATCGAGGTCGGTTGCCCATTTTGCACAGTGAGCCTAGCCTCCTTGCGCGAGCCCAGCCTCCGTCTTGCGCGGCGAGCCCAACCTCCATCTCGCGCAACGAGCCCAGCCTCCTTGCGCAAACCTAACCTCCGTCTCGCACCGCGAGCCCAGCCTCCGTCTCGCACGGCGAGCCTAACTTCTGTCTTGCATAGCGAGCCTAGCCTTCGTCTCGCACGTAATTAAATTAGGCCCCGCCCTGGACTATTTTGTGTATTCTATAAATTCTAATCAGAGTCTATTTGATTTTTGATGCAGGATCAGGAGCAGTTACAACGAATCTTGGAGCAAATCTTATTAAAAGAAAATTCAAATATATTATCAAGATTACAACAAGATTTTTTTTTTTTTTTTTTATCTACAAGGAAACTTTCTCAACAACTTGGGACCTATAAATACCCCTCTAGAAGGACTCAAAAGGGACTTTTGGCTAGATTTCTCTCCCACGTAAAAATTCAAGTTTCTTCCAAGATCAGAAGAGAAGAACGAGCTCAAGAAATCTCCACCATCGCCAAGCTTTCTCGTCGGATCGTCAACGAGGAATAGATCAATCCTCATAACTTTCTCGATCCCACGATTTTTTGTAAAAGAGAGCAATGTGTTATATAAGTTCTCTCATCTGTTTTTCTTTTCTTAAATCTTTTCATTGTATTCGATCAAACAAAGTTTTCTGTAACTTAAATTTTTCTCAATGGAAATGGAGAGATTTCCGGTTTTTTCCGGAAACAAGCTGCTAGACTAAAAGGTCAACTTTAACTATTCATCATCAATTATTTATTGATATAATAAAAACATTAATTATTCATGCTTAAAAGTAGAATTTTTTTTTGAATAAATGGTGAATAAACCTACACGTTCCATTAATAAGTTTTATTAACATGTATTTACACAGAACAAAATACTCATGAGCTAATTAGAGGCTGGAGAAACAGAAGAGGGTGAGCAGGCGAACAAGGGAGATAAGGCTTTGAGTTTGAGTTGGAGTTTGGGTTCCCAAGGGCGAGAGTGGTTGGATGGGAGGAGAAGGCAAAGCAACAGCCAATCATTCGGTGGTCTATCTGTCGGAGAAGGATTCATCCGGATAACGTGAGCCATACAGAACGCGGTGCATATCAAGGAGAGGAAAGAGCTAGGAGGGATGAAGAGATCGAGAACATGGAGCAGGCGGGCTCACTCAGTCTCTCCCTCGGCCTCAGAAAGGGTAAAGGATGATTGAGTTTGAGTTAATTGTCCTTGTTAATATTATTATTATTATTATTATTCTATTTTATTAATTGGTTTTCTGGCAGGGCAGGGCAGGGCAGGGCAGGGCAGACTTATTAGAGAGCAGAGGAATCCAAGTAGCTAGCTAGCCGATATCTCCGTCACGAGTCATCATCGTATTAAGTCATCGTCTCATTTACTCTCCTTTCCCTTCTGGTTTAATCCATCGTAAATATATATTCATTAAAAGAATGGAGTGAATAAAAACACAGAAACATTCAAACACACACTCTCTCTCTCTCAATAATTGATATTCCCTTCCCCACACAGACAGAGCGATGACGATGATGCAGAGGCATGCATGGTATAGTTAATAATATAAATATGATATTAGGATATGATATCATATGGTATCCAATCAAAATAGCTAACGTAACATTAGCAGAAGATAATGATGAGAGCAAGCAACTGCAAGTCTGCAAGCGAGCAAGAAAGTGAGTTTGAGACTGCGTGGGTCCCCAATCCAAGCCGCCCCCAATTTCCTCTCCACTTCCTTCTACTTCAATATAACCCCACGGGTTACTTCCTCCTCTTCCTGCGTATTAATTTGTATACATGTGTATGTGCGTGCGCTCGTGTTTGTGTTGTTTGATGTAGCCAGCTACCAGTTGCATGATTGGTGTTGAAGTTGCAAATATTGGCCGTGTTTATGTATGCGAGCTGCGAGAAACAAGGAAGAGGATCCGGCGCGCAGCTGAGCCCGAGAGAGGAGCCCAAGCATTCGTTGCTTCCTCTTCCGCTCTAATTCCTCCGATCGATGCGTCCAGCGCTCCCCGATCGATCTTTCCCCGCCGAAGATATTTCCAGTACCGCCAGGTTGTGTAAACAATACATAGTGAAATTATTAAATTCCATCATTCATCCATCCATCCCATGGCACCGCTTTCACCTTGGGCCTCTCCCTCTCCCTCTCCCTCTCCCTCTCCCTCTCCCCAATACAACTCGAAGAACCTTCGACGCGGGCTGCTGCAGGAAGGTGTCGGTGCATCATCCGCTGCTTGGAAAAGACTAGGCACCAACCATCTACCTCCCGAGAGGTCAGTGTCATTCCATGGAAGAAGCACGAATAATGCGTCGGCATCCATGGATCCCCATCAGAGTAAGCAGCAGATGCGGAGGCCCAAAACACAGCCCGACTTGATTGCTGCCGCTGGAGGCAGGTCCAAGAATATAAACACATCATCTCCGACGCCCGGCGATTTGCTGAGGACAGGAAGCAGCACCAACTTTGCTACCAGCACCTGTACCAGCCGAGAGCGAGAGCAGCAGCAGCAGCAGCAGATGACGAGGAAAGTACCAGCCAAGGTGCTGGTGAACGTGAACGTTCAGAGGAGCCTGGGAGCGCTGCAGGTCATGGCGCCTACGGAGTGGACGGTGCACCAGCTGGTGGCTGCCGCGGCCAAGCAATACGTCAAGGAAGGCAGGCGACCGCTGCTGCCGAGTACGGACCCCTCCACGTTTGGCCTGCACTACTCTCAGTTCAGTTTGGAATGTGAGTTTCGAGGCCTCCTCCTATTCTGCTCTGCTCTCCTCTCCTCTCCTCTCCTATATACTCTCTGCTACGTCTGGTGGTTAATTTCCCAGTTATTTGATTATTGATCATTACTCATCAAGTGATTAATTAATTAATTAATTAATGGCATTAAACCTATCGATCTCCATGTGTTTGTGTTGTGTTTCTCAAGGAATCCTAAATCTTCCACTGATCAGGTTTGGATCCGGAGGAGAAGCTCATCGGGTTGGGATCCAGAACCTTCTTCCTCTGTCCCAAGACCACTGCCACCGCCATCTCTGCTTCTACGCTTCCAGCAGCAGGATCAGCATCATCTTCGTCGTCATCATCATCTTCTTCTTCTTCTTCTTCGTGTTCCAAGGAAGCGGACAAGGTGTCTAAGATAACAATTCCATGGCTTAGGTTCATGGATTTCTTATTCTAGACCAATTACGGCAAGCCTGATTCTCTTTTACCCTTCTAATAATTCTAGGATATATAGATCATGAGATAATTAATCAAAATCATATAATTCTCTGTGATCGTCATGCACCTGGATGCTTAACTGGCTCATCTGCAGAGGATGATCATATATGCTATTTATACCTTCTGTTATTGTAATTGTAATTGCAAGAGCAATTCTATAAATAATAATGAAATGAGCCAATTAATTAAGCAGCTAACTGAGACTGTCTGCATATGGTCCATGTATTTCATGTATGTACGTGTGTTGTTACACGCGCGCGCGCACACACATATCACGTTGGATATCATCCTCTGTAGAGGAAGGAACAATAAGAATGGTGTGCGTATATTATTTATTATATTCACATTGTCTGATTATAAGATTGCCCATTTGAGCTACAGCTACTAAGTTGATTATTGGTGAATGGCACAAAATTATCAGCAACAGTTTCTAAGGTGGCAGACATGTATGTAGGTAATAGCTAGAAATAACATCAATTGACTGTTGTACCATGTTGAACAATTAAACGAAGAAAAAAATTATTACTATAATTAGCAGACAATTATATAGCAGAAGGTCGCTCTTCTCGATCTAGCTACTTAGATAAACTGATCCAAGTTATTGATATAATCTTTTAGCTGGAGCCCAGCTAGTGTAGTGGATACATAGAGAACAATCTGGTTTGTTCATGGAGGTAATTTATACTACTGTTGGTTCCTAGTCCTGATCGAGAAGCTTCCTGTTTGATACACCTAATCAATCATCGCTAGCTTGAACCTAACGGACCAAACCAAACTGCTCCGGGCGCACAAATCTACGGCATCTTCCAATTTCCATCGTTTATAATAATATACACACACACACCTTCCTTGATATTTCACCTATGAACTAAGGCCGAGTATATCCGAATACCTACCTAATGAGCCCAATCTTCTGGTAAGTGAAAACTACCCAAAGAAATGCATTGGAAACTGACGCAGACCTTGAATTGAATATGCCAAGCCATCAATATAAAACAATTAAAAGCACATAAATCTAGGTGACCATTTTACTTTAAGAAGTATATTGGTATCATGAGAATTGGTGTTAGCCTAGTTCTAACACTTGTGTAATCGACATAACTTTGACATTATATTTGCAACGGAGAAAACACACCAGAAAAGGTGAGTACCTTCGATGTCGCACGACATGCTATTAAATTGTCAGTATTTCATGCAATACTTTGTTTTATTGATTATATAGTTAATTACATTCAGACTCCCTATAATATGGAGAGTGCATAACTTATCACTCCTAAATTTTAAAACTCTCACTTAGATCCCGAACGAGGGAGTCTAAGTGTAATTAAACACGATAACTTAGATAGTTCAGGGAGTCTAAATGAGAGTTTTAAACTTTAGAGGTGATAATTTAGACACCCGCTATACTATAGGGGGTCTAAGTATAGTTAACCCTTGATTATATAATGATTATTTATTTATTTATTTATTTATTTCGTATGAGAATGTATTTCAAATATAATCACTGAATTTTACTGTTTGTTCATTGTATGAGTACATATCTTGTCATAATTTATAACATAAAATTTTTATTAATTAAGTTAATTTGCGTTGAATACTTTAATATTCCATTGCTAATTGAGAACTATACATTGAAATGCAATAACCCTGTTAATAAATCTTGTTGATCATGTAAGCAATTACTGCATAGTTTATATTATTAGATTTACAACTAAAGGAATTGTAATGACATGAAGATTGGGAAAGTTAAGGACAACAAATTAACTGTATTTCAAGTGTCATATTTTATCATTATTACTATACCAATGCGGTGGTCACTGGACCACTTCATACTTTTATATTTCTTATGTATAGTTTGCTTAATGGCAATTCCGAGGTCAATTCATGATGACATATGGCTATTTCTCAAAGTATGCACAGGATACATTTGAAATACAAGAGATTCCATTCCAAAGTTTTCAGGCTCAACAATTTAGACTTTAAAGTAATTACATGTTATAAAACCAAAATTTTGAATATAAAATCCAAGAGATATGTTAATGTTGTCATATATATTTTGATTTCTCCATACGATTATTCTTGTTAATTGGTTAAACTATATGGTTTATATTCAGATTTTTCTATTTAATTGCTTAGTAGATTCTTGATATTTATATAACTATATTGGAAGGTGATCCTTCATTAGAGTATCCAACATAAATGACTTGTAATGAGTGTGAAGTTTAGCATATTTATACTTGTAAGGGGGTATTATAATATATTGGAGTATTAACTCCAAAATGTTTTGGTTCAGTTTTGCTTACTCCAATCAATTTCGATCCATTTCGATCCGTAATTTCGCTTTTAACATATATGTAAAAATAGGAAAGACGGGTAGCCTCTGGACCAAAAAAGAATTATATTTTTATTTTATAACTCTTATGCAAATTTATAATTTTACTATAGTAATTCAAATGTCTGCAATCATATCATAGATGAGTATTATAATACAATCCAAAACATATATTGTTTAAATAATTCTTGATGCACTTTGAAAATTATGTGACAAGTAAATTATTTTTTATTACCCAAAAGCAAAGTAGATGTGTTGATTTATATCATGCCTGCAGCAGCAGCAGAAGGGTATAAATCTCAAAAGAGATTGATATTCAAAATTTAAATTTGGTCATTACTTTTTGGAGTTCAAAATAGAAAATATTTTTTTCAGTTAAAAAGGATGAGCGACATCATCTTTATTCAATAGTGTAGTCATTCATCTATCATAATCATAATTTCCATAGCTAAAGAATTAATGATTTCGAAGGATAAAAATTGTAAACTTAAGAATTTAGGAGGGCGACATTGAAAAGTTCTTTGAAAAATAAAAGAAACAGGAATAGATATGTTAACCTAGCTAGGAGGTCAGCTGTCCTCTTAGTCCTTGGCAACAGGCAAGCTAGCTACATAGGTAGGTAGGTAGGTCCACCGCTTGTAGCGAAGCTTAGTAATTTTCGTATTTGGTGACATGACATCGAATCAGTTGTGCAATTACATTGTTTTGATCCTTGCTAAGAATGCAACTTGCAATTCCAACTATATGCATCGTGCAAGAGATCGGACCCACGCTTCCCAGGACTGGAGGAAGTCGACTTAGTGTGATTTTGCTATATATTTTAAAATGAGAGACCCCAGCTCAGTTGCTGGTTTGCCCGAGTGGTTAAGGGGGAAGACTTAAGATCTTCTGCACTCAAGTGCGCATGGGTTCGAACCCCATAGCCAGCATCTTTGTTTACTATTTTAATTCATGGGTATAAAAATGGAGTAATAGGTTCTATTTATTTATTTTTATTTTTTTTGTAATAAATAAAGGAATTTATCTATGGCAATAATTTTTTGTGACATGAAGAGAAGTCTATAAATATAAATAACTTAAAGATTTTTTTTAGAGATGAATATTATGAAATTTTGAAGAAGACACAAAATATAGTCACAGGGAATTAAGGATGTAAGTTTATAAATTGAAACATTGAATTAGACATATATGAACAGATACAAAGTGATGAAATGACATGGGAGCGAGTTTAATAGACCCACGCATGCAGATACATATAAAGATGCTGTATCCTAACTCCTCATTACTGTGACTAATACATACATAAATACATGATATCCTTTTATTATAATCATAGCAAATATTGCTGCAACCTCGAATAATAGGTAGGTGTGAGAGTAAGTAAGTATGATGATGATGATTGTCGACGATGCTTAGAAGAAGATTAATTAATTAGGATTGCTCCCGATTCAATCAAACAAACACTTAACTAATTATCTGTAAATGTAAATAGAAATGGTAACATCAATGAGGCTCCCCGAGTAGTACTGTTGTTAAACGATGCAATTAATACGGAGTATTTTATGTGGGATTATATAGGAGATAGAGTAGGTGCTGAGCTGAGCTGAGCTGGCCCAGGAATTCCGCGCAGAGCTGATCATCTGCTGCTTAGGACTTGTGCCTGGTTTGTTCCGTCATCTCCTCTCCTGTGCTGAGCTCCATCCAAACCCGATCGACCACCCCCCCCCCCCAATTACAACACACACACCTGACACAAATGCATGCACTAGCTAGTTCCATCCTCTATTCCAATTCGATTCAAAACAATTTCGTACGCTCGCTCGCTCCTCAATTCATCTCTGCCGGAGGCACTGGATCCAGCTCAATCTCTACACTATTGTCGATGGGGCCTTGGCCTTCCCGAGTGAACTTGCTGCCGCCACCGTGGGAGGAGCATGGGCTCCTTCGATCTTTATATATATATATATATATATATATATATATATATATATATATATATATATATATATATATATATATATAATTACCTGGGCCGGCCATGCACTTCCTCCTCTACCAACTTCCACGGCTCCGGTTGAAATGAATTAATTGCCTCCCCCTCCCCCTCCTCCTCCACCTGCATTAATGCAATCACACCTTTAATATACAAAACAAAAATCGATCACTAAGACTTGCTCCCAGCAGCTAGCAGCTTGCAACTTAATTATATATGTACTGTGTAACGGGGGGGATCGATGTCGAGCACAACCACAATAATGGAAATGAGCATATATAGGAATATAATTAATGTAATGACGATCGAGTAGAAGGATGTGAGGAGGGGGTTGCATGTGGTTCAGGCGTTGATGCATGAGAGAGAATCATAGCTAGATAAAGAGACGTACGCCCAGAACTAAGGTGACGCCACGGAAAGCAAAGCAAAGGATCAAAAAAGAAGAGGAGAGGATCAGCGTCGTCGATATAGAAAGAAAGAAATAAATAAATAAAGAAGCAGAGGAATTACAAGTGATCAGTTGAACCTTCTGCTGCATGAGTACCCCCTTAATTACGTTTCACCTCCCTTCTTGTTTGCTCCTGGGTTTAACTGTATTATTCTCTCTTTCAACGGTAGACACAGTTACTCAGCTGGGGGAAAAATAAAAAGTCCTTTTTTTCTTCTTCAACAACGACTGGAAGATTAATTGGAACAAAACGAAACAAAACAAAACAAAACGTCTTCAATCTTGTATTGAAATCTAACAGTAACAATTTTTAAATAATAATAATAATAATAATAATAATCCAAAGACCAAGCGTGCTTATAATTAACACAAACTCAAACAAACAAACAACAGTTGGAATAACACAACACACCAGCTTAACTAGAGTAATTTTCTAACATTAGGAACTAGCTAGCAAATGACAGAATAAATTAAAAGAGAGATTCAAAATAAAAAAACTCAGTTAACAAGTCACCTGCAGGACATAGACGACAGATCAGATCCTACGAACTAATTCGCTTCCCTAGCTATATGCTAGCTGTACGCGGAGTCTCTAGCCTAGCACCTAGCTAGCTAGATCAGAACAAATTAACTCGAGTCAATTACAACATAAACACGAGATAAGGTTAGGAGCAGAAGACTAGACTACTAAGCGTTGATTCTACTCTTCAGGTAAGGATAAGCTGATGTCAGGAGAAGGCTTGTGCTCCGACGGTGGCTGCAGCAATCCTTCTTGCCTACCCAATGTCTGATGGAAAGAAACTGAACTTGGATTCTGACCGCCGATCCTGCTGCTGCTTTCCAACTCACCATGATTGTGCTTTAGCAATGTTGAGGTTGGAATCTCACGGTCGTCGTCGTCGTCGTCATCATCGGATGTTTTTTGAGTTATGGTTCGGGCAGCAGTTAATACACCACGGGCAGCAACAACAGGCATTGGTGAGAGACTCCGGGATTCAGGATTGGATCTCTTCTTGGGTTCCTTCTTCAAAGGGTTGGGCAAGAAACTCCCAACGACAACCTGGTAAATTGATATAGAGAGCAGTTAATACATCTTCTTTCAACAAAAATGCGTCGCAGAATAACGGGGGGGAAAAAAAACAAGCACATAAGGTAACATTGCTGGTTCACGAGTTCTTATTCAATCTAGCATGCAAGAACTATATATATATATATATATATATATATATATATATATATATATATATATATATATATATATATATATATATATATATATATATATATATATATATATATATATATATATATCGTCCATGCCCTCAAACCCGAAACTACCTGTGAAACTAGATGATTCTAACAAAAATGGACCATAGAGGATACAGCAGCTAGATTCATTTGCAGTCATGTTTGATATCATGCAGCATACATACTTAAGTGACAAAACTCAATTTGACATAAATTTTAACTCTCAATTTAGATATGCATTTTCGCGTACTAGTTTGTGTATATAATAGATAATGCCTGTTGTCATTAGGTCTCAATTTTAACTTCCAAGTTAAGTAGCAACTGAAAAGAGATGTCATCAGGTACAATAATCGGTAATAGAAATTGTAATCTCTAATCAATTTTCCCATGGAACCTAATCCAAAGCTAATTAATACACTAGCACACACAAAAAGCTTCTAGCATATGCTATGTACTTTAGTCAACCAAACCTAATTCCCCAAACAGTTAGCTGTTAGGAGTTGCTAACCCTAACCCAAAAGCCAAAAAGAAAGCTCAGACGATGAATGAAAATTTAACAAAATAATAATTTAATGTGATAGCCCAACAAATACCATCTATAATGCACTATTAGGAACTTAAAGTCCTAACACCCAGAAGGCGAAAAGAAAGTTCAGACGATGAATGAAATAATTAACAAAATAATAATGCAATGTGATAGCCCAACAAATACCATCCATAATGCGCTATTACGAACTCAAGGCCCAAACTCCAAAGCGCCATTGAGATTTTTATTAGGCAGCTAGGCTACAAAGTACTCTTATTCTAATTTATTCATCAGCCTACCTAATAACCATCATTCTTATGAAACCATGCCGTGGTAAAAAAATGGATTCAGCTATGGAGTACAAAATCCATGAAGGTTTCAAGTAGATTGACGAGTTGGATGAAAGTTCTATGGTAAAGTAAATAGTTAGCATTCTTGGATGCAATCTGATAAATCATCAGAATTTAGTAAAGGACATGACATGAATTATGTCAATGGTAAGGTTGTTCAACATATGACTGCAAGATAACTAGCTTAACGCACACATCCAAGGAAGAAAGGGGACAGCAATTACCTGGATTGGACTTGCTGCAAGCAGCAAACCAGCAACTCCTCCACCAATCACACGACCATCAGGACCAGCTAGTGAGACACTAATCCCGCCTGTTCTACTGCGCACACCACTATTGTCAGCAATAGTGAATGATCCCGACAAAGATAATATCTCAAAGCGACCCTGCATAAAATTCACAGTTAGTCAGAGATTCCAACATAAAATATCTATGCTTCAGGAGAAAGATAACATAGTGGTATGAATGGAAAGGAGATGGAGATCTAAAAAAACGGAGGAGAGAAAATTCATCTTGTAACTAGTAAAAGAAAAAAGATACTATGAAGTGCATTGCAAGGAGCACAACTAAATTTTATCCACCTGTGTTTTCTCTAGCAGCACAAGAAGTATGATATTACAGGTCATCTTTTATCGATCAAATATGTCATGTGTACTAGTATGAACAAAATATGGAAGTTTTAACTCAAATATCATTCACTTGAAAACACTTGGGCACACCAGGATAAGGTATCCCGGATTTTTTTGAGGAGACTCAAACTATGGACTGGAATTCCAATAGGAGCAGATGCAACTGTGGGAGACAATTTTGATGCCTCTGATCTACGATTTATTCTATGTGAGCTGATACTTAATGATGCTATGCGAGCTATATGGGCAATCCAATAGCACAGATGACTTTCTGCCAGATCTTAAGATAGTATAACAGATTTTCTGCAAATATGTATAGAGCAGCAGGGTTTCCTACATAACTTTGACTGGGGCGAACTTTCCGCAAGTTGAATAGGGAAAAAAAAATGAATAAGAACAGGATAGGGTTCATTTGATTAATTATAAACTTGAAATATAATATGTAATATTTAAATTAAAAACGAAGACAAGGTCAGTAAATAATAAAAAAAAAAAAGCTCAAATGGAGGAGCAAAAGCCGGCTAACTTAACTAAGGTCAAGCAGCAAAAACCACTCAAAAGCGAAGTATGTACTCGTAGTAGTAAACTGACCATCTGGTTGATAACCAAAGTAAAAAATAATTGTAATCTAGACATTATAATCTGAATTTCAGAGAAGTATAAGGTGGGTAAGACGAAGAGAAGCATGTGCCTCTCTCTCTCTCTCTCTCTCTCTCTCTCTCGCTCTCTCTCTCTCTCCCTCTCTCTCCATATATATATGTGTGTGTGTGTGTGTGTGTGTGTCGGCAAGTATCAATATAACAGCTGATACCAATACATATTGGTCAATTTTGAAGTATCCAATACGAACTTAGCCCTAAAACATCCGCATTGGCCCGATTCATGAAAAAAATAAAAACAGTCTAAAAGCTCAAAAAAACCATCAGAATCAAGCTCTCCCAGCCATGTTCTCCGATACTTGATGGGGCCCTCACCATTTGTAAACTCCAATTAAAACAATGGTCGATCCTCATGTGTAATTCTCATCCTAATATATATATATATATACATATATATATATATATATATATATATATATATATATATGAGAAAAATAGAAATGAGCTGACAGCTCACGCAAGTTACCTGAACTGCAGTTCATTTTTACTATCTCTAATAATTTTTTTAAAAAAATTTCTTTTGGATTATGATCTCGACCCCCTAGGGTTCACTCATATCCAATTTCTTGGGTTTTAGTTTTGATTTGGTCCTCCATCAAGTTAACATAAAATTAATGGTTTTCAATGAATAAAATATTTTGTATGCACTTGATGAAAGGGTAAATAAAGTCCAAAATTTATGGAATTTAATCCGAAAGAAGTTAAGGAGGTAGAGATAGTAATTGTTAAAAAAAATTGAAAAAAAATCATTGGATCATTATAGTTTTGTCGCTAGCTCACATAACTTTTCCTGAGCTGACGGCTTACCTACAGTAATCCAAATCCATATATATATATATATATATATATATATATATATATATATATATATATATATATATATATATATATATATATATATATATATAGCGAGAGAGAGACAATGATGTCAATGTACTAATTTTACGATATTTGATTGTAATCTGATGAAAACTCAATCAACTATTCCCAAAAAAAAAAAAATCAAAATGTTGATACTAAAGATGCTAATATAATTTTAATATTCTTTAAATTTTTTAACTCCGCCAGTATTGTGCTTAAAAATTGATCTTTTCACTACCTGTCCCAAGACAGGATAAAATAGGAGAGTTATACTAGGCCGGTGACAGCCAACATAAAATATTATCATATATAATAATATGAGCCAAAATATGAATTTTGTTGGGGGTATTATCTACTGAGCGACGTGCTACATCGGAGTCCGGGTATAGTGAAAAATGTGTGAGGGTTACTAGGTCGTCACCTAGAAGCGACGCGCTGTGTCGGCGCCCGGATGTGGTGCCAAATGTAAAAACTTTTCCACATCTTAATGAGCGAGTAGGGATAAAGAAGTTAGCTCATAAATATAGAATTCGGTTGATATCGTGAAACATAAATTCCCTTATAGATAGATTAGCAGAGTTAGTTGATGTTATGATTAGAAAGAGAGTTAATATTTTATGCGTATAGAAAACTAAGTGGGTATGTGAGAAAGTTAAAGTCATAGAGTTTTTGGGTTATAAACTTTGTTATAGGTAGAAATAGAAATTGTAATGGGGTAGATGTAATCATAAATAAACAATTACTTGGGGATGTAGTGGAGGTTAGGAGAAATAGTGATAGAATTTTATTACTTAAACTTATTTTAGATAGAGAGATTCTTAATGTCGTTAGTACCTATGCACTACAAGTAGGACTTGATTAATCTAGTAAATATCAATTTTGAGAGTATCTAGATGAGATAGTATAAGAAATACCTGCTAAAGAAAAACTATTTATTGGTGGTGATCTCAATTGGCATGGAGGAACTAGTCGTAATGGGTTTGATAGTGTACATAGAGGTTTTGATTTTGGAGAAAAAAATGAAACAGGTAGCTCAATTCTAAATTTTACTTTATTTTATGATTTGATTTTGTCAATACTTGATTTAAAAAGAGAGTTCACACTTGATTACTTTAAAAGTGGATCGAGTGTGAGCCAAATAGATTTCTTTTTAACTAGAAGAGTAGATAGAACTAGTTGCATCGATTGTAAGCTAGTGACAGATGAGAGTGTAATTACCCAACATAAACCCTTAGTTTTAGATATTCATATTAGAAAGTGACTTAGAAAAATTAAGTATAAATTAGATCCTAAAATTAAATAGTGGCGATTAGAAACTAATCAAAAAGTTTTTGTAAATAAAGTAGTATAAAAAGCAGATTGGAGGGATCATGATGATCCTAATATAACATGAAATAAAATGGCTAGCTGTATTAAGAAGGTAGTTAAAAATATATTTGGTAAGTCGAGGGGCGGTGCTCCACTATATAAAGATACATCATTGTAGAATAAAGAGGTAAAAAATACTATTAAGATCGAGATGGACCTTTATAAAGATTTGAATAAGAATAAAAATAATGATAGAACAAGTTTTGAGAGGTATAAACTAGTCAAGAAGTAAGCTAAGAAAGTTGTTCGGAATGCAAAAACTAAATTATATAAATAAGTATATGAGAAATTGAACAATAAAAAGGCAGAAATGGATATATATAGAATTGCTCGAATATGAAAGAGAAAGTTTAGAGATTTATGTACAGTAAAGTATATTAAAAATGAGGATCAGAAAGTCCTAGCTCGAAATGAAGAGATTAAAAAAAAATGGAAAGATTATTTTGATAAATTATATAATAGTAGTTTTACTCAAGATTTGGGAGATCTTATTATTCAGTGAGTGTGAGGATATGAATCATAGGTTTATACGCAGAATTAAAGAATCTGAAGTAAAAGAGTTTTTGAAGATGATGAAATCAAGAAAAATTGTTAATCCAGATGAGATTCCTATAGAGATATGGAGATACTTAGGAGTGATTGGTGTGAGGTGGCTGATAAATTTTTTTAACAAGATTTGACAAAATAAAAAAATGTCAAATGAATAGAGGAAGAGTACCCTAGTAGTTCTGTATAAGAACAAAAGTGATATTCAGAGTTGTTCTAATTATTTTAGAATAAAACTCATGTGTCACACTATGAAGCTTTGGAAAAAGGTAATTGAACATAGATTGAGGCAAACTGTTAAAATATCGGAGAACCAAATTGGATCTATGCTGGGGCGATTGACGACAGAAACTATTCATTTACTTCATCAACTTATATAGCGATTCCGAAAGAGAAATAAAGATTTGCATATGGTATTTATTGATCTGGAGAAACCCTATGATAAGCTACCACGAGAGATAGTTTAGTGAACATTAATAAAGAAAAGAGTCCCCATTAAATATATTGACATAATTAAGAACATGTATGATAGAGTAGTGACCAATGTCAGAACATATAGTGGTCTAACAACTAATTTTTCTATCGCAATTGGATTGTATTAAGGATCTGCATTGAACTCGTTCTTATTTACTATAGTGATGGATGGACTTACTAGAACTATTCAGGATAAGATACCTTGTGTATATTATTTACTGATGATATTGTCTTAGTTGATGAGACAAGAGTAGGGATAAATACCAAGTTAGAGTTTTGAAGACATATATTAAAATCTAGAGGTTTTAAATTGAGTATGTCTAAAATAAAATATATGGAGTGTAAATTTAGTAAACAACGGACTGTAGAGCATAATACTATAACACTGGATGGGTAAGAGATACAAATGAGCAGTCAGTTTAAGTATTTAGGTTATATTATTCAGAATGATGGAGAGATTGATAATGATGTTAATAATAGGATACAAGCTGACTGGTTTAAATGGAAGTGTTCAACGGGAGTTTTATGTGACCGTTACATTCCGTTAAGACTGAAGGAAAAATTTTATAGGACTGTTATTAGACTAGCTTTATTATTTGGCACGGAATGTTGGGCTTTAAAGAAACGTTATTCACAGAAAATAAGTATAACAGAGATGCGCATGTATAGCTCCCATTGATGAAAAGATGCGAGAAAATTGATTATGATGGTTTGGTCATGTGCAACATAGGCCTAAAAATGCACCAGTTCGACGAGGGGAGTTTATCAATGTAAGACAAGTTAAAAAAACTAAGGGAAGAAAGAAAAAAATATGGATGAAGGTGATACGAAAAGATATGGATTGTAGAGGTCTAAATGAGGAGATATTACTTGATAGAAATAAATGGAGAAGAACTATCAACGTGATCGATTCAGTGTGATTCTTTTTTGATTCATGTAGCCTACCCCCCGTGCTTGGGATAAAAGGTTTAGTTGTTGTTGTATTCTTTAAATTTTTTATTCAAAATATTTAAACAATGACCAATACGTTCGATGAAATGGCCAATATTTGCTGATATACTAAATCTTCGGCCGAAATGTATACCAATACCGAGATTTTGAATCTTGAAGAATAGTCATTGTTCCATTAGCAAGAAAGAAGCATATATATATGGATAGCGATACGATATATAACTAATAAAGAGTGAAAGTTCTTGCCTCATATGTCAATGTGCCACCAGATGAACCTGGTTGCCGAAGAGTAACATTGGATATGGCCCCATTTGCGGACAGGATACATATACCCCGTGGACCCTTCTGGGAGAAGGACATTATCCTTGCGGCAACATCCTAACAGTTGCAAAAAAAAAAAAAAACTGTAAAGCTTTGTTCATGCTGTGCAATACTCTATGTTAGGCGAGAAAAAAGAAACGGAAAGAAATTTTAGAGGAAACCGGCCAGTACTAAAATTTAAATGAGTGTTACCTCCCCTGATGCAATGGTGATGACATGAGGGGCAAAACTCCCACCAGCTGAATAGGCAAACCATTCCCCTGTTGTATATATATATATACATCGATAAACTGATTCTGCTTGTGTGGTGTTAATGTGAAATGATTTTATATACAAACTACAACATATATAGCAGACAGAAAAAATTAGACAGATTAGTTGGTAATTTTATTTGAAAAATGTGTAGGTATAACTCAGCAATCTGCAGTCAGTCCCAATTAAAGTTTGCAACTTTATCATGTGGAGTAGCAATTAATTAATTAATTAATTAATTAATCAATGATCTTGTTGTTTGTGAATTTAAATAGAAACAGCAACTCACTCATTAAACAGACAAGAAGAGAAGCAAAGCAAAGCAAATTAAGAACAGCCCAGCTAGCCACAGATGATACGTAAAATTAAAAGGGAAAAAGGAGCAAGGAAAGGAAAGTGGGGGTTGAATATACTGTGCATATATAAACTGACCAAGAGTGGCAAGAAGCTGGCGTTTGCCAGAACCAGGCGGCCGACCTCTAGTCCGCTTCTCGGATGACAAGACCAGTGTGGTGATAGTGGTGTTACCAGCGGGCGCCGCCAGAGTGAGAGGAGTGAATACAGGAGGTGGTAGTGGTGGTGGTGGTGAAGAAGAAGAAGAAGATGGTGATGGCTTCTTTCCACTTGCCAGGACCTCCCCATCAATAGCTGCAGGCTTAGCAGTTGAAAGAATGTTGCTACTACTTGAGTTGGACCCCATGCTACCCTGCGTGATGTCCATCTTCATGGTAATGTTTCGCACCGCCTCCCCTGCTGGAGGTGCCAGTGCTGGTGGAGCCGGGCCCATCGCTACTCTCCTCATCATATCATAACCACTACAAGCAGCAGCAGCAGCAGCAGCAGCAGAGTCAGGCGGTGGCGGTGATGGAGTCTGAGAGGGAGATGGAGATGGAGATGGAGAGCCCTCCTCCATTAGTATTCCTCCTCCTGCTCTCTCCCCTTCACCGCTAGTGTTGTCACCCTGAGGAGGAGGAGGAGCAGCAGCAGATGACAACAAACCACTTTGATACCGTGATCCCTCCATTCGGTATTCAAATAATACGCTAATATAGCTCTTGCTCTACCCCTCTATCCCCCTAGCTAAGCTAGTAGATCTAGTAGTACTAGAAGAAGAAGAAGAAGAAGGAGAAGAAGGAGAAGATTACAATGATGAAGATAAGCGACAAAATGGGAAATATTAGCATAGAAGGAGGAGAGATGAAGAAGTTGCAAAGAAATATATAAAGATGCAGCAGAGCAGACTAACTTATTACTTGTGAATCATGAGTCCCACAAACTAAATCAATTACCATACATAATGTAACACTGCCAATGAGTAAGAGATATGAGGAGACAGAGAAAAGAGAGGAGAAACTCTGAAGAAGCTCCTCAACTACTACTAACTACTAGAAGTAGCAGTAGCAGTAGCAGTAGCAGTAGGTAGGAAGTAGCTGCTTATTCCTTCATTCTCTCGATCGGCTCTCCTCCTCCTCCTCCTCCTCCTAAGTCCTACCAAACCAAACTGATAATGTAATTAATGTCGTGTGAGTTTACTCTTACAAATTGCAAGTGCAATTGCAATTACTCCTCCTACAGAGAAAGAGATGAGACGAGGAGCGGCTGTTTCTCTCTCTTACTCTCTTTTCTTCTCTTCTACCTCACTCCTTCTCTTTTGCCACAAAAAAATTATATTAAAAAAAAAAAAAAAAAAAAGAAGAAGAAGGGGAAATTACGTTCAAAGCCATCCCATTTGGACCACCATTATCCAGTTCCACGGAGTTCCTTTTTTTTTCCCTCTTTCTAGGGAGCGCAATTAATATACTATAATAGGAGTAATAATTCTACCCCATTTATATTTAACAATAATAATATTTAATGGATGAGATGAGATGGCTCGTAAATAAATGGGGAAATTCTAAATGCGCACCATATTTTACTAGTGTGCGTAAATCACTTTACTATATAGAATGTGGTGCTCGCTAGTAAAATGTAATGCGCATTTAGAAATTCCCGAATAAATGCCAGAAATGGGCGTTAATAATTAAAAGCGAGTCGCCCTTCTCCTTTTAAAGTTTTGTCCATGTATTTATTTTACAATGCTAATAACTAGACTAGACTAGTAACCTTTTCTTAATTCTCTTTCAAATTTCGAATTTCAACTCAAAAAAAAAAAAAACAAAAAAAAAAAAAAACAAAGAAGGTTATGTTGTTATTCTGTATTTTCTTGAAATTTCTTGTGTGCACCACTTACTATTCAACAATCTAGATCTTTATCACCTGAGGCTCAGGGCCGGGCCCAAGGGCTCAGGCCTGTTTAAGGCGGTGCAAAAGAGCTGGACTGCATAGTAGATGTTGAAAGTATAAAAAATAAAGAAGAAAAATATAAGTACCTTCCAAAACAAAAGTTTAGGAAGAACTATATTATAAATAGAATTTTAATATTTATTGATAAATCTTGAAAGTAAAAAAGTATATTAGGAAATAAAAAAAAATATTTTATTATTATTTAATAAAATATTATAATAATGATATTCTATTTGTTTCCTGTACTAAATTTGAAAAGAATTATGAAAATTGAATATAATATATTACTTTGCCTTGCTAGTAGAGCTTTATGAACTCTTTCCCTAAAAAAATAAGGTAAAGAAAAAAATAAAAGTCAAGTTATAGTATAAAATCCACACCATTCTAATAGAAATAACTATCAATTTTCTTTTTGGCTAAACAAATATGAAAAATAATAAAATTCCACTGCATTCATCTTACTTTTATACAAACAAACACACACTTGCTTAGCACCTTCATCCTCATATTCAGCACCTCTGTATTCGTGCCTCGGGAACCATTAAATACTGCACTCTTGTATTGTCCCCATTCCGAAAGGATTAAAAAACAAAAAATAAAAAAAAATAAAAAGAAATAAAAAACAATGAAATAAAAGACTAGCACTAGTTTCGAAACCCTGCAGTCCCCACCTTCACTTTGAATAATGTATATTTATAAATACTTGTATTCTGAAGGAAATTCCACTAATTAACCTACAACTAATCACATACTTGCTATTTATTTACATAATCCAATAAGGGTCAACTGATGCTCTGCTCTGCTGTGCTGTAAATAATAGAAAAAAATAATAAGAATAGTATATATATATATATATATATATATATATATATATATATATATATGAGAAAACGGAAAATACACAGGAGGTGAAGGAAGTTTCCTTCACCGCCGCTTAGGTGGCCCAATAAAATTATTATACGTGGTGTCATTTAAGAGAATTCATTTATTTGTTATCTTGAATGACTCCCCGTTTTATAATTTTATTGGGCCACTTAAGCGGCGGTGAAGGAACTCCCTTCACCGCCGGTGTATTTTCCGTTTCCTCTATATATATATATATATATATTCCATGTTTAAATAAAAATTAAACGAACAAGTGCAAATCCCCAAACAACCTCGTTTCTTAAGGCTGCTACTGGCTTAAGAGATGATTCACTATGAGCCCAAGTCCAAACCACCATGTTGATTTACTTGGTACTTACTACTCTCTTTCTTCCTTCCTTCCTTCCCACCATTCTTCTGGACACTTACTTCCTTTTGTTTGCCATAATTTGCCGAGGCATCAATAAAAGGCTAATTCCTTTTATTTATTTATTTATTTTTCTTTTTTGTTTCTTCAAGAACCGTTTCGATCCAAAACAAACCCACAAAATAATAAATACAAAGAACTGTTTCTATTCAGGTAGTAAAAAAAAACGCCACATGAGTAGAACTGTATAGATGAAGAATTTTTTAGGAAGAATTGGGAAATAAGGAGTCATCTACATCTAGAATTCAGTAACCTACTACTTCTCAACTTAACAAACACAAAGATACTAGCACAGATCTCAAATCCTGTATGACATGCAGAAACTGCTGCTGCTCACATTTCATGTGGTTTTTAACTCCTTTAGTAATGAGCATGAATAACCTATACCTATAAGAGTTCACTTCATTGTTCAAGTCTGAAAATTCCAAACGTTAAGTGAGAGTTATGTAGGTAAAAATATTGCACATCCCATGGTGAGATAGACCAGCTCCCTTTCCAACCAAGCCTGGCAATATCGTTTGCCCGGTTTACTTCAAGCAAATAAATGGATCGACATGGTTGGTTCATGTTTGTGAATTGTGAGCCATATGACAACATTACCAACTAGAGAATGACTCA
This sequence comes from Dracaena cambodiana, assembly GCA_036321105.1. Taxonomy (NCBI): domain Eukaryota; kingdom Viridiplantae; phylum Streptophyta; class Magnoliopsida; order Asparagales; family Asparagaceae; genus Dracaena; species Dracaena cambodiana. The sequence goes on along the minus strand of JAYEPQ010000009.1, from coordinate 215,629 downwards.
ACATGAATAGAACTAAGTCATCAACAAAAATATATGAAATATGAAGTATACAATTAATTGTTTGATAAGCTATTAATGTCTAATTATCTCATTAATCCTTATTGTCTCCATGTATGACTCGAGGAAAAGCAAACTAAGAAAAAATCCCTTCTTATGGAGTTATAAAATATGTTTTCCCGACCCTGGAGACTAGAAATAAACGAGATTTCCATAGATGCTTAAAAGGAATGTATTACTCCATCATCTTTATGATAATGGTCGTAATATGACAATCTATGGAGTGGGTATTTCCATATTTGATTCTTTATGAACTTCTTGTATAAATAAAGGTAATAAGGAATATTAAAAGCCGCACGTGACGAAAAAAAAAAAAATTTAAAAGCATTCAAACACCTCTCCAGTTTCCCCTCTTTTTCTCAACTGTTCTAATATTAAATATTTAGCCAGATTACAGCTAAAGTAGAAAACAAAAAACATACCTTAAAGCTGCTAGGTGACAATTAAAGTGAGAACAAGGCATGCCAACGGGAGCGAACCAAATGATCTTTCCTTAAAAGAAAAGTTGCATTTGTATGCCTACGGTTAGAAGAAATAACTTTAGAATACATCTCACCTGCAATTTCACAGTAGTTTGAAAGATGAGGCAGCAGTTAGTTCCCCAATGTATTTCCAAAGCACATCTAATACACAAAAAGGATGCACGCGAAAGAGGAAAAAGACATTACCATGAGATCGCAAAAGCATCCATGTATTTATTGACACTCGAGAGCTCCATGTCCCCAGGATATATCTCCCTAAAATGTTAAAGCTCCATCAGATCTATCCGCGCTATAATTTCCTTCCCAAAGCATGCAACTTCCCAAACAAGGGAGTTCAAGCAATTGTTGAAATTTGACAAAAATTCAGAGGAGAGAAATACTGAGGATCGCATTTAAGCCCTTTTAAAGTAACCAGGATAGATAGACTCTGCCTAATAAATCTCAGGCTCCGTCAACTCACACATATACACATTACATATATGGCAAATCATTTCACAGGCAAAAAAGGGAATCATATGGAAAATAATGAAAAAGAAGAGTGAAACACAATTAGTAGCTGATCCACTAAGCCATCTATATCTCCACTGTTAATCTCTGTGCTATTTGATTCAGTAGCTATGCTTCTTTCTGAGTTGGCATTGCAATGCATTTTGAAGCCATTAGGTTTAACTTTCTTCTACCACGAGGACAGGGCAGTACCATAGTAGGTCATTTGAAAGGTTGCATATCTCAGTATGGGTCTCCTTTTGCTTCTAGCATTGAACTTCTGCTTCAAGTGAAGAGCATCTTCAGTTCCTCTATTCTTGCAGTTCGAACTTCTTGGTCAGTTAATGCTCCCGAAATCATCCTCTGCTTTCGTGCTTGTACAGCTTCCATTCTTTCCTCCACTGTTCCCTGCAGTAGTTAACAGTCAAAAAAGAGAATAAGACCATAGTTGCATTGTATGAATGCACTTACGGGGAAGCCTACCAAACACGGTGCTCCCCCTAATAAATGGAAACAATAATCCTGTAAGCTAAACAAAAGACCAGCTCAAAGGAAGGTGCCTTGTGATGGTCATATAGAGGCTAAGGTTTTGCTATAATGAGATACCATACCAGAGAATCTATTAATTTGACTTATTAAAATCAGAACAAGCTAAAGTTTGATAGGGAAAAAGAGAGCAAAAGTAATCCAGGTCAGATAATAATAGTAGTAGTTTTATGAGCAAACAGCACATAGACATCAGTCACATAATCGTGATGCCTAAAAATAATTAATAAATTAATAAAAATGATAAAACAATTGGTTATCGAATATACTAAATTTGATATAACAACCATTTATGAGATTGAACTAACCAAATAAATGTCAGTAATCTTTTGACTGGCAAAAATATAACTATGAAACTGTACATATTTATGCAGATTAATTGTACTTTACCAGGGACATGGACAACAAAATTCAACAGACAAAGAATCAATCTAGTCCACCAAAAAAAAAGGACTTAGTCAGTAGACAATAGGCTTGGCAATCTAAAATGCAGTCATCTCCAAGGTATGGTATAAGACTAGAAAATCAAATGAAAGCAAACTCCCAAAGAAATGTTGCACATTATCTAAACACGTATTTTGGATAGCAACAAACATCTATATGAACAACTACATCCCTACAAAACTGTAGTTCTCAAAAAGAAGAAAGATTAGCTCGGTGTGAGAGCAGTAAATAATTATATCACATGACGTAGAATAAAACTATAAATCATTACGCAGATGATAACAAAGATTGTCAGCCAACAGTATTAACTTAATGAATGAAAAGATGTCCGCGAGCAATTTTAAGGAGATTTAAATTATAATAAAAGGTAAGTTCAGAGTAAATAATACCTTTACAATGAACCTTTTGATAGAAACAGTTCTGGTTTGACCAATGCGATGAATGCGCATGACAGCCTGTTCCTCAACAGCTGGGTTCCACCATGGATCCTACAATAAATTCATGAATGAATATTTCATGATGAAAAGGTGGGGTGTTTATACACATGAAACGTTTATCATTTGCTGTTACTGAAAAATCCCCAATGACTTGCAAATAATTAGTGAATACGAGCACACCACTGAATACAGCTCCTTATTCTAGGTTCAGTATCATCATATTGTGATAATCATAGCACTCATGACAAGAATAAGCATTCATGTAAATCCACAATAGCTAATGTTCAAATTACATATCTAATGAAGTGAAATAAGTTATATTATCAGCCAATATTTCAAAGGCTGCCTACATGAACAGGAATGAGCTAGATAGCAGACATTTCCACGAAATCATGTCAGTGTCAGACATGCATACAGTACCACCTTGTATGATCCTAAAACATTTGCACAATAAGTTCTCAGCATGTCCTCAGTTTCATAAAAAAATTTAAATCTTGGACTAATATGTTTCGAATTTTGGACAGTTCTTAGCACTTTATGGAACAAAGTCTAGACACATCTTGGAAGAACTTGAACAACTCGAATGCGAAGGCTCTTATTTCTTGTATTAAAAGCGATGTCTTTATGAAAACTATATAATAATTTATTTTAACAGACTTTTTTTATAGCTTTTTAAACACAAAATTATAAGACTCTTTTATTAAGTTACGCCAGGAGATATGTTTTTCTGAAAAATCATTAGAATATTAGCATATTTAACAGAAATAGATCGCAATATGTGTTAACACAGGAAGCGATATATATTAAGCTCCTATATGGGAGATGGTGATCAGATTTTAGATCACAAACATTATTCACATGTTGAAATCCCATCACATATCATAAGAAGAATAACTTTTTAAGCCAAATCTCCATAATAATTGTTTGTAATTCATGATAAAGAGAATATAGAAATATATCTTATGTTGGTGGCATTTTGTGTCTCAGCTTTTAGGACTTATCATGTCCACATCTATACTGCACAGATACATAAAAACAGTTTTTATGCTGAGATTTCTGTATGTAACATATTAAATTAGATATCAAAAAATCATGAATGAGAATTATTCAATAGGCCAAACTTCAATAAGCTGATTTATTTCTGTTCTTACTAGAATAACCAAACTGATGCTATAAAAAAAAAAAAATTGATTCTCTGTTATTATTTTTCTAACACTACATTTAGCAGTTATCGATGAAATCATTAGAAAGTACATGAAAGTGGTTAATTACCATGTCGATGGCCTTTAACCAAGCTGAACAGAAGAAAAAGATTCATGTAACCAACCATAAATCTTGAGATAACCGCTTGTTCGATGTTGATGCTGACGCATGTTGCACTACATTTAGCAGTTATGACTAAAACTAACGAAATTGTTTCTATTTTCTGTATTAACACTAAACTTAGCTGTTTATAACATGATTTTAAGAGCTAAGGCCTTGAATCTTCACCAAAAAAAAGATGTTACATCTGAAAGTTCTTACCCACTCCCCCCATGCATGCAAATACACAAGGATATTAACATTACATGTTTCTATGTTAACAAGAAAGAAATTGGCATGAAAAAGGAGTAATTTATTACTTGTGCCTGTTTGGCTTTAGTAGTTTTCTAGACTGCAGTCACTTTTAAGACGTCTAGCATATAACTTCAGTTATCTAAACTAGAGTTTAGATCCTTCTCTAGACTGCAGTTACTTCTAAGACGTCTAGCATATAACTTCAGTTACCTAAACTAGAGTTTAGCACATTCTTTTTGCTTCTGCTTGCAGAAGAAAATCTGACTTTGACGAGATTTTTATATACTGTAGCTGGGCCTTTTCAAAGTTGGATTATTGCAGTTCGCTAAACTCTGAATAATAGCCAAAGAGATCTCATTTGAAATCGTTGAGCAAACTGATTTAACTACAAAAGACTACAGTTAGGGAATTTTTTTAATTTCAAAGCCAAAGAGGCCCTTTGTAATGTCGCTTGTCTACATCTTAAAAGAGAGGACATCATACCAATAGAAATGCATTAGATGCAGCCGTAAGGTTTATTCCAACACCACCAGCCTTCAAGGACATCAGTAATATCTGGAAAGAGAAAATAGGATGCAGATCACTACATTAGAGCTCAGGTTTACAATAGCCAAATATAAATCAATACATAATCAGGTTGTCATATGGCACACCAAAATGTCATTGTCCTCTGTAAACTGACTTATTACTTTCTCTCTCTGTTGCTGATTTAGTGTCCCATCCAAACGAACAAACTTGAAGTTTCTCCTGCAAGCACACATGTTAAAGATAGTGACTACGCCATTATTCTATTCATAAATAGATATGTAATAAACCATGAAACACATGCACATGAATATACACAGATACCCATCTGGTTCAGCATTTTCCTAACTGAATATCAAGTTATATCCAATAATGGCAGTACAAGATTATTACTTCAATAAGAAACAAGGACCACAAGATATAGTCAACTGCAAGTAATTACTTCCATAATGTTTCAAGTCTCGTAACCGTGATAAAATACAGCAAAATCTCAACCTATATATTGGCAGCAACTGTAGGCAAGGAGAACAAGAACTCAGGTCAACTAGCAGAGGACTTGGCCATCTCAATGCAGATGACCAAATGCATCAGTCTAGAGGAATGCTGCTCTTAACAATGCCCTAGGAATTGTCAAAGAGAACATAAAGAAAGTTTAAATACTCGGCCACTAGAAGATTTTTATAGAGCTTGTCAGAGAATTAGCAATTTTGCCCAATCTCATAAACTTTGCAATTGTTTCTAAAAGAAGGGTATGCATAATACTAGAAAATTAAGATTTCCAAGTGACGTAGAAAACCAAATCAAAGATTAATGTAAACTGTGATACACTTATTATGTTGTGGACCAATGTGTAATAGCAAAAATCGGGAACAGGGATAAAAATCAAAAGCTCAGAGAGATGAAACAGCCAAAATCTTTGAGATTGACGTAAACGGACAAGAAGATAGTGAGAATAACTGATATCATTCTTTCTCTCTTTATTTTTTCATCCCTTCTTCTCCTTGCTATATTAGTTTCAATACTTTGCTTGTGTGAGTGTGCCTGTTAGTGCGACACGCATTTGAGTGGAGGCTGGAGGTGGATATTGTATTCGCATAGCATTTCTGGCGCTAACATCAAGATTCAAGAACTACTTCTCACTACTGAAATGCCCGCGAAGAGAGAAAGCAGGGGTCGCTATGAGGGTACAAAAACATTGAGGTAATGTTCTCGAAAAGAGGGCACTACTAATCAACTCAAGAATTGTTCAAGAAGACCCAACTTTCGAACCATCACGTCGTAAACCCCTAGCACTTCATATTACTTGGTTGTCAGTTCTTTTACACGAGAATTATCTTTTACTTCCAAATATGGAGTTTTTCAAGATCTTTGTTAAAAACCTTAGTAGCAGTTGCTTTTGCATGTGACTGTATTGTTTGCCATAAATTTGAATTTTATTGAAAACTCAAATAGAGATTTCAATTAGGGGTGGCAAATGGGCCAGAAGGTCCATTGGGCACGCCCTGCCAGGCATGTGCCCAGCACGGCACGGCCGAGCCAGGTCACCCGTGCCGTGCCCTTTTTTTTTTTAAATATAGCCGTTATGAGGGGTTTTTTGCAATTTTTTTGCACAAAGCCCCCAACGGCTATTTTTATAGCCGTTCGAGGACTTCTTATAAATTTTTCCCCCCAACGGTCAAAATGGCCATTAGGGTTTTTTTGCAATTTTTATTTGCAAAAAAAAAAAAAAAAAAAAAACCTTTCTTTCCCTATAAATAACTCATCATCTCCTCCATTCCTATTCCTCACACAAACAAATTCACTCTCAAAACTCCTCTCAATTCTCAACTCTCTCAAAAATTTCTAAAAATAAATTTCTTCCAAATAAATTCTAAATATTCAATCAAATTTCAAGCAAGTATCAAGTGATAAAAAAGCCTAAATCAAACAAGACTCAACATCAAGATTCAAGCACGCTGCACGCCTCATTGGGCCATTGGCCTCAACTCTCATCTCTCAAGCAAGTTTTTCTTAGGTTTCCCGGCTTCCTCCCACTAGTACTCATCTCTCTACTCTATCTCTCAATTGATTCACTGCTCAAGAGGTATTTATAATTTGAAGTTTTTTATTCAGTTTTTTTGAGATTTTTTATTCGGTTTTTTTGAGATTTTTTGAAATGGATCCGTAGTCGTTCGGTGCTTCTTGTTTTTAAGCCGCTGATTCTTTTTCTCCTTTTTTAACAAGTGAAGAATATCAAAACCTTTATCAACCCTTAGAACAGCCTCCTCAAGTACCATTTTCTATGCCCGAAGAAAAACCAACCGAAGCAACCATATCCGAAACCCAAACAACCACCCCAGCTGAGACTTTTAGATCGGACATATATGAAAAATGGTATTAGAAAAGTTAGGCGTAAACATTGTCAAAAAATCTACTCATTCACTTTAGGTAGTGTAACGGATCACCTTAAAAAACACCTAGATAAAACACACCCACCAAATAAACCACAACAATTACAAATAAACACATATGGAGGAACTTAGGAATTTATAAATATAATCCTATAAACACGAGAAAATTTAGCAACATTTATAGTACATGACGAACTATCTTTTTCTTTTTCGGAAAACTGAAATTTTGAAAGATTTTTAAAAAAATCATTTACTGACGAATTTAAAAAATTTCCACGTTCTACATGTAAATCCGACACAGTTAAAATATATAAAGATAAAAGGAAAATTTTAATTGCTATTTTAACATTTTTAATTTTTAGAGTTGCTATAACTGCTGATTGTTGGGAGGTTCTTATTATTTGTCATTATTTATATATAACGGCTCACTATATAAATCAAGATTTGTGCATACAAAAAAAAAAAATAGATTTAGGAGATTTGAATTCTCTCATCAACAACAAACAACAACAACTAAGCATTTTATCTCAATTATTTGGGATAGGCTAAATGAACCAAAAAAAGAATCACGCTGGATCGATCACTTTGATAGTCCTTCTCTATTCATTTCTATCATGTAATATCTCCTCATTTAAACCTCTAGAATTCATATCTTTTCGTATCACCTCCATCCATATTTTTTTTTGTCTTCCCTTCGTTCTTTTAACTTGTCCTATATTGATAAACTTTTCTAACCCATTTGAATTCTCTCATAATGCACATAATTTATCACAAACCCTACTTAGTGTCTTTTCGGCATTTGGAATAGAAAGAAAAATATTTTCCATTTCTTTCGATAATGCTTCTAAAAATACGGCCGCAATAGAAATTCTAAAAAATATTACAAAACCAATTTTAGATCGAAAATTATTTCACATTAGATGTATTTGTCACATACTTAATTTATATATACAAAATGGATTAAGAATAGTAAGTGATTCAATAACTAAACTTAGGAACACAATGTTATTTAATTATTTATTAAAAATAGTGGGCTAAGAAGACAATCATTTAAACAAATATGTAGGAATTTTAAAATCTCACCTAAAATTTTATCTCTAAATATAAAAACAAGATGGAATTCTACATATAAAATGTAAAACACAATAATTCAATATAAAAATGTAATAAATATGTTTAATGAAATGGAGTTACTAATATATAGTTTAAATATTAATGAATGGTACTATTTGCATTGCATTCCTAAATTTTTAAGCAAATTTGAAATTGTAACTAGAGCATTGTCAAGCACTTATTACCCTAACTACACATATTACACTATATTATTTAACCAAAATTAGTTCAATTTTTAATGAATATGGGAACCACCCAATACTTGAACAAATTGTTCAACCTATGGAAACTAAATTTAATAAATATTTTAGAAATTTTCCATACTTATTATATTTTACAACTGTTGTAGATCCACATTGTAAGTTAGATGGACTTGAAATTTTAATATATTTATTTTATAAAAAATATGCGTTATTAAGATAATATTAAGGATTTAGTTAATGAATAATGATATTAAAATTTGTTTAGATATTATGTACAAAACATATGAAGATATGTATGGTGATAAAACACAATCTACAAAAGAACCAACTGCTAAGGAAATCCGAAATCCAATCATATCATCTGTATTTCACCAAAAAAAGGCTAAGCAATCTAGTACATATTTTAATGAACTACATTATTATTTAGAAATGGCTAACTATGAAGATGACGTGTCCCCTGAAAATTATGAAGTCTTTGATATTTTGGCCTGATTGAAATCATAGGAAAAAACATATCATGTGCTTTATAACATGGTCCATTATCTATTAACTCCTCCGATGTCTACTGTAGCATTGGAACCTGCTTTTAGTGCAGGTAGTGAAGTGCTCACAGAGTGGAGAAGCTCAATGACAACAGACACATTGGAGATGTGTGTTTGCTTGAAGGATTGGCTACACGCAGAAAAGAGAACAAGGATTGTCCAATGAAATAGAAGTAGAGACATCACCAGAAGATGAATGAAAATAGACTTTTATTTTTTTTCTTTTCAAACTATAATTTCTACATATGTTGGGATTTTCATGTATTTTTAAAAAAAATTATGTAATTTTTAACTCAAAAATCTCTTGGAAAAAATACTAAGAACAAATTGAGGGTGATGCTCAGGGTCTTCCCCCCTCTTTTCGGACTTTGTATGATTTCTAAAGAGATTTATAGAGTAATTATATCAATGTAATGAGATTTAATATAATAAAATTTTATTTGTACTGTCATTTTTTCTTGTTAAAATTAATTAAATTAAGCTAAATATTCTCCTAAACTTACTTAATAATAAACTTAATATTTAATAAAAAATTTTAAAAAAAAACGAGCTGGCACGGCCCGGCCATGTGCCGAGCCGTGCCGGCGGGCCGATCCCAAGCCAAGCCCCGGGCGGTCGTGTCGTGCCTAGGGCACGGCCCCTCCCATTAAGTACGGGCCAGACACGGCCCACTTGCCAACCCCAATTACAATATGAACGGTTTTCCATTTAAAAAAATGAGAAAATTGATTCATCTTTGTTTAATGTCAGATTCCGTTGTAGCTCTAGAGGACGATCCTGCTCTCAATTAACACTCTGAACAAGTTCTTCAGTTGGCAGCTTTTTCAGTCTTTTGGATGTAAAGGCTATAGATTTTTAGCACAAATGCTCAAATAGAGATGATAAACTAAGTAACCCCTTCTCTAGCCCAACCTTTGGCTATTTATAGAGTTTTGGAGACCTTTGAATTGGTGTAACTGTCCAATTAATAGCCTCCATAATTTGATAATTAATTCTTTGTCCATTAATCCGTTGAATTTGTGTTAAATCTTCAGAATTTGTAACTGACGTTTTTAATCCTCTGGATTTGTAATATCTCAATCTTTAGATCTGCGTTTTAGCTCCTTGCCGACCCGCATTTGAGTGTCAATGAAAATAATTTTTACTTCTCGAGGCTTTGGAATGAAGACGCGACCCTCTGGAGCTCACATGTTGGCTATACTTTAGCTCCAAATATGAATTTAGAACATGGATCTATTTATGGTGGATGATCCATATTTTAGCTCTCAGCAACGTGTCTTGTTCAATTAGATCCGTGTTTGGATACGAATGATGGTAATTTTTATCCTTCAAGACTTTGGAGTGAAAACGCGACCCTCTGGGGCTCGCTTTTTAATTATATTTAGCTCTAATCATGAGCTCAAAAGGTATATAAAAACGTGGATCTCTCTTTAATTGATGATCCACGTGCTACCTTCTCAGCTGGGCACGTGTTTGTACTGAAACGGGGTTATATTTGGTTTTTATAAGTCTTTGTGGGCCATAACATGGCCTTGCATTTGAGTCGCAGATTAGATCTAAGTTTGTATTGAAACGCGACCTAAGAGTCTGCACAGATCTCTCTGGACAAGGATCCGTATTTTAGTATAAAAAGGAGTAACCTTATATTTTTAAGATTTTAGAGACAACACGAGATCTTGAGGGGTCCACATTTGTCATTCTTTACTTAGCCTAATACGCAGGTCTCCCTGGATAAGGATCCACGTTTTTAGCTATGGAGAATAAGTAACGCGACTTTGTAAGGATCGCGTTTTAGCCTTTCTTGGCTCTAAATGCGGACCTCTCTTTGATAGATGATCCGTGTGTATTAGCTATTCCTGGCTTTGAAATGTGAATTCTTCCTTTTGTTTTCTTTTCTCAAAAATTTTTCCAACATGCATGGCCAGTAAGAAAGAAATATGTAGAAATATATTCGTGTTTTTTTCTAGCAAATGTGTATGTTACCACAAGTGAAGAGGTGAAAAATGTATTACCGAGAAAGAGGGATCTGTAGAAGATCCAAAAAAGTAGTCCACTGGCTAAACAAAATACTTTTAGAGCCCGAAGATCGAAGGTCTTCCAGTTCTTTTAAAAGAATAGAAATCTTTGATGATTCCACCCAATTCTTCTCAACGTCGATTTGGAAACGACTACCAGTAGGAGCAGTTACTAGGTCCTGCCTCCTGACGAGGCTCCTGTAAGAGATTCATCATAAGCAAGATTGATTTAACGTATAATTTGAGAGAACAGCAAAATGTAGAGACTGAAGAATACCTACAAACAGGGCAGGGGCCACCTGTAGCACTTCGCCAGCTCGCCAAGAGGCACTCTCGACATAGGCGGTGAGCACATGGTGTCAATACAGCATCCTCACATGCTTCCAGACAAATTGGACACTCCTTTTCTTCACCATTGCGCAATTCTTCCACAACTTCCTTAACGTATGCCTCTGACAGGACAACCTTGGAATTTTTGCCAACAGCATCCTTACCACCTCTTAGAAAACGTTTTGCAAGCTTGTTGAGATCCGAGAACTCTTGTGTATCACCACGACTGGGCACATTATGGTTCAAAAACAGCATCTTAATAGCGTAGTTGTATAAATAGTCCACATAATACATGTAGGAAAATGTTTTAATTGAAGCCCACAAGAATCTAATCTACCATAAAAAACACATAGGAAAATGTTCTAAATGAAGCCCACAAGAATCTAATTTACCATTAGCTTTCACAAAAAAAAAAAAAAGAAGAAGAAGAAGAGGATAAATCAGCCAGACTGTAAATATTATTAATAAATAATATAAAAGATGATCCGTGGAATAATAAGTAGATAAGAAAGCAGATATCTAACTTGAAATTTAAGAACATAAGAAAGCTTGTTCCCAAAAAACCAAATTATTATAATTATTATAATAATCAGTCAGAGCAACCACAAAATGATGTGTTATGGAAATAACGCAACGGATAATCGAAGAACAATGATCTAGCACGCCAAGCAACACAAGATATAATATGGTTCCACTTATTGCAATCGATGCACTTCCACTGCAACAACAAAAATTTATTATCAAGAAGAAAATTACAATCTCTATAAACAAACTCTCTCTTAATAATTATAAATTTCCTCTTCATAAATTTGCACAACTCATCCGACTTTTATGATGTCTCTGTGCAGAAGATATAATCACTCAATAAATTAATTCATGAAACTTTGCTTCTTTTATAATGAACTAACAACTATGTGTCATAATAGAACTTGAATTCCCAAACCAACTCTAACCCCATCTCCAAGCAATCATACTTGTAGAATTCTCAGAAACAAGAGCCATTTTCGAATCCAAAACCTTGGAGAACTCCATTCACCCTCAAGCTTAATCCCTCGTTCCTATGCTCGATAACACCCCGAGCTAGTCCCCTTGGACTCCCTCTTCTTGTGCTTATTGTGCCTTTGGCAGTTGGGGACGATGCCATTGGCACCATTTGAGACCAAGATGTTGGCGAAATTTTCGAGAAAGAAAGAAAAAAAAATAACTTTTGGCTAACATGTGGATCATCTGTTGTAGGGAGATCCGCGTCTTGGATTGGCTAAAATGCGACCTTCACAGAGTCACATTTTTTATCTTTCAAAATAGCCAAAACGCAGATCTTCAACTAGAGAAATCTGTGGATTAGGCTGATAAAGGTGGGTCCCACAAGGTTGTCACAGGGTTGCGCTTTAAAAGAATAATCCATGCAGATCCTTAAAGTGACATTCCGACTCAAATGCAGGATTGCATTATGGCCCACAAAAACTCATAAAACCCAAAATGCGGAACCAGTTAAAGAAACTAAAATATGGATCATCAACTAAAAGCGAGATCCGCGATTTTAGTTAACTTCTTAGCTCATGACTAGAGCTAAACATAATTAGCGCGAACTCCAGAGGGTCGCGTTTTCATTCTAAACTCTTAAAAGATAAAAATTATCCTCATTTACCCTCAAATGTAGGTCTCATCAAGCAAGACATGTTATTGAAAGCTCAAACACGGATCATCTACTATAAAAAGATCCGCAACTGACTTCTTCTGAGCTCAAAATTGAAGTTAATAAGTGCAACCCATACGCGAATTTAATCCAGAGGGTCGTGATTCTGCTTTAAAACCTCGAGAAGTGAAAATCATCCTCGATGACACTCAAATGCGGGTCAGAGACTGTCACGCGAGCCACCAGGAGCTAATACGTGGATCTGAAAGCTGAGATCCGCGTTTCAGTTACAAACCCAGAGGATTAAAAAATAGAGAATTAATTCACAATCAAGGAAAGAACTTTATCTATTACTGCTCGAATGCGAGTGTACTCTAATGATTCAAGTGATTCATCTACTATTATTACTCCTACTACCACCATCTACTCCTGTTGTTGCTGCTGCTCATCAATTTCAAGTTAATATGTTGTATTGACGAGAGAAATAGTGTTTACTAATATATATAACAAGTTGGGTGTAATTAATATTTATACTCCAACTGGAGGGGAAGTGCTCGATAAGAAAACTATTTTGTATTTGGATTTAGTTTAGATTTAGTCTCATATCGCCTGTTAGATTATTTGTATGGTGTTGAGATACTTATAAATATATATTCAATTACTAATAATAAATAGATTGGTTGGTTCTGATTATTTCATAACATGACAGGTGCTTACTTGGTGGAGTTATGGCTTCCATGAATAGGGGTTGAGGGTTGACTCTATTCTTTCAGCCTCCCAATCCATCACTCTCCTTTTTTGGGCTCACAGACTTGATCCCAAACCAGCAAATACACACCTCCTCTACCCCTTTCCCCAAACCCCAAAAGAAGTCTATACAAGCCCACTCGATGAAGTCCATTGTGCCAATAGGAAGCCAAACATTCGATAACAAATGAATGGGTATTGAGACAAGTACAGAATGATAGTAAACCCTTACTCCTTTGTATTAGTATTTCTATTATGTTCCTTTACTTTGGCATGTGCTAGTACTTATTGTGGCGATGTAGCTGTCTAGTATGGTCTATGTTATTTCTTTTACTTGTTTCATTAACAATTTTTTGATGAAATGCAGCAGTCACATCCCACCAATTAGCTCAAAAAAAAAAATGAACATAGCACAAGAACATGCTTAAGTTATATACACGAACTGATTTGTTGTGTTTTGAATGTTTAATAAGGCAATAAACAAGGACATTTAAAATGTGATAACTAACTCAATTGTTCCATCATTTTTAACATTATAACTTCATAGAAGTTTTGAATTTCTAAATTATAATTGGACCGACCAAGATCCTACTAAAGCAAACCAATTGAATTATCCCGGAAAGATGTATTATCTTATGTAAGTACATGTACTGATACCAAGAAATTTTCTAAGTCTTTCATATTTTATTTCATATTTTCAAACAGAAAATTGTCGTCACAAGCAGAAGAAGCCTATTGCATTTGTTATGTATGTATATGTATTGATACCAAGATTTTTCTAAGTTTTCATACTTTATTTCATATTTTCAAACAGACAACTATCGTCACAAGCAGAACAAGCCTATTGGATAACAACTCATTCACACTGAATGCATAAATGTGAAAAGAACCCACTGAGTAGGCAGAAGCAAACCTCATGACAAGAAAAGGATGGTCACAACACTGACGAAGTCGTAAAAGTAATTCCAAAATTGAAGCATAATTGTGAAGAACCCGTCCTTGTTCAACAAACTGGTCAAACTTCACCTGAAGAAAACCACATAATTTTTAATAAGTTCCCTGACTACAAAGAAAATGCACCAGTTGGCACACTACATAAAAGCATACATGTACCTTAGATCTTTTAAACAAAGCCTCATAGAAGTCCTTCTCAGCTGCTGTCATCTCACAATAAATTATATCAACATTTGCTGGTGGAAGGACAAGTATTGGCCTGAAAAAGAGTTGATTAAAACTTTGTAGAGAAGAAATAATAAAATGGAAATTATAACTCCATGAACCAATTATGTCCGTTACCTGCCATCTCTATCTGTGCTAGATTTTGTCCTTCTTAACATTATTTGCGTTAAAATGGATTGCACCAACTTTAGACCGCGTTCATCACCTTCCTCATAAGGCTTTTGAATGAATCTATGCCACCTTTAATACATGAGCTGGTATGAGTCTATAGGTTTTCCAGTAAAGAAACCAGAACATCACAAGGATAACAAGTGAAACATATGAATTAAAATTAATCATAACTCCAACAGTCCCGGTAAAGAAATTAATTAAATCTTGACCAAGAAGAACATATGTTTATATGGAATCTAAAACCAAGGTTTCAAATCTTGGAATTGGTATTGGTGCCTAATCGGAAATATCAGATGTTTTCTTAGGTTGTATCAGCTTCTCATAAAAATTCAAAAAACAACTGAAAATTGCTAAAGATAATTAGCACCGTTCAGACGTATATTTTTTTTCTTGGGAATTATCAGAGCTTTGATCATATTGAACCAAATGAATAAATTAACAACCATATATCTAACTGCAAGATCCATACCTTAAGTGATTGGTTAACTACCAAATGCTTTAACAGAATCATGTCCTTGATTTCTAAATATAGGATATCAGATTTCTATCTGATAAGGGATTTTTATATCGAACAAATATCGAATAATATATTGGGGATATGTGGTCAATATCAGGCTTTTGTATCATAGTGGAAGACTCCTAAAAACAATACATTTCGTAGCAGACTATACTTAAAACAGTATTTGGTTAAATAGAAATGTCTTTAATTGCATCGTCTTACTTTCAAACAACGAAATGAATTTGAAGCAAGGTTTAAAATATGGACTGAAACCCATACAGATGGCGAAAATCGTATCATATTCAGAGGTATCCTATATGATATAGATAATGTAATATCGGTACTGTTATAGCCGACTTTACCAATATTTACTGTTATATCCAATGACATCTGATTTCCAATACCATTAAACTTTTATTCCGAGATTTTAAACCTTGGTTTGGAGTCTTTATCTAACAATAAACCTACAATAGCATGTTGGTGTCTTGTATTAATTATTATCTTTATACCTGTTTTATGATGCTCAGCCAGGTTAGGACCGTTCATCAGCAACTTTATCAGAGCCTGTGAAGTGAAGGGAGCATGTCACTTTGGTGGACTAATAGTGAGTATACTTGTAGTTGCATGCAGGAATATGTAGACAGGTGAGTGTGCTGGTGGATTGATCTCTTTTTTAAGAAATAATAATCAACAAAAGGATACAACAACAACAACAACTAAGCCTTTTATCCCAAGTATTTGGGGTATGCTACATGAACCAAAAAAAGAATCACACCGGATCGATCACTTTGATGGTCCTTCTCCATTCATTTCTATCAAGTAATATCTCCTCATTTAAACCTCTAGAATCCATATCTTTTTGTATCACCTTCATCCATGTTTTCTTCGGTCTTCCCTACGCTCTTTTAACTTGTCCTACAATTGATAAACTCCCCTCGTCGAACTGGTGCATTTGTAAACCTACGTTGCACATGACCAAACCATTATAAGCAATTTTCTCATCGATTGGAGCTACACCTATTTTAGCACAATATCTTCATTTCTCACTTTATCTCTCATAGTGTTGCCGCATATACAGCGGAGCATGCGCATCTATGCTACACTTATCTTCTGTGAATGACATTTCTTTATAGCCCAACATTCCGTATCATATAATAAAGCTGGCCTAATAGCGGTCCTATAAAATTTTTCCTTCAATCTTAACGGAATGTTACGGTCGCATAAAACTCCCGTTACCCTCCTCCATTTCAACCAGTCAGCTTGTATCATATAGTTAACATCATTATCGATCTCTCCATCATTCTGAATAATAGAACCCAAATACCTAAACTACTTGCTCATTTGTATCTCTTACCCATCCAGTTTTACAGCATTATAGTTTATGATCCGTCATTTACTAAATTTACACTCCATATACTCTGTTTTAGACCTACTCAATCTAAAACCTCTAAATTCTAATATGTACCTTCATAACTCTAACTTGGCATTTACCCCTACTCTTTTCTCATCAACTAAGACAATATCATCAGCAAATAGCATACACCAAATTATATCATCCTAAATAGTGCTAGTAAGCTCATCCATCACTATAGCAAATAAAAATGGGCTCAATGCAGATTCTTGACGTAATCCAATTGTGATAGAAAAATTACTTGTTAAACCATCACATATTCTGACATTGGCCACTACCCCATCATACATGTACTTAATTATATCGATATATTTGATGAGAACTCTTTTCTTCATCAATATCCACCAAAGTATCTCTCGTGGTATTTTATCATAAGCTTTCTCTAAGTCAATAAATACAATATGCAAATCTCTATTTCTCTCTCGGAATCGCTCTATAAGTTGAAGTAAATGAATAGCTTTTATCGTCGATAGCTCTAGCATAAATCCAAACTGGTTCTCCGATATTTTAACAGTTTGTCGCAATCTATGTTCACTTACCCTTTTCCAAAGCTTCATAGTGTGACACATGAATTTTATTCCCCGATAATTAGAACAACTCTGAATATCACCCTTGCTTTTATACAAAAGTACTAGGATACTCTTCCTCCATTCATTTGGCATTTTCTTAGTTTTCCAAATCTTGTTAAAAAGATCTGTCAACCACCTCACACCAATCCCTCCTAAATATTTCCATATCTTTATAAGAATCTTATCTGGACCAACAGTTTTTCTTAATTTCATTCTCTTTAAAACCTCTTTTACTTCAGACTCTTTAATTTTGTGCATAAAACTACGATTCATATCCTCACATTAAATAGCAAATCTTGAGTAAAACTACCATTATATAATTTATCAAAATAATTTTTCCATCTTTCTTTAATTTTTTCGTCTCGAACTAGAACTGTCTTATCATCATTTTTAATACACTTTACAGTACATAAGTCTCTAGACTTTCTCTCTCTTATTCGAGCAATTCTATATATATCATTTTCTGCCTCTTTATTATCCAACTTCTCGTACACTTGTTTATATAATTTAGTTTTTGCATCCCGAACAGCTTTCTTAGCCTCCTTTTTCACTAGTTTATATTTCTCAAAACTTATTCCATCATTATTATTCTTCTTCAAATCTCTATAAAGGTATCGCTTGATCTTAATAGTATTTTTTACCTCTTCATTCCACCATGATGCATACTTACATAGTGGAGCACCGCCACTCGACTCACCAAATATATCTTTAACTATTCTTTTAATAGAGCTAGCCATTTTGTTCCATATTACATTAGGATCATCATGGTCCCTCTGATCTACTTCTTGTACTACTTTATCTACAAAAACTTTTTGACTACCTTCTAATCGCCACCACTTAATCTTAGGATCTAACTTATACTTAATCTTTTTAAGTCTTTCTAATCTGAATATCTAAAACTAAGAATCTATGCTGGGTAACTACATTCTCACCTGGCACTACCTTACAATCGATACAACTAACTCTATCTACCCTCATAGTTAAAAAGAAATCTATTTGGCTTGCATTCAATCCACTTTTAAAAGTAATCAAGTGAGTAACTCTCTTTTTAAACCAAGCATTCACTAAAACCAAATCATAAAACAAAGCAAAATCTAAATTTGAATTACCTGCTTCATTTCTTTCTCCAAAACCAAATCCTCCATATACACTATCAAACCCATTACGACTACTTCATACATGCCCAGTGAGATTACCACCAATAAATAGTTTTTTCCTAACGGATATTTCTTGTACTATCTCATCTAGATCCTCCCAAAATTGATGTTTGCTAGATTCATCAAGTCCTTGTGGTGCATAGACACTAATGACATTAAAAATCTCTCTATCTAAAATAAGTTTAACTAATAAAATTCTATCACCCTTCCTCATAACCTTCACTACATTCCCAAGTAATTGCTTATCTATGATCACTCCTACCCCATTACGATTTATATCTCTACCCGTATACCAAAGTTTATAACTCAAAGGCTCTATGACTTTAACTTTCTCACCTACCCACTCAGTCTCCTGCACGCACAAAATATTAACTCCCTTCTAATCATAACATCAACTAACTCTGCTAATTTACCTATAAGGGAACCTATATTTCACGATGCCAACTGAAATCTATGTTTATGTTTATGAGCTAACTTCTTTACCCCCACCTGCTCATTAAGATGCAGGAACCCTCTTACATTTGACACCACATCCGGGCGCTGACGTTGCGCGTCGCTTCTGGGCGACGACCTAGCAACCCTCACACATTTTTCACTACACCCGGGCTCCGATACAACGCGTCGCTCAGTAGGAAACGCCCCAACGAAATTCATATTTTGGCTCATATCATAATATGTGACGATGTTTTACGTTGGCTGTCACCGACCTACCACAACCCTCCTTTATCCTGGCTTGGGACAGACAGTGAAAGGATGAATCTTTAAGCACAGCACTGGCAGAGTTAATAATCAACAAAAGGATAAATGTACAAATATTAATTGTACTAATGCACGATATCCACTATCACAGAACACTTCAATAAAAATTGGCAAGACTCTTCTCCATTAAAGTGTTTGAATTACATTACATTAGTTTTGACTTCTTTCTAGGATGGCTTCAGCATCCTAAATTGAGGCAAATCAATTATATCAGGCTTGAATTGATTTCAACTAAAACTTCAAAAATTGAATGCAACCTCCTTCGAAATTGGCTTTGCAACAAGCTTATTTTACTCATGGATGCAGCCTAATTAGTGCACATTTTATCTTAACAAGATCAATGTTTTACACCATAACCTGATGTTTCTTGTAGTGAATTGACCTGTTAGGTTGAAGGGCTCAGCTTTTTTCTTTGTTTCTTCTCCTCAGCTTGCCATGGACAGGAGTCCCGATTAACTGAATCAGTAGGCGCTCCATCAAAATATAATTGAATTTGACTTGGGGGTTTCTAGGCAGATTTGAAATATATATTTTAAAGCTTAATAAAAATAGACAAGAAAGGCCAAGTAAAGCTAGGATGGTTAATAAAGTTGAAGAAAATTGAAAAAACCAAGGTTACCATTTTAATTGGAGAACCAGAACGTGCGAGTGAAATAAGAGAGGGAACAAAAATTTAAGGATATTGCCCTATGGCTTTTGCATTTAAACGTGTTATCATAATATTTAGCTTTCTCAACCATGGGTGTAGGCTCCTCTTTGTTCAGAAGGCCCATTACAAATGGAGGGTAAAACCTAGTTCTCAGATGACACTCTATTTCGTTAGAATTTGTAAAGAGCTTATTTAGGAAACACCAAAAGCAACAGATCGTAGATCTTATTCTTTGAAGTAGGTTTTGAGTATGCATTTGTTTGTGGACCTATAATGTGAATGAGTCAAGGCATCCTATTGGCAAGGCTCAAATAACTGCACAATGGGATTACTACGAGGCTCTAAAGATTTCTATGCAAGTATTGCTTCATATAGGCACTCCATGAAATAAACCAAATATCCAAAGCTTTAGGAAGAATACAAGTTAAGAGAGCATGAAAATTCATCAATACATAACCACAAAAAAGTTGAAAAATAATTATAACTGAAAGCAAAAGATGGCGAGTGAAAGAGTGATTGACATGCCAATAACTAGAAAACTTGGCAATCAAGACCAGAGACAGGATATTAAATAATATTAATGGGACCAATAGTGAACTTATCCAAGTATCATGGAAGTTGTGGTAAAACTTACAGCCCCCAATTTCCCCAAGGTTCTATTCTCAAAAATCTTAAGAGGCTGTATACATCTTCCAAGTTATTCTGCCAAACGAATCAGTAGGTTAGGAAGCATGCAAGTAAAACAAAATTCAAAGGAAAAAAAAAAAAAAAGAAACAGTTATTCATGGATTTACGAAAATAAATATATTCGTGGTATACAAGAGGAACAGAAGAAGACAGCACAATCATAAAATTGAAAGGATGGCATGTAAATGATTTTTCTGCAGTCTCAATTCATTTTAAATAATAAAGCTCACTCCAGAATAACTTAGGCAGACGTATCTATCACGAAATTTAGCATCTGTTGTCATGTTCTCATGTACCATTGCCAACCCTTCACTGCCTTACAAACATGGTATTACAGTGTAACCACTAGACCATTTGTAATGACGGCTGCAGCAAAGGCAAACAAAGCAAAAAACGAAAAAGGTAAAAAAGAAAATGCAAGAATGAGAGAAGAAAGTACTCTTTCTATTCCTAGCAGTTCATGAACGCAGAGTTACAAAAGGCAGAATCAAGATCCTTGAGGACTACAATCAATCCATCAACTTTCTCTAACTTTCACAAGGTTCGAGAAAACAAACAGAGGAAAAACCATGAATATAATTGTGAAAATAGTTGGATAATATTATTAAAGTTCAGAGAAACATAAATAAATATCCCAAAACCATATCATATAGGCGACATGGAACTAAACTCAAATACAAAATAGTAGTATAATATAATATTCCCTCTCAAGTTAGAACATAGATATCAATCATGTCCAACTTTTTACAAAATTAGAAAATACTATCAATTATGCAGTTTTAAATATAATATCAGCCAATTATTCTGAAGAAGAGGTAAATGAAGTACAACTCAACTTCTTCACCATAGTATCTTGAACCAGATGATAGACTACCTCTATACACTTGGTACAATCATAAAATATTAGGTTTTAAATAACGTAGATGACAGACTAATTATCATATTACATGAACATAGGACTCTTCGGCTTGAAACCAAATTTAGTTAGCAAGTTTTTTAGCCATAATAGTTCACGCGTAATATGTGCCATAGCTGACACTCTGCTTGAGTAGAAGATCAAGATATTACATCTTGTTTCTTTCTCTTTTAAGTGACTAGATTTCATCTAACAAATATAAGGTATCTTATGGTAGACTGTCACCTTTGTCCCCCGAATATCCAGCATATAAAATAGCAGATATATAAACATATCTATATTTCCAATAGAATAATCCCTTTCTAAGAGGTTCCTAATATATGCTAAAACTCACGGAACAACTTTCCAGTTTGCACGTTTCTTGGTTTATACATGAACTAATTCAGTAACCGATCATCAAAGGATATTTCAAGCCTGGTGATTGTAAGACACTAAAAAATAGTAATTGACAATACGAATAGGCTATACGGTTGAAGAACGAGTCGAAAAGAAGATCATAATTGAGCCGAATCAAATTAGTTGAAGCCTACACATCAAAATCCACTTCAAGGTCAGTTTTGACCTTAATTCAGTTCGAACTAGAAAATTTCTGTAGGAAAAAGCTGCAGATTTTTTAATCCTCTTTTCAGTGGCACTTGAATCACATCAATCAAACTTCTAGATCAAAATTATGACTATTTTACTAGAATGTAATGCAGCAGATTAGCATCTGTGACCGTTCCACAGCCACAGGTGAAACCAGCAATGGAATAACTGTAATAAGCCCAACCTAAGTCTAGCCACCGATAAATCTAACTTTTCTAAGGATTTTAGGATGAACTTAAGTAGTTTTTTTACTCCTTTTCAACCGTGAATTCACCATTCCCCAGATCTAAAGGGTATCAGTTAATCGAAGGATATAAAGCTCCATGAATTCTATAACTACCCAATCTTCTCCAATTTGAAAGGAAGTCATCATATAAAAAAGACAAAAATTATCAAGATTATTTTCTTCCTCTTCTTCATCAAAATCCTCCCACTCTTCCCTATCAAAGAGTGATTCTCCTTAAGTCAAAATACACCATCTAGGAAAAGGCTACCATATCAAGCCAAATCTATTGAAAATCAAGCTATCAAAGGATAGTCTTCACGGGAATAAGATTTCTCTTACCTCTATCATCTTCTACAAGATCTCCTTTATTATATACAAAAGAGAGGGCTTTCCCATCAAACCGACCAAGGAGAAGAGTTTCCACCATTAAAGAACCCGTGAGAGTCATCTTTTTCAAAAGCAAAATCTTTTTGCTTCGCCCCCACCAAATCTCCAGCCCTGTGTATGAAGAAGAAGAAAGGTTTACTAACAAGCTCGTCGAGAAGAAGGCTCACATTGCTACGAGGGCTTCTCGCTACGTTTCCACAAGTAAGATCCTCCTCTTCGCTTCTTTCTTGATCTTCTTTGTTGATCTGTGCATTAGATTGGTGTTGGATCGTCAATAGGCTAAAGAGTAAATCTAGCTGTGTACCCATTTTTACATATTTCCAAACTATTTCAAGAAAAGTAGTGATTATCATTGAGTGACTATAACAATTGAACTGTTCAATCATATTGTTGTGGAGGTTGAATAATATATTCATAATCTTGTAATCGCTTGATTTTATAAAGTCATCTCTTTTCTCAAATTTTTATCAGTTTCGATTGATTTTTTATGCGAAACAATGATTGTGATATAGATAAGTTTTCCAATCATCCTCCTGTACTACTTGACAATTTCATACAAAACAATGTCTTCACTTCATACGTCTAAATTTAACTCCATTGAAGTATTCGCAGGTTTGCATCTAGGTGGACAGGTCTCTTCAAAAAGATCCAACACATACTTCCTTTAAGAGAGAAGTAGTCCATACTTATAATAAGCTACCACAATTCCAAGAAATGATCTCTCCATGTATTTTTAATTATAAAATGTAGTTTGAGATAGCCCATTGTCTCAGTCAGAGCTGCTACATCACTCCAAGTTATCAGCACGACATCTACATATACCGCAAGGACTATAACAAAGCTAGCATATCTAGCAAAGACATAACGATCATAGTGACAATGTTAAAAGTCATTACCAACTATTACAGTGGAAAACTTCTCAAACGACAATTGAAAACTTTGTTTACATCTATAAATCATTTTCTAGAGTTCACAGACTATAATCTCTCCCTGAGTAACACACCTGGAAGTTGCTTTATATACACCTCCTCATGCAGATTATCATATAGAAAAGCATTTTTTATATTCAACTGGAACATCAACCAATCGAAATTCATGGCAAGAGAAAGCGATGAGATGATGTGAAAGGAGCTGAGACGAACCAAAAAAGAGAGTTTTAAAGTAATCAATGCAATAAGTTTGAGAAAAACCTTTCACAACAAGGTGAATTTTATATTAGTTTTACCAATCCATCATGCTTGTATTTGAGAGTGTATATACCCAGCAACAACTAACAACAGAAGCTCTCAGTAGAGGAATAACCAAATCTCAGGTTCCACGAGAGACTAGGGCCTAATGTCTTCATCCATGTTATGCGAAAGAAATCATCCGCAAAGAGAAGAAAATATCGAAAACCTTTAATGCGAGACTCCAGATATCAAAATAAACTAACTTAAACATAACAATATAACACTACTACGTAAATTGACTCTATTAAGACATGAAGTACGGAGATGCTTACTGAGCCACAAAAACTCACAATCTAACCTAGATATACTATATGTAGCAAGTAGAATGAGATGAAGACTCTGGAGAGAAGGATAACCAAGACGTTGATACCACTATCAAGGAAATTCAGAAGAGCTAGCAGCAAATCCTCTAGGTGAAGTCCCATCATCCAGATAGCATATCCACTGTTTCTCATGATCTGTACTAATTCTCATTCCAGTCTAGAGGTCTTGAAAAACACAGTAGTCAGCAAGCAAGAAAGTAATATAAGAGTTATTATATTTAGTAATTTGGCTAAGGTAACAAAGTATCAGAAAACTTGGCTAGTAGATAACAAAGTGACAAAAAACTAAGGAATAATAGAATATCATTAAGATTAATAAAGTGGCAGTGTGAACTACTCCATCACCAGCCACCGAAAATGAGACCCATCAGCAATATAGACTAGAGAATATTTATTAGAACGATATAGTGAGGCCAATTAGTCCTTAGTACATATCATATGGGAGGAAAATCTAGAACCTATAACCCATGAATGACTAAAGTAGACAATGCCAGCATCACTACCTGATGAGGATGCATGAGTAGCAGCATGAGTACCAGCTAAGGTAAACAAGAGTGTCAAAATCGGTCTTTGGAATTTGAACCAGCATCTAAATCTCGCCCATCACGACCATGGCCTCCCCCTTGAATCACGACCACGGTCGCGATTACACTACATCCCCCACTAGAAAATATAACAATTCTCATTAGAAAGAGAAAATAAAACAGTTGATGTAGTAGATCCAACAAAGACACGAAAAACTCTAGAGTATGTAACTGTCATAGAAGGGGCACTATCACCAGAAAGTATTTGACCTTGCACCTATGTCAGTATGAAAGAGTCTAGGCTAAAGAGAACCCTCGTGATAGCGAGATCCTAACTATACTCCTTTAGGGGCTTTAGATCAGTTATCTCGGAAGTCGGTAAACCTTCAGTTCTTCTAAGATACTATGAATCAGAACTAAGATACTATCAATCACTGAATAGTAAACAGGAATCGACATCTCTCCCAGCTGGAGGGTGAAAAATGCTTGAATCAAAGATCCTAGAAATATTCTTTTCATTGTTCTATACCTTTTCAAGAGTATCGTAGATTTCTTTTACGGTTTTAAAGAACATAACTCTATAGCTAACTTTCTCTTTCATGCTACTGAGAAGCCAGGTAATAAAATAGTAATCATTTGTAAGCCAATCAGAATAACAAGAATCCTTCGTATCTGCCAGTCCATCAAGAAGATATCCAAGTTTTCTTTGTACTCTAACAAATATACAAAAATAATGAAACCATAATAGATAATTATCACGATTAACAGTCGGTGTACATGGAAACATATGATTAGTGATAAGTACATGTAGCATTATTAATAGTATTAGAGTCTGTAATAGAATCACTAGATGGTGAAGTCACGGTAAAAGATCAAAATCCAATTTAGAGGAGAAAAATATTAGTAACAGATGTAGTAGTAGTAGTTTAAGAACAGCATCAGTAAATAGTTAGCAGCAGTACAAATCATAGAAGATGCCAGAAGAACGTCTCACACACATGAGAACGTATCAATTCATATAGTCTATGGCTAGCTGGAAACAAAAAACGGCTGGTCTACTAACGCAGTTTATGTAAATTGCAGCAGCATCAACTTGCAGCTGGTCTATCAATTTGAAGCAGCATCAAGTTGCCGCTGGTCAAAGAAGCGACCAGTCTATCTGCTAAGACAGAAAACAGAAAACAGCATGCAAAGCAATGAAACGGCAAAAAAAAAAAAAAGAATGGATGGTCCGCAAAGCAGAAAACCAGCAAAAAGTAACAGCAAAAAAAGGCAGCTGGCAGTGAAGATGTGGGAAAGAAAAGGGGGAGAAAGAGAGGATTAGGGTTAGGGTTTTGGATTGGAGAGAGGATGAGAGTTAGGATTTTGAATTGGAGAGTTGAGATCTATTTCACAACTAATTGTTCTTATACCATGTTTCATATACCATGTTGTGAAAGCAGTCGGATAAATTTATTATGAGTTAAGGAATCCATATATAGGAGTCCAACACCATATAAATAGTCCCACAGGCGATGTGACACTAAACCCAAATATAAGATAATAGTCTAATCTAACATGTATTTTTCTCATTTTCTTTGCATCCCCTTCTTTCTTATTCTCCTATTACAATCAAACAGCAGAAATGACTATCAATGAATTTTTTTTTTATTTTCTTCATTATAGGATAGAACTTTCAAAAACCACCCACAATAAGGCCAATTTATTTGTCAATGTCATGTGTAGGATGGTGGGTCTTCCAAATACCATGAGCAGGAATACTATAACTGCTCAGCAGACAAAAGTTTACAGAAAATAATAATACAAGGCATAAGTAGATGCATATCAGTCGTCCTTAGAGCAGTCGCCCCCAGCTTAGAATGTGCCCTAACTACTGGTAGAATGATAAATATGCTCCAGTGATGCTCATCATAAAGACTTCATTGCTGATATACTATAAAGGAGAATGATTACAGTACATGCTTAAATGGTAATCAAAAAAGATACTTGAGTAAATATACAGAATAATGCTTAGTTAGTAAATATCCAGAATAATGCTTAGCAGAACTAGTAATACTAATTACATTAATTTGTTAAAAAAAAAAAGTTACGCTCTTAATGAGGCACCAAACTACCTAAGATAAAATGTGATTTAGCAAGCCAAAGTGAACCAAAAAAAGATATAATACAATGTAAGTCCAAGGCAGTAATATAAACGTCTTTAAAATAGGACTACAAATACACAACAACGATCATGATATTACCCATGAAATTAAATGAAATATAACCAAGACATGATGTTTCATGCAAACTGTATCAGTTAGATCAGATATCACATAAACTGTATCAGTTAGATGAGACAAGTTACCATACATCATGGTTTGAACAATTTACCTGAATAGGGGTACCTGTAAGACACCATCTTCTATCAGCAGCTAGAGCGGCGGTAGCTTTAGAAATCTGGCTCTTAGATGACTTTATAGTATGTGCCTCATCGAGCACAATCCTGAACCACTGGATTGAATAAAGCCCTCCATTGTCTTCAGAGTTCTACAATATGAAGGAAATACAATAGAGCCTTGCTTACTGTGGGCAACCATAGCAACCATACCAGTGACATTGGCAAATGAAAAGCATGGTTAACACAAGTGTTACCTCAGAGGAAAATTCTGATGCTAAGACTCCATAGGTAGTCAGAACAACATCGTTCTGTGATAGGAACTTTGCATCCTTCGGTCTACTTTGTCCATAATGAACATAAATAGTAAGGGAACCAGGCTGCACATGGGTTTCAATCTCAGCCTGTCATTTAGTAAAATTAAAGGTTAAGTGCTTCAGCAAGTTAAGCACAGGCAGACTGACCAAGTCGAGTTGAACTTGCCAAGTTATGACCTAAGTAACAGAACAGCATCAAACTGCCATACCTTCCACTGTCCAAGCAGCGTCATAGGACAAATAATCAGATTGCCACCTCCTATAAGTGGAGCCTTAAAGTTCAGTGGCTTGCTAAAGTCAGATATGAATTTTGATTTCTCTGAAATATTAGAAGATTGGTCTGGAATATGATTGGCATCATTATTTACAACACGTGTCTGACTATCAGAAGAAGTCAATGAACCCCCTTTTCCAGAGTGAGTCAGCATAAGAGCAATGGTCATGATGGTCTTGCCTAGCCCCATAGCATCTGCCAGAATCTTCAGTCATTTTATATAAGTCAAAAAAATAAATCAATAAAATAAAATAAAAAAGATAAACCAGATTTCTCCAAGTGAAGATGTTTACTTACTCCTCCTCTCGCAATTTGAAGCGTGCTAGGAAATTCAGTAGTAGCATCTCCAGAAAATGCATTCAAATAAAGAATAGGCTCCCTCCTAATATCAAAGTGCAGAACCTAATTACTTCTTAATCAAATCGAAACTCAAAAGGCAGATCTCATAAAAAAATAATAATAATAACTCAAAAGACAGTACAAATATTCAATATTTGGCATACTTATCAGCTAGACGATAAGCATTCCAGCATGGGTGGAGGGTTGTTGCTGCCTCTTCCAAACACCTTCCTTTCTCCAGCTGCACCATCCAATGTAAAGCCTGTTTCTGGTAAGGTCGTAGCTCACACTGAAGTGTCTCAGGGGGGGTCATTTCCTGCAAGAAAAGAAAATAGGAGGCAGTATTTGTGGATAAAAACAATGCATGGGAGTTGGATTATGAGAGTCTCAGAACCTTGCACTTGGGCAAGTACCTCTAACTGAGAGCTATCAGCCAGCCCTACAATACTCTCCACTTCAGAATCTGGTATGCTCTCATCATCATGTACTTCTTTACTTCCAGTAGAAGATAATTTTCGACATTTCTCAGGAGGTAACACAACTCCAGGAACTCCAGAACTGTCCTGTTCAAGCACTATAACTGAAAGCTAATATCTGCAAGTGTGCATGTGTATCTGTGTATGTGTGTCCTTCACTAACATACAAAACAACGCATCTACCTTGGATTCTAAGCTTCGCTTTCTAGTATAGAGGTCCTCTGGAGTAAAGTCAGCCTGCCAACAAAAGATTGAGAAAGTAAAAGAAGATAATTAATGAAAGAACATAAGGCTACAACAACAACAACAAAGCATATTTATAATTTGAATTTGAGTTTGGCATGTCATCTATATGAATACTTTATTTAAAATTCAACTCTGTTAAACCAAAACATAGTTAATGAAAATGGATTGGTAATTTTGAATAAAGAAAACAGTTCAACAACAATGCTTGCTTCGTATTGAACTCAGCTGTAGTATTGATCCCTTGGACCTTGCACACAAATGTAAATTTGGAAACCATAAAACCGACATTCAAGGAGAAATGATCGGATGAAAATTATATAAAAGGCATCAATTGTCTTTTACAACAAAATCCAAGAGACGAAATGCTAGTTGAACGAGAAAAATTATCCCCGCACGAGTTCGAATCCGAAACCCGAGTACGAATCCGAATCTGAATCCGAGTCCGAGTCCAAATCAAATAATAATAATAATAATAATAATAATAATAAATTAAATTAAAAAACAGAGGAAAGGAGCTTCGCGAGCGCCCGCGAGGCTCCCAGCCTCGCGAGCACCCGCGAGGCTCAGAAGGCAAAAACCAAAGGAAAAAGAATAAATAAAAATAATTAAAAATAATAATAATAGGAGGAGGAGCCTCGCAGGCTCCCGAGAGGCTCCCACCCTCGCGGGCGCCCACAAGGCTCCCAGCCTCGCAGACGTCCGCGAGGCTCACAACGCCAATACCAAAGACCAGCCCGAGAAAGATAAAGAGAGAAGAGAGAGGGGAAAAAATAATAAAGTAATAAAAAATTAAAAAATAATTAAAAAATTAAATTAATAAAATTTTAAAAAATACATATCTTTCTCTCTTTTTCTCACAACAATATATTTTGGCTCCTGTCCTAACTATTTTTGTAATTTCGATAAATTCTAATTAGACCCAAATTCTAATCATAATCTAATTAATTTTTTGGGTGCAGAAATAGGACCTGATACAATAAATATGGAGCAAATCAAATCAAAAGAAAATTCGAATATCTCATCAAGATTACAAAGAGATCTCGATTATATCTACAATAATACCAGATTTCGATTCTATATACAAAGAAAACTCTTCAACAACTTGGGGGCCTAGAAATATCCCTCAAGAGGGACTCAAAATGACCTTTTGACCTTTTGGCAATTCAAATTATGCGCGATAGCCTTGAAGCCTTGGGACCGGCAGAGAAGAAAAAGACCTTTGGCCAAACCTCTCACCCGCGCAAGCGTTCGTCCTTCCTCTAAGAATCAGAAGAGAAGAAGAACGAGCTCGCCTCAAACCATCGACGTCAGATCGTCAATGGGGAAAGAACCGATCCCCATAGCTGCCTCGAATTCCACAATCTTCTAAAAAAAGATAGCAACGTGTTCTATAAGTCCTCTCTGTCTGTTTTTTTTATTTCTTTTTGTTGTAATCAAATCGAGAAAAGAGAAATTTTTATAATCTATATTTTTTCTCTAATTCAATGGCAAAGGAAAGATCTCATATTTTTTCCGAAAACAGACTGGCGACCACAGTGGGAGAAATCTCCTATACTGAAGAGGAGATGGTAGTCCAATCTGACGTCAACAGAATTTGAGAGACAATGGAGAAATTGGTGATTGAGGTTGAGGTCGACCCAAAATGTTTAAAATCACAAAAAGATGACCTGATAGTTCTGGATGACGAGGCGTTGATTCTTCAACAGCCACTTGAATTTTCAAACTCTGGTCCATCACAACAGACTGTTTCCTTTGCAATATTCAGGGAGTTTGCTGTGTATGACGCCAAAGGAGAACCTATCGCGGCACAAAAACGCTCCCGAATTTACAACCAGAATCGGAGAGCACACCATAAGATATATGAAGCCCGTTTTGCATGACAGGCTCAAAATCAGCCTAGCATGAAGTAAGAAAGATGTCAGGCTCAAAATCAGCATAGCATGAAGCAAGAAGCATGCAAGGCCCAAGGCCAACCTAGCGATCCGCAGCTTGGCAAAAACTAGTCTAGCGGTCGTCAGCCTAGCAGTCATCATCCTGACGAAAGACAACTTGGCAAAAATCAGCCTAGCGGTCCGCAGCATGGCGAAAACTAGCCTAGCGGTCATCATCCTAGTGAAAGACAACTTGGCAAAAATCAGCCTAGCGCTCCGTAGTTTGGCAAAAACCAACCTAGCAATCATCATCCTGGCGAAACGCAAATTGGCATAAATCAGCCTAGCGGACCTCAGCATGGCCAGCCTAGCGGTCATCAACCTGGCGAAACACAACTTGGCAAAAATCAGCCAAGCGGTCCTTAGTCTAGCGGACCTCAGCTTAGCGGATCTCAGCTTGGCCAGCCTAGCGGTCATCAGCTTGGCAAAAGATAATTTGGCAAAAATCAGCCTAACGATCCTCAGCCCAGTAATTCTAAGCTTAGCGGATCTCCACCTAGCAGTTCTCAGTCTCATCAGCTTGGCACAAGTAAATTTAAAAACCAAACTAAGTATAAGCCATCCCGCGAGCCTAGTTTAACTAAGCCTAGATCAGCATGCCAGGCTCGTCCAGCACACGAGGATTGTCCAGTGAGCGAGGCAAAAGTTAAGCCTCGGCTCCACGTAAGCACAAAAGAATGCAAGGTTGTCTGGCAATTTTGTGCAAAACATTTCAAAACTAATGCTGAGCATCAAACCAATCTAGGGGTTGACAAAAACAACTTTCACGATTCCGCTAAACCGCATGTCTAGGCAAATAGATCTCACTTAGAAAGCAAGCCCCGCCTGCACAACATGGTTGTATCAGCACCGCATGAAGGAACTTCGAATTTGTGGAGATATTTCACAAATAAAAGGACGACAAGACCCCATCAGTCATGCTGTTGTGAGGAGTAAATCGCCGCAATTTTAATTCACTATCGCTGTGAAGCCCCGAGAATGTCGGTGTTCAGCCGGCTGTCAGCACTAGAATCTTGTATTCTAAAGAGAAGACGACTGCAGAGGCGAGACTCTGACTCAGACCAAGAATTGCCTATTTTCACATCAAATATGGTGAATAAAGGCAAGAAGCCAGTCATCGAAAAGTATGCCTCTTATACGGAAGCAAAGGAAATCTATCATCACATTCGCCTCAGGTCAAACGTGACAGCTCCCAGCGGTTATGAAAGATTGACAGGGGATCCTGACAAGGAATATGAAGAGTTTAGCGAGCATTTGGCCATAGCAACGCCGCGATCACACGCTTCCTTCCGATCTAGCAGAAAGACGATTCATATAGCTGAGCCATCAGCCGAGATGAGAAAAGGATTGAGGCACAACGCCTCATCCAGGAGCAATAAAAAAGAATTGAGGACCTCAAAGCAATGATTGCGAAAGTCTAGAAAAACACTCAAAAGAACACAGAAGACGGAGTGGGGTTCTTCCTCTTCTAATAAGGCCAAGAAAGATGAGACCAAATCCAACCCAAATGCCGAGGGAAAAGACAGTGGGGAGGAATATTTTATTGATCCTCATGCCGAAAAATTGGAGAAACTTCAGAGTCAACTAGATGCATTAATACATCGAAAAGGATTGCAGAAGACGGGGATTACGAGACCCTCCCCAATAGAGTGGGAGTCCGCACCGTTTTCCGCAAAATATAAGCCTCTCAAGCTAGAATCATATGATGGAAAAGTATCTCCGAACCAGCATATATATTATTTCCTTTCGCAGACCGGACATCTAATGGGTAATGACCCAGTGATAACGAAGATTTTCTCAAGTACCCTGTGAGGGCCTACATTCACTTGGTTTATGCAGCTGCCTCCAAGAACCATCAATGCTTGGTCTGCCCGCTTCTTTGAAGACGATACCGAAGTATCCGTCCACTCTTTTCTAGCAAATAAACAACGAGAGAATGAGATGGTTAAAAGCTTCGTTAAGCGTTTCTGCAAAATGTTAGTATGATATCCGCAAGGCATGTCGTAGGAAACATTAGTGCAGACTTGCAAACACAACCTTCAGACTAAAATATTCGTCAAAATTGGAGCGGTAGAATCCAAATTTGGAAGGATCTAGTCAAACAAGGACAGCAAGCGGACATAATCCGACGTATTAATGAATACCATTATTAGGCACAGAATAATCGAGATTCTTCTAGGTCGCAACGGACGTACGCTTTTAAGGATGAGCAAACAGCGACCCTGTTTATTTGCTCAACAAAAGATGCTCAGATTACCTGAAAATCCGATGCGCCAGAGGAAGCAGGGAAAACCAACAACCCCAAGTATTGCCTCTACCATCAAAATATTAGGCACCCAACCAAGAATTGCTATGATCTGAAAGATAAAATTCAGACACTCGTCGATGCAAATGTAATCCGATTGAGACCTGAACAGAAGAAAGTGTCTGCGAATGGAAGACAACAAAATGATTATCATAAATTATTTAAAAAATAGAAAAAAAAAGAGAAAAAAGCAAAAAAAATCAAAAAAAAGAAAGCAAAAAAAATTCAAAAAAAACATACGAATTTTTGTTGTCCAATGCCACCAAGGCAACGAAAAGAGAAACTCTCGCCAACCCTATCATACTGAGGGTAAGAATATGAAATCAAGCGGCCCAAAGAAAGAACGCGAGGCTATGCATGCATACAACGTGAGACTAAACCAGCATAAAATTATCTAAGGCATGAAACTAATTCGAGACTAAGCCAGCATAAAGTCATTCAGACGTGCATGGTTATACTAGTGCGCGGGCTAAACCAGTGCACAGAACTCATTCAGAATACAAAAATGAACAGAAATGCGAGACTAAGGTTCAGTCCCGCATAGTCTATTACAAAGAAGTAATCTATTACCACATGACGAACTTCATGGATAGCCAAACAAGTCCCATGCAGAGGCTGGGACCCACATCCAACCAAACAAGGATATTTATGAAGCCAACGTAAAGTACGCGAGGCTAATACCTGCAAACAGCGCAAGACTATGCAAATCAAAGCCAGCATGTAGGACTCATTCAAAAGTGCAAAAGCTCCAAAACACGAGGCTAATTTGCAATCCCGCGTAAAACAGTTGAAATTCGAGGATAACACATACAAGAGGCGAGCCCAGCCTCCGCCTCCCACGATGAGTCTAGTCTAGCACATTGCTCGGCGAGCCCAGCCTTCGTCTCACGCGGCGAGCCTAGCCTCGATCTCAATAATTTTATTACTGGAAAAGATGCAGAATACAAGATAAAATTGCAGCCAAGAATAAAACTCTCAATACGCAAAGATGAGGCAGCATGCGATAGACATAACGCACAAGGCAGATCCAAAGCACAAAAAAGTCCAAAATGCGAAGCTAACTCTCAGCCTCGCGTAAACTTTAAGAAAGAATAAGACAGTCAATTGAATTCCAATGACCATTCAAATATGGCCCACACAGGGGGTGAGACCCACACCAATAAACTTTGTATGCAAGGCAAAGCAAACTCTGCATACAATGTGATGTCAAGCCAGCATAAAGTCATCTAAATGCGAGGCTATGCTCACAGCCTAAGTGCGAAGCTAACTCTCAGTCCTGCCTAAACTTCAAAAGATGGAAGGTCAAACTTTGCATCAGAGACTTAAGGCGCCAGACCAACCAATAGCCATGCATAATATCCGATGAAGAAGAAAGTGGTCATTGACTTACAATGGGTCATAACCAATCAAATGAGGCCCACACAGGGGGTGGGATCCGCATTCAGTAAACCTTGTGTTTAAGCACGCGTAAAGGGATCAAAACGCGAGGCTAAGCTTGTGTAAAGTAACTCAAGCACGATTCTACGTCTGCATAGAATGCGAAGTTATACTCGCAACTAAATGCGAATCTAAGAGTGTGCAAGGTTAAGTAGCACATGAATCTAACTTAGTGTGTGATGCAAAATCAGCACACAATTCCAATCCCGTGCAGAACTCGAAATTATAATAGCCCAATTGCGAGGCTATGTCAGTTTAAAACGCGAGGCTAAGCCCGCAGTTATAGGGCTCAGTTTACATTCTGATCGCAAAGCAACAAATTGAGTTGGTATCAGGTGCACATCTCGAGAGCGTTTAACAAGAAACTTAAATAAAGGACTTTTAAAAAAGGAGACTTGGTCTTGGCTGTTAAAAGACCAATGATCATCACCTACAAGATTAAGGAAAAATTAGAACCCAAATGAGAAGGACCTTTTGTAGTAGAAACCGTCTACTCAAACAGAGCTTATCGCCTGATCAATCAAGACAGTAACAGAATGATGATACCTATCAACGGCAAATTCTTAAAGAAATACTACATCTAGCCACCTTTGAAAAAAAAGGAGAAAGGAAAGGCTAATGAATCAATTACCCAATACTGTCAAAAGCAACAGGAAGAGAAATCGAAAATTTCTCGCCAACCCTATCATACTGGGGGTAAGAGTATGAAACTGATTGCCCTATAGCCACTAAGGCAAAGGGGAGGGAACGTTTAGCATTTAAGTCTAAACAAAACGCTCGACAACTCATCATGCTGAGGGAAATAGCATAACTAGCCCAACGCAAACAGCGATTGGTAAAAACACATCAAATCCGTTCATAACTGGAGATTTGCTAAAAATCCCATGACAAATTTGTCATAATATTATCCTAAGAATACTCATAACGCAATGTTTCAAAAGCAAAAGGGAGAGGAATTCAAATCCTCGACACCTCCTCATGCTAAGGTAAAAGCATGAACAAGCCATAACCACAAAAGCAAAAGGGAGAGGGAACGTTTGGTATCTAAGCCCAAACAAAACCCTTAACAACTCATCATGTTGAGAGGAATAGCATGGCTAACAAAACGCAAACGGTGATTGGTAAAGGCATGTCAAATTCATTAATAGCTGGGAGTTTGCTAAAAATCCCATGTCATATCAAGCTCTTACCTCTGACAGTAAGATTCAAATCGTCTCAAAACAAACAAATCTATCATATTAAGCTTTTACCTTTTACAGCGAGATTCGAACAGTCTCGTCTTAAAATCAACAAATCTGTCAAGTTAAACTCTTACCTCTGACAGCGAGATTTAAATTATCTCACCTCAAAATATCCAAACCTGTCATGTTAAGATCTTATCTCTGATGGTAAAATTTGAATCATCGCATACTACAACAAATAGTTTCTTTCGTGATCCTAATCCGATCACCGACTCTGTCTGTCACCAAGACAAGTCATCCAGGCATGTACAATTAGGCACCTTTGCCGAAACCAATGAACATTACTAGATCACCTTGGCGTCTTCCCAAAACTCCGGGCATGTGCAATTAGACACCTCTACCAAAACCCAATGGTTATGTTTAACAGTATACCTCTGTCCATGGTCCTTTAATCTTAATTCAATCATTCCGACTTTGCTAGTCAACCAAGCAAGTCACCCTTTCGTCCCAAATTCCATTATTCGGGCTCTGTCGGTCAGCTAGGCGAGTCACCCCTCAATTAAAAAACAATCAACGGTTCTGTCTGTCATCCAGACGAGTCATCGGCTCTATTTGGCAACCCAAACGAATCACATCATATTCAAAATACTCAGCTTGTTAAGGTATCTCCACACTCTTAGTAAGTTCCATCTTTCATAAACTCATCCACCAATTTCAAAAGAAAAAAACCAAACTATTTCAAAGTTTTGCTAAACAAAAGGAGAAACAAAATTTTGAAAACTTTGGAGTGAGTCTTGTAAAATGAGAAAAATTATCCCCGCACGAGTCAGAATCTGAAATCCGAGTCCGAATACGAAATCCGAGTCCGAATCCAAATCAAATAATAATAATAATAAATTAAATTTTAAAAAAAAGGAAAGGAGCCTCGAGAGCACCCGCGAAGCTCCCAGCCTCGCTAGCGCCTGCAAGGCTCAGTTGGCCAGAAGGCAAAAACCAAAGGAAAATAAATAAATAAATAAAATTAATTAAAAATAATAATAATAATAATAGGAGCCTCACAGGCTCCCGCGAGGCTCCCACCCTCGTAGGCACCCGCGAGGCTCACAACGTCAAAACCAAAGGCCAGCCTAAGAAAGATAAAGAGAGAGAAAGAGAGGGGAAAATAATAAAATAATAAAAAATTAAAAAAAATTAAAAATTATTAAAAATTATATTTTAAAAATACATATCTTTCTCTCTTTTTCTCACAACAATATATTTTGGCTCCCGCCCTAACTATTTTTGCAATTTCGATAAATTTTAATTAGACCTAAATTCTAATCAGAATCTAATTAATTTTTTGGGTGCAGAAATAGCACCCAATACAATGAATCTGGAGCAAATCAAATTAAGAGAATATTCGAATATCTCATCAAGATTACAAAGAGATCTCAATTCTATCTACAATGAAACCAGATTTTGATTCTATCTACAAAAAAACATCTTCAACAACTTGGGGACCTATAAATACCCCTCAAGGACTCAAAAGGATCTTTTGACTTTTTGGCAATTCAAACTACGTGCGAGAGCCTTGAAGCCTTAGGACCAGCAAATCTCTCTCCAGCGCAAGTGTTCGTCCTTCCTCTAAAAATCAGACGAGAAGAAGAACGAGCTCGCCTCAAACCATCGATGTCAGATTGTCAACAGGAAAAGGACCGATCCCCATACCTGCCTCGGATCCCACAATCTTCTAAAAAAAGAAAACGACATATTCTATAAGTCTTCTATGTCTGTTTTTTTTAATTTATTTTCATTGTAATCAAATTGAGAAAAGAGAAATTTTTATAATCTGTAATTTTTCTGTAGTTCAATGGCAAAGAAAAGATCTGTTTTCCCCGAAAACAGTCGATGCTATGGTTGGCTATATGGATGTTATGCAACTTTGATCCCAAAAGAGGTTTAAAAAATAATAAGGATTTTAACTCTGAAGAGGACCACACAGTATGTGCAACTACATATAGACATAAAAAGAATGAAAACACCTAAGAGAAATTCTTAAAACATAGAAGGATAACCATGTAGTAAGGTTCAGTTCAAAAAGTCAAGTATTATGAGAATAGCCAACTAGGAATGATGATATCAGATTGCAAAAAATGCATACAACAGAGATCTTTCCACTGACTTAAACTGCCTATTTGTATCTCCTAATCCAGCTGCATCTAAACTTTAAAATTAGTTGGTCTTCTGTCTGAGAAAAGTGATCCT
This sequence comes from Dracaena cambodiana, assembly GCA_036321105.1. NCBI lineage: Eukaryota > Viridiplantae > Streptophyta > Magnoliopsida > Asparagales > Asparagaceae > Dracaena > Dracaena cambodiana. Next base: position 177,721 of record JAYEPQ010000009.1, on the reverse strand, counting down.
TTGATTCCTTAACTTTTCACAAACATTTTTATTAGGAAAAATTAAAACCCCCAAAGGGGCACCTAAAAATTTTCTTGAGCTTCTAACAAGTATTGTCATTACCAAAATAGAATCAGAAGACAACAAACACACGGTCTTAAACTTTATCATGCAAAATCAACGCAGATATTAAAAAAAAAAAAAAAAATCTGACGCAATGAGATGGGGCTTTTATTATGTAATTGTGTTACTAATACCCAAGAAAGCAAGCAAACGGAACAGTGCAATGATAACAAATTTCCAGGAGAAAGATTGACCTTCTTAAACGGCTCGAGGCCAAGCAATCTGAAGAGGGTTGGTAGTGGATGCACAGTGGATGCCTCTGCCACAGTATTTGTAGGGTGGTTTCCGAAAGTTTGGTGTTGCTTGTGGAACATCAAACTATTGATGTAAATGCTGCAAGTGCAATTTTATAGTAATGTTAAACAAAAAAATCATGGGCAAAAGTATTAGCATTTATTTTCTGTATATATACCAAGAAAAAACATGGATGATGCTCCCTAAGGCATTTCGAAACAGATGTAGTTTGCATGACATGACATGGGATTACCTTGAGCATACCTGAGTGACAAGAGGACGGCGTCCATGATGCCTATAACTTGCGGAGCTGATTTGCAGTAACCATCAACCCTGATTTTGTTTGCCCTAACAAGGGGCGAAAGGCAGCGAGCCCATTCATTGGGAATTCGACCAATCTACAGGGCAGATTTAACATTGTTATTATCTTTAAGATGATGAGTGACCGAGTGGAAAGAAAAAATCCCAAAAGAAATTTGTTTTATATTTTTTTTCTTTCTTTTTTTTTTCTTTTTTTAAGAAAAAGATGGTTGGAGGAAGAAAGTAGAAAAAGATAACCTCGCCATTTTCTTGTGTAGAGAAACGAACAATCTCAGAACAAGAAGCAACAGACGAGAAGCCACGTCGACCGGCGGGTAATTTGCTGGTGGGGGAGGGGGGATTCTTGGGTTGAGGAGGGGCAGGGAATGAGAAAGAGAGCTTCTCCCCAGGCTTGATCCTCCTTCCCTTGCACGTGGACAGCCCAGCGATCTCACTGCTCCCAGCAAGCCACCAATCGCTCTCATCGGACGGAGAAGGGCAAGGATCGAGGGGGAGTTGTTTATTAGATGAAGGAGTAGCAACAGCAGTAGGGTTAGGTTTAAGTTTAGATTTGGGGGTGGGGTTGGGATCGGAGACAGTGGGCAGAGGAGGAGGAGGAGGTGGAGAGTAAGAAATGGGGGTTTTCTTTCTTCTTGGGGGGGTGTCGAGAATGATGTTGATGGCGGCGGTAGCATCGTTGTTGGCCATGTGGAGAGCACGGATTATGTCCATCTCCGTTGCCCATTCATCGCCCACCACTGATCGTACCACCGCAATCTGCTCCTCTGTCACTTTATTCCCCATTGTGTCTGTTGTTTCGGAGAAAGAAAGCATCAAGCACCAACAAGGACAAAAACCCTAACCCTAATCCCAATTCTTTGTTTCGTTTTACGTCTTGCCTGGGAGAATTTGCACGCGCCTGGCCCGTATGATTTGTTTTCCTTTTCTTCTCTCTTCATATTTTGAGAGTTGCTAGATGCGCCCCATACTTTCCCCAGTGAGCCCAAATTTCTTAGAGCCCTCACCAATGTTTAAAACTTGCACATTTTTTCTCAGTAAACCCCATATTTTTTTTTTTCCAATTTTACCCGTTTAACCGCCATTGCAATCGGTGGGGCTCACTAAAAAAAATTGGGGCCCACTAGAAAATAAATTGGGGCTCACTAGGAGATTAGGTCTCAATGAAACTATCCGCTCTCTCTTCTTTTTTTGCTCCGGTTTCGGAAAATTCTATTTGCACAAGGTATTTTACTGATGCACAGTTTTGAAACTTATAAATAATTAAAGATTTTTCATTATTTTTTGACTAAATTATCCTTATAAATTCCAAACCATGGCTTCTTAAAATTTGAAACTACGACTCATCGTTTTCCTCCTTTATTTTATCTCTAAAATCCTAAATAATTTTTTTTATTTAATAAAAACGAATCTCCTATAAAATCATTGATTTGATTTCTTAACCCCTTAAAATTTTTTACATTAACGTTCCTGGAAAAATAAGAAGAATTTTAAATTCTTCGATTCACTGTGACAACTGAAATTTGGATTTGAACTTTAAGTTTGAATTTTCTTATTTAAATGGAAAATTTCAACATGCAATTGATGTCAGAAGATAAATCTATGGTACCATTTGAAAAAAATTAGGTTTTATGCGTATTTTTTTGAAATTTATCGTTAATTAGTTTTCTTTTGCGGGGAGACTTTACTTGCTGGTTGAGTATTAATACCCGACCAGTACGTTTCTTTGTTGGTATTAATACCCGACCAAAATATTTTTTCTCTTAACCTACCATCCGACTTAAACAAAAATGGATAAAAATAGAATCGGACGGGTGAGGAGTTAGAGAAAAGGAGGAGGGGTATTTTTGTAAAAAAAAATTAGGTGCAAAAAGTAAAATAATAGTATTTTAAAATAGGAGTTTGGTGTAAAAAGTAACCAGGGTGCCAAGAGTAAAATGCCGTGCACAAATAAAATTTCCCTCTGGTTTTTCCCTCTTTCTTCAACTTCCTCCACCAAGATCGACCCACTGTCTTCGACCCTGCTCTATGCCACGAAGAGCAACCCGCCAAGAAGACGCCATTCAACCTCACCGACAAGCTTTTATTCATATCTCCTTCCTCTCATTCCATGGTCATCCTCTCTGTTATTTATTACTTCTAATAGGGTTTATTTTATAATTCGAATATTTAATTTTGAGTAGGATTTAAGATTTTACCTTCTTTACGTTAACAGTTTTGTAATCTAGCCCTAAGCGATGTGACAATGTTTAGTAGGATTTTTTAGAATTGGAAAAAATACATTGTTAGTGGATTTAACCAATTTGTCAATCATAGTATGTTGATACAGTTATAATATGTCGTTCGATTTGTTGAAAGAGGGAGGTATGATTAGAATTCGCACAATAAGTGAACGATTTTGAATATGAGATATTGGACTGTAATGGTGTAGTTATTGTTGGAATTTTGGTTTAATGTATATTCAACATTTATGCACATGGATCAACATGAGTCATCTCGAATTAGGTCAACGGCCTCGTATCGAAGGAAAAAACTAGCACGAAGCCATCGAACACTCAAGCAACACCGAGTCGAAGGAAGAACACTGTTACAAACCCACCGAACATTCAAATTGATCGGCAGGTTGAAGAGGAACCTATTGCGTCGCACGAGACCACAAACGTCTGTTCGCAGCAGAATTTTGCTTTACTTCCATTGAATACAATTTGGATTACAACGAAAGTGAACAAGAAAAGAACAAACGAGAGAATTTATAATCTATCGCTCTCTTTTACAAAATATCGTGGGATCTCGTAGCGATGTGATCTATCAAGCAGCTCCTTTGGACGATCTGACGTCGATGATCTTCTTGCTTGATGCAGATGACGGCCGACTTGATCTTTTTCTGTTGATTTTGATTCATTCAAGGCTCTCACGCGTAACTTGAACTTCTTTTATGCTCGAAAAAGATCGATCACCAAAGGCTTCAAGACTCTCTCGCGTACTTGAATTGCCAAAGGATCAAAAAGATTAAAGGTGGATGATCATGAATTGATTGATCTATTATTAATTGATGATCTCTAAAGTCTCCTCAAAGAGAATATTTATAGACTTTAATGGTTATGAGAGTTTCCATAGGAATAGGAATAAAGATTTTCTGAGGAATAGGAATAAAGATTTACATAGGAATAGGAAAAGAAGGTTTTTGTATTCATCAAGGATTCTAATCAAATATTTAATATTGATTTAAATCTCTTGATTTGGAATTCTGATTGGACTCAATTTGGGTATTGGATAAGCCCAAATCTCAATCACAATCAATTTAAGATTCTGATTGGACTCAATTTGGATATTGGATAAGCCCAGATCTCAATCACAATCAATTTAGAATTCTAATGAAATTTGCTCACGCGGAGTTAACGCGGAGCTAAATTCATCAGAACGCGGAGTTATGGATTAACTCCGTGTTTTGCTCAAATGCGAGGCTAAAATAGCCAAACGCGTGTTGGCAGTGAAAATTTCTAAGTTAAAAGATTTTCCACAACAGAACGCGGAGCTAATTCAATAGCCCCGCGTTTGGTTACATTAACCCTGCGTTTGAATAAAACGCGGAGATGTTTAATAGCTCCGCGTTGATTCCGCAGTTTGGCTTGTATTAGCCTCGCATTTGAGTAAAAGGCGGAGATGATCAATAGCTCCGCGTTAGCTCCGCGTTTTGGTTATTTAGCGTCGCGTTTTGATGCGATTAAAGCTCCGCGTAAGCAGATAACCAGAATCTCAAATTGATTGAGATTATAATTCTGGGCTTATCCAAATACCCGAATCAAGTCTAATCAGAATTCCATCAAAACTAAGATATTTGATTGGAATCCCTGATAAGGACGAGTTCTATTTAGATAGAAACTCTTGCATTAACCTGGGGCTATAAATACCTTCTTGGTGAAACCCTAAGGTTTTTTTCTTCTTTTTGGCATCGGAAGCCTCCTATCGATCCTTTGGCAATTCAAGTACGCGAGAGAGCCTTGAAGCCTTTGCTGATCATCTTCTGAAATCTTGGAGAATTCAAGTTACGCACAGAGCCTTGAGTTCGTGAAGATCAGAGAAAATCACCATCTTCTTTCTGGAGTTCTTGAGAAGTTCGAGTTACGCGAGAGAGCCTTGAACAAATCAAAGCCAGAGAAGATCGTCTATATTCGGCCGATATCTTTAAAAGAAAAGATTTCAACGTACCGATCGTCCAAAGGAGCTGCTTGACAGATCTCATCGCCACAGATCCCACAAACTATTGTAAAAGAGAGAGATTAAACATATAAAATCCTCTCGTTTGTTCTTTTTTATCTCTTGTTCACTTTCATTGTAATTTAAGTTAATTCAATGGGAGGAAGCGAAGAAACTTTTGCGACGAACAAACTGGCGACCACAGTGGGAGCCATCTCTTTCACTGATGAAGAGATTGTGGCGCAATCGGACGTTGACTTGATCGGATCCGAAGTAGACACGCTGGTCGTTGAAATCGACCAGCAGAAGTACGAGGAGTTCCTCTCCTCCGGATCAGGTGACTTGGATGAGACACGGCACTATCGCCGTATGTACTCCAATGCCCGAGTGACTGGTAGAAAGGTATCCACCGAGAGACGGGGATCCTTGGAGACTACGGTTATAATGCCGGAGTCCACACAAGAAATCCTAACCGAGGAAGAGCTTCCGATTGCCGAAGAAGACATGGGAACTGGACTGACCAGGACCCAACTCCGGAACAGGAACCGGAGAGCGAGGCGTAGAGCCCTCAAAGCCCGCCTTGGACGCGGAGCTAACTCTAGAGGACGCGAGGCTATGGTCCCTCGCAAATTGGCTCGCGCTACCCGCGAGACCAATCTCTACCGCGTTAAACGCGAAGATACAACTTGCCTTAAAAGCAAGGAAAAGCCAGCGTGTGATTTTCCACGCGAGGCTGGTAATACTGGCGAGTTACGCAAAATTCCTGACACTCGCGAGTTACGCGAGTATAAAAATTATTCAAAACCAGCGTGTGATTCTCCATGCGAGGCTATTACTGTGCCTAGCGAGAGACGCGAAGCCAGTAAGGATTGCGCTAGTCGCAGAATACCCAACACTCGCGAGTTACGCGAGTATAAAAATTATTCAAATCCAGCGTGTGATTCTCCACGCGAGGCTATTACTGTGCCTAGCGAGAGACGCGAAGCCAGTAAGGGTTGCGCTAGTCGCAGAATACCCAACACTCGCGAGTTACGCGAGTATAAAAATTATTCAAAGCCAGCGTGTGATTCTCCACGCGGGGCTATTACTGTGCCTAGCGAGAGACGCGAAGCCAGTGATACTTGCAATAAACGCAAGACTTCTGACACCCGCAAGGAGCGGGAAGATGATTGGCAGATAGTTGTCAGTCGTAAAAACCGCGCTAAGCGCGAAACTATGATTTGCGTCAATCGCGAAGATAAGCCAGCGTGCAAGAACTTCCCTTTACGCGGGGCTATTATTCCAGAGGCTAAACTTCCAAGGACACACCAAGCCAGCGAGAAACGCGAGGCTAGTGTGGATCAGCGCGGAGCTATTTTTCAGGCCCGCAATGTGAAACGCGAGGCTATTCCTAAGCCACGCGAGGATCAGTCCGACCCCAGAGTCAGGGTTGATCAATCAAAAAAGTTTCAGTGGATTCCTAAACACTCTCAAGAGTTGAATGGACCTCTTGATTTCATGGCTAGAGGCACTGACCTCAGGGAGCATCTTTCTAAGAAGAGAGGTATAGACCAACTTCAAGTTGAACATAGTTGTCATTGCCAGCAACTTATGACAACAGTATCAGCCGTGATGAATAACTGTGGCTGCAGCAAGAACATGATATCTGTGTTCGACCGATTAAATGAGTCAAACCAGAATCCTGCTAAGAAGACAAGAACCACTCCCCTGAAACAAGGGAGAGCTGTAACTTCCAACATGGTAGGAAAAGGGAAGAAAATTGCAGAGACGGATGATGATTTAGAATCGAGCGATGATGAACTTCATCGTGTTACTCGACTAAGATCAGGAGCCGTTCCGCCCCGAAATTATAAAAAGCTCGCAGGGGGTTCTTACGACGAGGATAGCGATAATTTCGCAATAGCCTCGCCTCCATCCTCTACATCGTCTCGACTGCAGAAGTCAGCATCGCACATGGCAGATAAATCTGGTGATATCAATCGGAGATTTGAGGCTCAAGAAAGAATGATTCGAGAGCAACAGAAAACGATTGAAGACCTTAAGATGCTACTTTTAAAAGTTGTTGAAGATAATGCTAAACAGGGCAAGAAGACTCCAAATGAAGAAGAACAAGAGGAGAAAGCCCACTCGATGCATGAGGAAGATGATAGATTTTCTTTCCATGATCCGCATGGTGAGAAGATAGAAAAGCTCCAGAATCAACTCGAAGTTTTAATGCGTAAGAAGGAGTTAAAAGAAGCAGGGGTCTCAAGACCGTATCCTCCTGAATGGGACATGATACCCTACCCACCGAAGTATAAGCCGCTCAAGTTGGAGCCCTATGACGGGAAGGGATCGCCCAGTCAGCACATCTATTATTTCTTGTCCCAAGCAGGACACTTAATGGGTAATGATCCCATCATGACCAAAGTATTTGCAAGTACTTTGCGAGGGCCTGCCTTTACTTGGTTCATGCAGCTGCCCCCAGGTACTATTAATACCTGGTTAGATGTTGAGAAATTATTTCTCTCACGTTTCTTCGAGGATGACACCGAGATTACGGTTCATTCCCTCCTTGCAACTAGGCAGGGGGAACAAGAAGCGGTTAAAGATTTCATAGAAAGGTTCTGGGAGAAGTCCGTAAATTGTAAACACGGAATGATCCAGGAAACTCTAGTCGAGACATGTCGACACAACCTTAAGACCAATGTGCTCCTCAAAATGGGGGCCGAAGAGTCTAAGACGTGGAGGGACCTGCTCAAACAAGGAGAGCAAGCTGAAGACTTGATTCGCCGAGTTGAAGAGTCCCGCGGGCCAAGAAGTGCTGGGGGTAGTAAATCATATACCCAAAACAACAACAACAAGAATAAAGGGAAAGCAGTAATGTCATCAGAAACTGCTCCTCAGAAAACCAGTCCTCCGCCAGAGCCGAAATCTCAAGGTCAGCGAGGGTCAAGGCAAATTAGACCGCAGCAAGAAAGGAATTACACTTTCAAAGCTGAACAGACACCAGTCCTCTTTCACCTGCTCCAAAAGAAGGGAATGCTAAAACTTCCGGAGAATAAGAAGCCAGCAGATGCGGGTAAGACTAAAGACCCAAATTACTGTCTTTATCACCGGAATGTTGGGCACCCTACCAAGGATTGTTTTCCCCTCAAGAACAGAATCCAAGCACTAATAGAGGCTGGAGTTCTGACGCTTAAGGAAGAGCAGAAGAAAGTCACTACCAATATGGCAACCATAGTGGTTGGAACCCACGAGTTCCCCGCAGGAGTGACCCCAATCCCAAAGGGTGAGGCAGTTACGAAGAATCTTGATCCGCACAACAAAGCCCAAGAGGGACTTGTCTCCGTAACAACCCAAAAGGGGGAAGTTATGTGGGTTCACCCTGATTTGCTGGAAGATGAACAATGGACTACTTCAAGAGGTCCAGAGAAGAAACGGGCTGTCAATGCCATTTCTGCGGATATAAAGGGAGAATATATAGCTTCAGGCGCCTTCACAAGTTCTGAAGAAGAACCCGAAACTATGGCCACCCATCAAGATGGGGCAGGCCCTTCCACTACTCGATCTGGAAAGACATATCTTAAGGACTACACTAGAGTGGATCCAAAAGATATCTATGTAGAACTTGCAAAGCCTGCGAAGCAGAAAAGACTTCGTTTCCAGAAGAATTCTACCAGAGATGAAGGAGCCAAAGAAACTCCCTCCGAATTTGACATAATCGCGCAGTTGGCTAATATCCCAGCGCGAGTGACGCTTTACGAATTGTTGAGATTATCAAAATCAACACGTGAAGTTCTAAGAGAGGCCTTGGCAGACTCTGAGTCGTTCCTAGCTCAGATTGTCGAGCCGGCCATCGAAAAGCGGGACTCTTGCCCCCACTGTCATCAAGTGAGGAGGCAGGTCCCACAAATTATCTTCTCTCCAGAAGACATGCAGGTGAGGAATATAAAACATAATAGGCCTTTATATTTCACTGGATATGTCGGGTCCACAAAAGTGGACCGAATTCAGATTGATCCAGGTTCTGCACTCAGCGTCGTGCCCAGTAGATTGATGCAGCTGTTGGGGATTTCCCTTCATCGCTTGACACCTACACACACTACCATCTATGGATTCAACGCTAATAATAGCCATCCTCTTGGTAAGATCCGATTGCGGTGTCAAATTGGAGACTTGAAAACGGAGATTACATGCTACGTAATTGATGCCGATACCTCCTACAATATTTTATTGGGGCGACCTTGGATTCACTCTCATATGATAGTTCCGTCGACTCTTCACCAGTGCATGAAATATTGCGATGAGGAAGGAGAGGTCCAGACACTAATTGCTGACAAGCAGCCATTCAAAGGGTTGGAAAATTACTTCACAGATGCTGCACTCTACAAGCCAGCACATGAAGCCTCCAATGACGGTCTTAGCAAGTCTCCAAAGTTCGACGACAGTGGCAATGAAGCCAACACTGAGTACGAGCTCCTTGGAGAAGATGACGGGGGTGATTACGAAATCAACCCTCACCTAGATCTTAGCTTAGGTCTTGATAATATAGTGGATGTAATAGAAAGTGAATGGATTATTAATGAAAGTGTAAAGTTAGTCTACGAGCATGCTGTAGCTACTGAGTCTGAGCCCTCTTGTACCTCCACCGAAGCGGATGGCCTGACCGAACTTGAAGTTCTGGCGGCATATCATTTGCCCCTCAAGTCTTCCCTCCTCTCTCAATTAAAAATAACCGAGGATCAAGGGCACTTATTTGAAGTGCCTCCCCGACAGAAGTCCCAAAGGCCGATCATGTTCGGCAAAGTGGCCACGTCGCCTCGACAGAGACAAAGTAGTGAAAGTGATGAACAAACATCACCTCAATTTCACTTATATGAGCAAAGGTCCCGACAGATGATGGAGAAAATGGGATATAATTTTATCCAGAAGCCGGGATTAAACTTTGGAAAAGGGCGGCGGAATCTCATACCCTCGTTTAGACCGAGAGGAAAAAGCCCTGATTATTATCAGAAGACCCGCAGGGGGTTGGGTTATGTATCTACCCCACCTTCTTCACCATTAAAAGATGAAGAGAGTTCTTCGGCCAAAGAAGAAACATCTTCACCAGATCATGATTCAGATATAAGCACCAGTGCTTAGTTTCAATCTTTGACAATCAATATGGTTTCAGCCACGCCAGAAAGCGACGAGAAACCAATTGACGTCCAAGATGATGCTTGGGCCAGACATATGGACACTCTCTGGGATGTCCGCTTTGAACAGCGTGATCCGCCCACAGAAGATAAATTAATACAGGTTAACATGGGAACGGAAGAAAATCCGAAACCCATTTTCATAAGCGACACACTAACTCCTTTAGAAAAAGAGGAACTTATATCCCTTATCAAAGAGTATATAGATGTGTTCGCATGGAGTTATGAAGATATGCCTAGGCTTGATCCTCAAATTGCCACACACCGGTTAAATATAAAAGAAGATGTCAAACCTGTTAAACAGCAACAAAGGCGTTTTCGACCAGAATTGATGGAGGCAATAGTTGCTAAGGTTAACAAGCTTATATGATCCGGTTTCATCCGTAAAGAACAACACCCAGATTGGGTGGCAAACATAGTGCCAGTTCGCAAAAAGAATGGCAAAATGCGGATATGCATTGACTTTCGAGATCTGAACGCTGCATGTCCCAAGGATGAATTTCCACTCCCCATCATCGATGTGATGATCGATAATACTTGCGGTTATGAGATGATGTCCTTTATGGATGGCTTCTCAGGTTATAACCAAATCAAGATGCACCCAGATGATGAAAAGCATACAGCTTTCAGAACGCCACAAGGGGTATACTGTTATACGGTGATGCCATTCAGATTAAAGAATGCAGGTGCCACCTACCAACGCGCAATAAGTGCCATATTCAAAAAGCACCTGCGCAGAACAGTAGAGTGCTATGTGGATGACTTAGCAGTTAAAAACAAAGACAAAGAAGATCATCTTCACGATTTAGGAGTGGTCTTCGATCTTATGCGGAAACATCACTTGAAGATGAATCCTACCAAGTCGTTCATGAGGGTATCAGCGGAAAGTTTATGGGGTTCATAATAACTTCAAAAGGAATTTTCCTCGACCATGAAAAGGTAAAAGCGATTAGCGAAATGCCGCCTCCCCGCAATCTTAAAGAATTAAGGGGATTACAAGGAAAGCTCGCTTATATTCGGCGCTTCACATCCAACTTATCTGGACGATGCCAACCATTCTCCAAACTTATGAAGAAGGGAGTGTCTTTTATATAGGATGAGGCATGTCAGCAGGCATTTGATGACCTCAAGGAGTACCTCACCAAGCCTCCTGTACTAATGGCACCAGCCCCTGGGCAGCCCTTCCTTATATATGTAAGGGCCATGGATAATGCTTTAGGAGCATTACTTGCTCAATATAATGAGCACGGCCATGAACATGCCCTCTACTATTTAAGTAGAACAATGATTGGGGCCGAACAGCGGTATACCCCGATTGAAAAAGAATGTTTAGCCCTAGTGTTTACTGTTCAGAAAATGCGACACTACCTTTCGGGGCAAACAATTCATGTCATATCACGGGTTAATCCCTTGAAGATTCTAATGACCAAACCGGGATCCTTGAATGGCCGATTGGCAAAATGGGCCCTGCTATTGTCACCATATGACATACACTTCGTTCCTCAAAAGGCGACGAAAGGACAGGCAATCGCTGATTTCCTTGCAGACCATCCAATTTGGTCCCAATTAAAGCAGACATCAGAAGTCAATACAGTTACCGGAGAACAGTCTTGGCAAATGTTCTTTGATGGTGCCGCGAGACGATCTGCTACTGGAGTGAGGGTTGTGCTAATATCCCCACATAAACATATATTGCCTAACGGTTACTCATTAACAGAACCGTGCACGAATAATGTAGCGGAGTACAATGCGCTTATTATCGGCTTAAAAATAGCTCTGCAACTGGGGCTGAACCATCTAGAGGCATATAGAGATTTTAAGCTCATTGTCAATCAGATGACAGGTGAGTATGAAGTCAGACATGAAGCCCTCATCCCCTATCATCAGCTAGCTATTGAGCTAGCAGGATATTTTGAACAATTCTACATATATCACGTATCTCGAAACGAGAACGCTTATGCAGATGCTCTTGCCGCATTAGCTGCAACGCTGGCAATCCCGCCAGGTGAAGCTAAAAGTATCACCATTGGTAGTAGAGAACTCCTCCACCCAGACGTGGTATCTCAAGTTGAAGAGGTATGCCAGATTGACTTAAAGTTATAACCCCGTGATTGGCGATTTCCGTTTGTGGATTATGCCTTGCATGGGATATTACCAGAAGATCCTAAGGAAGCCACCTCAAAAAAGAGAAAGGCCCAAAGATTTTATTATGACCATAAACTTCAGACTTTGTATAGAAAGTCAAGAGGTGGTCTATTGCTACGCTGCATATCGAAAGCAGAAGCAGAACAAGTGCTGAAAGAAACACATGATGGAATATGTGGAGCTCATCAGCCCGGTCCCAAACTTGGAGACCGTATAAGAAGGCTAGGGTACTACTGGCCGAGTATGGTTACGGAAGCAATGGCATACGCTAAACGATATCATGCATGCCAAATACATGCCAATTTTATTCATCAACCCCAAGAATACTTGCACAATACCGTCGCAAGCTGGCCATTTGAAGCCTGGGGAATGGATATTGTGGGGCCCATAACTCCCCCGTCATCCAGAGGACATCGGTTTATTCTTGCAATAACCGATTATTTTTCAAAATGGGCCGAAGCCGTGCCCATGAAAGAGGTGAAGACAACAGATGTGATCAAGTTCGTCAAGCATCATGTCATTTACCGCTTTGGCATCCCCCGACGGATTATTCATGATAATGGTCAGCAATTCAGCAGTAAGGGATTCTCCAGATTTTGCAATAAATTCAGAATCAAAGATATTGCTTCAACGCCGTATAACCCCGCGGCTAATGGGTTAGCTGAAGCCTTCAACAAGACGATTATTAAACTCCTTCGGAAGTTCGTCTCTTCTAATAAACGAGATTGGGATGAAAAGCTAGGGGAATGCCTGTGGGCTTATCGCACCACCGTTCGCACCCCGACCAAAACTGCCCCATTCTCTTTGGTTTATGGTAGTGAGGCTGTCTTGCCTCTTGAAATCTAGATACCATCCTTGAGAGTGGCTTTAGCCAAAAAGATGACGACAGAAAAACGCCATCAGCAAAGATTGCAAGAACTAAAGGCGTTAGATGAAAAACGTCTCAGGGCTCAACAACAAATTGAGTTGTATCAAGCCCGAATATCTCAAACGTTCAATAAAAATGTCAAACCAAGTACCTTTAAGCAAGGAGACTTGGTTCTGGCTGTTAAAAGGCCAATGGTGCTAACCCACAAGACTAAGGGTAAATTTGAACCCAAGTGGGAAGGACCGTTTGTTGTGAAGACAGTATACTCCAGTGGAGCCTATCGCTTAATGAATCAAGACAGCAACAGGATGATGATGCCGATCAATGGCAAGTTTATGAAGAAATACTATTCTTAGTAGCCCTGGAGATACGAGTCGTCTTTTTCTTAGGCATGCGCATTGTGCGCCTCTGACCTAAACCCTGGTGTGTTTGGTTCTCAAGTTTGAACCACCTCCAGTCTTTTCTTAGGCATGCGCATTGTGCGCCTCTGACCTAAACCTGGTGTGTTTGGAGTACACGGTTCAAGTTACGCGAGAGAGCCTTGAACCGCCTCCAGTTTGGTTCTCAAGTTTGAACCACCATCAGTCTTTTCCTGGGCATGCGCAGTTTGGCGCCTCTGACCCAAACACGGTGTGCTTAGTTCTCAAGTTTGAACAGCCTCCAATCTTTCTTTTAGGCATGTGCAATTAAGCGCCTCTGACCTAAACCCTGGTGTGTTTGGTTCTCAAGTTTGAACCACCTCAAGTCTTTTCTTAGGCATGCGCATTGTGCGCCTCTGACCTAAACCTGGTGTGTTTGGAGTACCCAGTTCAAGTTACACGAGAGAGCCTTGAACCGCCTCCAGTTTGGTTCTCAAGTTTGAACCACCATCAGTCTTTTCCTGGGCATGCGCAGTTTGGCGCCTCTGACCCAAACACAGTGTGCTTAGTTCTCAAGTTTGAACAGCCTCCAATCTTTCTTTTAGGCATGTGCAATTAAGCACCTCTGACCTAAACCCTGGTGTGTTTGGTTCTCAAGTTTGAACCACCTCCAGTCTTTTCTTAGGCATGCGCATTGTGCGCCTCTGACCTAAACCTGGTGTGTTTGGAATACCCAGTTCAAGTTACGCGAGAGAGCCTTGAACCGCCTCCAGTTTGGTTCTCAAGTTTGAACCACCATCAGTCTTTTCCTGGGCATGCACAGTTTGGCGCCTCTGACCCAAGCACGGTGTGCTTAGTTCTCAAGTTTGAACAGCCTCCAATCTTTCTTTTAAGCATGTGCAATTAAGCGCCTCTGACCTAAAAAGTATAAATCACCCAGCGCCAACTAGGCAATGGGAAGAGAACGAGTTTCTCGCCAACCCATCATACTGGGGTAAAAGTATGAATTGCCCAACGTCGACTAGGCAATGGGAAGAGAACAAGTTTCTCGCCAACCCATCATACTGGGGTAAAAGTATGAATTGCCCAACGCCAACTAGGCAATGGGAAGAGAACTAGTTTCTCGCCAACCCATCATACTGGGGTAAAAGTATGAATTGCCCAACGCCGACTAGGCAATGGGAAGAGAACAAAGTTTCTCACTAACCCATCATGCTGGGGTGAAAGTATGAATCGCCCAATACCGATAAAGTAAAGAGAAGAGGAAAAGTTTGGCATTTTAGCCCAAACGTACTCCTCGACAACTCACCATGTTGAGAGGAATAACATGGCTAGCCCAACTCAAACGGTAGTTGGTAAAGGCTAATCAAATTCGTTAATAGCTGGGGGTTTGCTAAAAATCCCATATTAAACTTTAATTTTTACTTCGGCTCGAGAAATTGAGCATAAACGATACCGAGATAAATCGTTTTGACGACAGGTTATTTGTTAAGCAAATCTGTTTTGAAGCCGGCAAATAAAAGAGTCAAAAGAATCATCTTTATTAAAAAGGTGAAGATAAAAAATGAATTTCAAAAAAACATCGTAAGGTTATCTATCTCCTGTTTACGAAGTTCTTATTACAAGGAAGATAAAAGCGTAAAGAGAGATGAAACTATTGGCCTCCCAGGAGTCTCAATTGGTTTATTGTCTCGTCCAAATTTCTACGATGAGAAGCCTCCACGGTTTGCTGAGCTTGCCTACGCAACTCATCATCACTTATTGTAAGTTGTTGCTGACGAGATTCTTCTATGGCACGATTTCTGGCCATCTCTTCCTGCTGAATCTGCTCCTGCTGGACAAGCAACATCTCCCGTTTCTTGACAGATTCTCCTAATCGGAGTTCATTTTCTATCAAGGTGGTCCGAGCTGTGGCAATCGTCTCCTAGGCTTTAGAGATGGCCGCCTGACTTTCCTCAATTCCAAAGTTTACCCTCTGCAGGTCGCCAATAACGGATTCCCGACTGGCCTGGAGCTCTGTCAGCTCCTGAGACCATCTCTCCTCCTGCTGCCTTAAAATATTTCTTCGAGATAAGGATTCTGCCCGAAGCCGCGCCAGCTCTATCTCAGTGATCGCCTCCACATCCGCCTGACGGAGTGTGTGTAGCGTGGTCACCTGTTCTTCTAAGGCTGCAAGGCGGGCCCGGTATGGAGCTGCTCGATCTTGTCCACCGAATTCTTCAATATTTCCTAGATAGCGGAGTAACAATGGACGTGCGAAGTTGAAGAAATCGTGGCCAGTAAGAACCATCTCGACACATCTTCTTAACAAATGCATAAAATTCTCGACAGTGAAGCCGAAAAGTTTTTCAAGAGGATTTGCACTGTCGATAGGCAAAGTAGGTAATGCCAAGAAAGGTGTCGTAAGTAAGGGAGTAGTAGTTACTGGAATTGGAGAAGAAGAAGCCCGTCCCTGCATTAAATTCATAATATGGGGGATCAGTAGAGCCAGTGCAGATCTGGAAGAGCTGGAGACCCCAGACGAAGTACCGTCAGTACAGATCACTTGGGTACCCCCACCAACAGGAAGAGAAGATGGGATCACTTCGCCTGAAGTTCCTCCGGTGGGAGAAGCATCTTTGAATGAGAATTTCAAATTATTCTCCTCCCTTGCTGGAAGGCTTGAAGTCGGAAGAGTTGCAGGCATCTCAGCAGCCACAACAACAGACGACGTTAAAATCGCTGACTGAGAAGGCACGCCAACGACCGTGGGAAATGTCTCAGTGGAGCAAACTGGTGTTGGAGATGGCATGCTAGGAGACGGTGTGGCCTCCTTAGCAGTAGCTGCGATAATGACTTCTGTTCTCTCATCGCTCCCCAGTTCGTCAATTGAGGGAATTGAAGAGGGAACAGAGGCAGGAGCCGGTGTGGAATAATCAGCCGCGAACTCACCAGTAGAGCTACCCACACCACCAACGGACCCGGAATGGTCCATTCTATCGTCAGACTCTACTTGGGTAGTCGAATGCATTGGCGAGAGAAGTTGATCACCTGCATTTCAGAAGACCAGAAAAGCAGTGTTACGTTAAAATAATAACGGGCAAAAGATAAAATGCTAAGGGCCATACCAGGCGATACAAGTCCAGTTGTCGGACTTGAAAGGGGAGCCACTGTCGTTTCCAGCAATGTACCCGTCTCGCTACCCGTTAGTTGCGCCACAGGTTCTGCCACAGGCTCTACGGCCGAAGGAGCCGAAACCTCAGCAACACTTGGAGCTTTAGCAGGTTCATCCTCCCTTGCCGATGCTGGGGGTAAAGCCAAAGCCAACAAGTCTGAAGCAAGTTTGATAGACACTTCTTGGGGAGCTATCAAAGTTTCCTGTGCCAGTTTTTGCTTCTTACCCGGCCTTTTCTTTAAAGTGCCGCGGCGTTTGAGAGTTGGACTCAGGGAACGACTGACAACAGGCTGAGGAGCTCCACCAGCACCAGTATTGTCGTCATCATCATCGGCATCATTGTCTGATTCGCTGACATCCGAAGGCTCAGCCGCAGCGCCAAGGAATTCTTCCATTCCTTTTATCCTTACCCTAAAAGCACCCTGGCGGCTAATGTAGAGGGCTTCAATCTCTTTGCAACAACTGTGGTTGAAAGAGAAGCCGGGCACGTCAGCATTCGCAATACCGAACCAGTTGCAGAAGCTGAGGGTCATGGCCAATTCGGGCGCCTTCTGGGGCAAGGAGAATTCAGCCTCGGTTCTGCCTGCTACAAAATGGAACCAGCCACAAGCGCCTTCGTATAAATTCCCCTCGTGAGCAATATCTTTATTTGGATTGCCCACATAAAGTTGGGAGTATCCAAACTGACGAGCAAAGCGACTCGGAGTGTATGGCTCGATCCAACACCTGAGATCTTGACGATACACCAAATGTCCGGGACGGATGTTGAAAAGCCACCAGAACGCTCCTGCCGATAAAGTAGTGAACTTATCTGCTCCCACGGCGTCCTTCAGCCTCATTCCATATTCTCCGCCGGGAAAGTCGGGGAAACACCGGAAGATCTCATAGTTCTGAAAGCCACGAAGAGTCTTCCGAATTTGAGACATATAATTCTGCTTCCATGAAGAGTGTTCATACAGCTCTACAAAGAAGCACTTTTCGCCCGAACGACGCTTTGGTGCACTCATTAAAGAAGGGCAGTGCAAGACAAGCTACGCCATCAAATAGGTATAGGGCATCTCCACCCTAGGGTTTGGAGTTTTTGGTTGGGCAGTCTCTTTCGACTTGCCCTTTCCTTTCCCCTTGACCTTAATAGTGGGGAGGAAATCACGACAGAATACCCTCAGTCCATACTGCAAATTGCATACCATGGCGGGAAGAAGTCCAAGGGGTCGGCCATATGCTAAAAGAACCGCTGGATATACTACGGTCACTGCAATTGCTTCTTTGGGCAACGACGGCACGACACATCTCTTCAGCCACAGCATCAAAAATCCAGCAATGAGACCTCTGTTGGAGATCGAAAACTGGGCTTAATAATAGTAGCTCTTGAATGAAGTTCCAGGACCGTATCCATTCTCTTTAGATTCAGTGGTATAATATAATAGATGGCGGCCCTTAGCAATGCGGTGATCAATCTCTGAACCATAGACGGGTGGATGGCCATGGATAGTCATTGAACTATCCTTAGAATTTAAGTTGGCAAAAAGATACTCTGCCCATTTCTTATGACCGATACCGTGGTTACGCGCACCCGTCAAGTCAGCACAAATACGGTAATGGCACATCATCTCCCAGTATGTGGCGTAGATGCGCTCATCATTAGCCATCAACATGTTTAACTCCCCGATGGTGGGGATATACTCTTCATAGGGGATTTCACCCATGGAAAGCCCGGAGATCTCGAGCATCTCGTGAAGAGCGAATCTTAGCTCACCCACTGGTGTGAGGAGAGTACAAGTCTCAGGGTTATACATCTCCAAGAGGCAGTAAAAATGATAAGCACTCTGGGGAAACCCGAATTGGACATTCCTGATGGCTTTATACAAGCCAATATCCTTTAAAATGGGCTCATGGGAGTCTAGCATGTACTGAACGAGGCGGGCCCACCACATATTGTTAGAAGAATGAACCCAGCCAGGCATCCTAAAGTCGCTAGCCAGGTACTAACCATCCTTCGTCAGGAACTCACTTAAGAAAGTTCGGACGCGAGATGGGACTTCTCCCACTGGAAGCTCCTTGCCAAATCGGCCTGGAAGCAAGCCAGTAATGCATCTGGGGGAACCATCTTGATAAACCCCTTTTGCACCAAATTTGCCTGTTGGGACGCCATCTTGCTCTTGAGTCAGTCCCCACTTTAATTCCCGAGGCATTGCCAGTCTCTGAAGATAGACCAGAGGATAGCTATGGTTCATTCTGGGCAGAAACATCAGCATTTCGCCTGAGTTATATAACCAAATGCACTCCTCTTCAGAAAGGATCTCATCTGATTGATCCATCTGGTCTCCAAAGAGGAAAGCGGGTTTCTCCATCGCCTTTCTATTCAGAGTTTCGAAGGCGGCATCAGTTATAATTTCTCGCACAGTAGTGATACTTGATCAACTTCTCCTTGCGCTCCTTCGGGTCTGGCTTATATGAAGCCAAGATAGTAGTGAAGCGAAATTGGCCTGAGGGATCAGAACCCCTAGCAAAGCCGAAGTAGTTCTTGTGGGGAAGAGATTCCATCGAATATCCTACTGCAAAAAGAAAGCAGAGTGAGAGAAGTTTCTATAAGACAGAAAATTCTCTAAGTATGGACGCGCGAAACTAAAAATTAGAATGCGCGAAGCTAAGAATAGCGCCGCGCGAAGCTAAAAATTAGATCGCGCAGAAGTCAAAATAGTCTCGCGTTTCAGCGCGACTGCTACTTAAAATAGCCTCGCGTTTCAGCGCGACTGCTACTTAAAATAGCCTCGCATTTCAGCGCGACTGCTACTTAAAATAGCCTCGCGCTTTAAACGCGACGATGACGCGATAACTTCGCATAAGAAGGCAGTCAGAGACTTTTCTTCTTCTCCAAGCCTTACGGCAGGAGTACGGCGATCTCGCCGGTAAAGGAGTTAATTGATCAGTTAAAATTAAGCCAAATCACTCTAGAAATGTTCTAAAGAGTCTCGATAGAAAGATTCTTACCCCCGATAGGCGAAATGTGGCCTGGCGCGTCGCTGCCATGGCCGCCGCCACCACTGCTTGCGCCAGTTGCCGAAGATGGAGCCGCTCGAGAAGTAGCACGAGTTTTGGGTGCCATTGTTGAGAAAAATCGACTGAAAATCTGGAGAAACTCGGTCGGAAGAAGATCGGGTCACCTGAACTCTGATCGCCTGAATCTCTAAGTTTCTGGAAAATTCTCAAATAAAGTGAGAAGGATAAGGAATAGGGATTTCATTTAAAATAAAAGAAACCGCCTCTTGGAATTCAGCGCGAGTTTCGGAGAAAGTGACTAGTCAGTTACTCTCTAAAACGCGAAGCTATTAGCCTCGCGCGATGATGGAAAATGCGAAGTTGTTTAACTCCGCGCAACTATACAAAACGCGAGGATAGCCTGTGCCTTAGCTTCGCGTTTTCATGGAAAAACTTGGATTTTTGACGAGTGCAATTGAGCGCTTCCATCTAAGTTAAAATGATCCTTATCTGATCATTTGGGTATTATCAGTCTAAGTTACGCAGAAGTGCCTTAGATTATTTTACCAAAATTATTAACCATCTGTTTGTTGAGCAAGCAAAATTATTGAAGCCAACAGATAGAGAGGAAAATAATTTATCTTTATTCATGAAGCAAGAGATTACAAAGAGGGAGTTATAGCTCTCCCAAAAGCTTTTACATGATCAACTCATCACTAACCAAACAGTAAGATTTCTCTACGGCGTGTTGAAGCTCAGTTCCCTGGTTCACATGCAAAAGAACTCCAGATTTCTCTACGGGGTGTTGAAGCTCAGTTCCCTGGTTCACATGCAAAAGATCTCATCTGCAAATGTCAACTAGGATCTGTCATATGAAATGAAGCACGAGAGGAAAGAAAAGTGCTGCATCGAAGCACAAGCTGAACTGAAAGCACTGCAATTTTGAACTGCAAGTGCTGCAATTCTGAACTGCAAGTGCTGCAGCTCCTTATTTACAGCCCCTTCAGGAGTTTATCTCTCGGAGCCAGAGCTTGAAACCTGCAACTATGTTGTAAAGTATATGCTTCTGACTTCCTTAGAGTTACTTTTGCTGATGAAGATCGATGGACCCGCATACACTCCTCTTCAGAAAGGATTGAACTTACTGCAAAAAGAACAGAGTTTCCAAAAGAGTGAAAACGCGGAGCTAAGCTAACTCCGCGCACAGTTGAAGAAATAGCCTCGCGCTTTAAACGCAGAGGATGATGCGATAACTTCGCGAAAAGGGGGACAAGATTTCTTTCTGCTCTTTCCTTCCCTCGCAATTCATAGCGACTGCTAATCAAGGATAGCCTCGCAATTCATCGCGACTGCTAATCAAAGATAGCCTCGCGGATTCATCGCGACTGCTAATCAAAGATAGCCTCGCGGATTCATTGAGACTACTAGTAAAGCCCCGCGTTTCAAGCGCAGGGACGACACAATAAAACGGCGATCTCGCCGACAAGATAAGCAATCGTCCAGAATAAACCAAGCATTCTTAGAAAACCAAGAGATGAGGTTTTTACCTTCGGAAGACGCTGCATAGACTGGTTCGCTGTTGCGTTTACCTTCACGGCTGCTGCCATTAACGCCGGCCAACTCGCGAAAAGCCAAACTCCTCTGGAGAGACATCCTATGGAGAATTGAACGAGGATCAGTTGAAGATCATTCGTGAATCACTCGAGTTCTCAGAAATTCTTCGGATGAGATGAAGAAGAAGATGAGCCGGGAGCTCTATTTAAACAGAATTTCCGTCGCTTGGTATTCGGCGTAGAAATTCAGGGTAATTAATGACATAATTACTCATTTCACTGAAGACGAAGTGAAGCTGATTAGCTCCGCGTTCGTGAGCATAACGCGATATAGACTTGGTATTCTAACTCTGCGTTTCAGTTTAAATATCTAAAGTATTTCAAAATCTGCTGAAGTCTGAGCCATTTTGAAAACTTTGGAGGGGGTTCTGTTGGCAGTGAAAATTTCTAAGTTAAAAGATTTTCCACAACAGAACACGGAGCTAATTCAATAGCCCCGCGTTTGGTTACATTAACCCTGCGTTTGAATAAAACGCGGAGATGTTTAATAGCTCCGCGTTGATTCCGCAGTTTGGCTTGTATTAGCCTCGCGTTTGAGTAAAACGCGGAGATGATCAATAGCTCCGCGTTAGCTCCGCGTTTTGGTTATTTAGCGTCGCGTTTTGATGCGATTAAAGCTCCGCGTAAGCAGATAACCAGAATCTCAAATTGATTGAGATTATAATTCTGGGCTTATCCAAATACCCGAATCAAGTCTAATCAGAATTCCATCAAAACTAAGATATTTGATTGGAATCCCTGATAAGGACGAGTTCTATTTAGATAGAAACTCTTGCATTAACCTGGGGCTATAAATACCTTCTTGGTGAAACCCTAAGGTTTTTTTCTTCTTTTTGGCATCGGAAGCCTCCTATCGATCCTTTGGCAATTCAAGTACGCGAGAGAGCCTTGAAGCCTTTGCTGATCATCTTCTGAAATCTTGGAGAATTCAAGTTACGCACAGAGCCTTGAGTTCGTGAAGATCAGAGAAAATCACCATCTTCTTTCTGGAGTTCTTGAGAAGTTCGAGTTACGCGAGAGAGCCTTGAACAAATCAAAGCCAGAGAAGATCGTCTATATTCGGCCGATATCTTTAAAAGAAAAGATTTCAACGTACCGATCGTCCAAAGGAGCTGCTTGACAGATCCCATCGCCACAGATCCCACAAACTATTGTAAAAGAGAGAGATTAAACATATAAAATCCTCTCGTTTGTTCTTTTTTATCTCTTATTCACTTTCATTGTAATTTAAGTTAATTCAATGGGAGGAAGCGAAGAAACTTTTGCGACGAACAACGCGAAGCTATAGAGTTAGCTTCGCGTTCTGTGTGGAAAATTCCTTTTTACTTAGAAATTTTTACTGCCAACAGAACCCCCTCCAAAGTTTTCAAAATGGCTTAGAATTTAGCAAATTTTGAAATACTTTGGATCTTCAATTTTGTGATCAGGTTAAGATCAAGAAATTCGACAGAGGTGCTTAATCACATATGTCTGACATTTGGCGGAGACGCTTAATTGCACATGCCAAAATGATCAGGTCAAGATCATCGATCTTTAGCAACAACGCCCAATTGCACATACTTGATAATTTGGTGGAGACGATTCAAGGCTCTCTCGCGTAAGTTGAACTACATCTCACTGTCAAAGGTAGGAACTTAACATGACAGAGTTTATAGGATTTTTAGCAAATCCCCAGCTATTAACGGATTTGATTAGTCTTTACCAACTACCGTTTGAGTTGGACTAGCCATGCTATTCCCCTCAGTATGATGAGTTGTTGAGGAATTGATTTTCTCTCCCTTTGCATTTAACAGTATTGAGTAGTTGATTCATACTTTTACTCCCAGTATGATAGGATTGGCGAGAAACTTGATCTCCTCTTCTCGCCGCTTTAACAGCATTGGGCAACAAAAAATTTATTTATAGCACTCAATTAGCCATTCCAATGGCTAGTAAAAGTAGCGGAAGCAACATGATATTTATCATCGTCAATATTTTCGACACCCCCAGTCCAATTCGGCTGCTAGCCAATGAGAACGACTCGATCGCAGCTGTGGTTCGGAGCGTACCCAAGGGGCCAGCTTGCAAGTGCGGACTGCTCGTGCTTGGTGTCGATATTGGCTTCTCTACTGGTATAGGGTTGCTCCGGCAGGGAACTCATTGGTTCCTACCAAAATTGCCATATTTGCAGAAACTTTTTTCTGTTTTTTTTAAGTGTAAGAATCCCGGCTTCTATCAATATCTGAATTCGGTTCTTAAGAGAATAGCAATCCTTAGTTGGGTGTCCGACGTTCCGATGGTACAGGCAATAGTTAGGGTCGTCGGTTTTACCAGTATCTTCCGATTTTTTATTCTCCGAAAACTTCAACATGTCCTTTCTAAGGAGGAGATGGAATAGAGTACCTGTCTGCTCAGTTTTGAATGTATAAGTTCTATCTTGGCGTGGCTTATTCTGACCTGCACCTCTCGAATTCTGAGGTTTTGGTTTCGGATCTGCAACTGACGCCATCACAGTCTTCCTTTTATTTTTAGGATTCTATGGATATGGCATGTTATTCGTAGAGTTTCTCGTGCCATGAGATTTCTTAATCCGGCAAATTATATCTTCTGCCTGCTCTCCTTGGTTTAACAGGTCTTTCCAATTCTTAGACTCTACAACTCCCATTCTTATCAGCACGTCGGTCCTGAAGTTATGATTACAGGTTTCCACCAGAGTTTATTGGGTCATACCATGTCAACAATATACGGATTTTTCTCTGAAACGTCCAATGAAACTCTTAACTGTTTCTTCTTCCCTTTGTTTCGTCGCAAGGAGGGAATGAACCGATATTTCGGTATCATCCTCAAAGAAACGTGCCAGGAACTATTTCTCGACATCATACTATGTGTTTATGGTTCCCGGAGGCAACTGCATAAACCGTGTAAAGGCAGGCCCTCGCAAGGTGCTCGCAAATATCTAAAAACTGGGTAATTGCCCATTAAATGCCCTGCTGATATGCTGACTGGGAGATCATTTCCCGTCATATGGCTCCAACTTGAGCGGTTTGTATTTTCAGGGTACGGTGCCAGATCTCATTCAGGCGGGTATGGTCTCGAGACCCCTGATTCCTTCAACTCCTTCTTGTGCATCAATGCCTCCAGTTGGCTTTGTAACTTCTCGATTTTCTCTTCATGAGGGTGTTGGCAGTAAAAATTTCTAAGTTAAAAGGATTTTCCGCAACAGACCACGGAGCTAACTCAGTAGCTCCGCGTTTGGCTATTTTTAGCCTCGCGTTGAGTAAAATGCGGAGATGATCAATAGCTCCGCGTTAGCTCCGCATTTTGGTTATTTAGCTCCGCATTTTGATGCGATTAAATCTCCGCGTAAGCAGATAACCAGAATCTCAAATTGATTGAGATTATGATTTTGGGCTTATCCAAATACCCGAATCAAGTCTAATCAGAATTCCATCAAAACTAAGATATTTGATTGGAATCCTTGAAAAATGCGAGTTCTATTTAGATAGAAACTCCTGCATTAACCTGGGGCTATAAATACCTTCCTGGTAAAACCCTAAAAATAGGTCTTTTCTTCTTTTTTCGGCAATGATCTTCTTTGTGATCCTTCGGCAATTCAAGTACGCGAGAGAGCCTTGAAGCCTTTTTGTGATCGTCTTCCTCTTAGAGAATTCAAGTTACGCACAGAGCCTTGGATTCGTGAAGAGCAAAGACCAAGAAGATCGTTTACAATCGGCCGATATCTTCAAGAGAGAAGAGTTCGACGTTCGATCGTCCAAAGGAATTACTATAGATCTCATCGCCACTGATCCCACGATTATTTTGTAAAAGAGAGAGATTGAACTATAAAATCCTCTCGTTTGTTCTTTTTTATCTTGTTCACTTTCATTGTAATTCAAGCTTATTCAATGGAAGGAAGCGAAGAAACTTTTGCGACGAACAGAGGGTCATGAAAAGAATACTTATTCTCATCCTCATGTGTCGAGTGAGCATTTTCTTCTTTATCTTCTTCATTCATTTTGTTGAACGGAATTTCTTTTTCTTTCTTGGCTTTATCTTCCACAATTTTTTGAGTATTTTCGACCACCTTCAAGAGCATCATTTTAAGATTCTCGATCGTCTTTTGCTGCTCTCGGATCATTTGTTCTTGGGCTTCTAATCTCTGATCGATATCGTCAGATTTATGTGCTATATGTGAGGTCGTTTTCTGTAATCTGGATGACGCCGAAGAACGAGGAGAAGTTATGGCCGAATTGTCGCTGTCGTCGTTATAAGATCATTTTACAAGTTTCTTATAATTTCGAGCTGGGACAGCGCCTGACTTAAGTTAGATAAAATGATGGGTTTTTTCGTCATTTGATTCCGAATCATCATTTCTTTCTATGATTTTCTTCCCCTTTTCCGACCATGTTAGAAGTTACGGTTCTTCATTCTTTTTCTCGGGGAGTAGTCTTCGTCTTTTTGGCCGGGATTTTATCCGACTCAGTTAGTTTGTCGAACACTGATACTCTGTTCTTGCTGCAACAACAATTATTCATTACAGCAGACACTGCTGTCATAAGCTGCTTGCAATGACAAGTAGATTCAGATTGAACTTGATTTATACTTTTTTTCTTGGTTAGATATTCTCTGAGATCAATGGCCTTAGATATGGAGTCGTGGGGCTCACTCATCCATTGAGAGGGTCCAGGGGCCCACTGGAGCTTTCTGGAACCATTGGTGTCAAGTTCTGGTCCAATAGTGCGATGATCAACCCTGATTTTGTATTCAGGTTGATTTACGCGGAGCTGAGAGATAGCTTTGCGTTTTGATATGCGATGCTGAATAATAGCTCCGCATTTTGGTACGCCAGGCTGAATAATAGTTTCGCATTTTGGTGCGCTGGACTCGCGTTTTATGCTGGCTGAGCGTTTCTGCAGAAGCTTAACTTCTGAAATGTTAACCTCGCGTGGAAGAAAATTCTTGCACGCTGGCTTATTTTTGCGATTGATGCAAGTGATAACTTCGCGTTTAACGCGATTTTTGCGATTAACGCAAGTCTGCCATTCATCCTCGCAAGTCTTACTGGTTTCGCGTTTATCGCTAGGCTCAGTTTTAGCCTCACGTGGAAAATCTTCACATGCTGGTTTTATGAGAAGTTTATCCTCACAATTTACGCGAGTGTCAGAAATCTTGCGATTAACGCAAGTCTTACTGGCTTCGCGTTTATCACTAGGCTTAGTTTTAGTCTCGCGTGGAGAATCTTCACACGCTGGCTCTGTCAACAATTTACCCTCGCGATTAACGCGAGCTTCTCTGGCTCCAAGTCCAGATAGCATAGCCTCGCGTGGAGAATCATACGCTGGCTTGTCCTTGCGATTAACGCAAGTTGCAGTTTCGCGTTTATCGCGATATTGACTGGTCTTGCGATTGACGCAAGCCAGTTTGCGAGGGACTGTAGCCTCGCGTTCTGCTACCATATTAGCCTCGCGTTTAACGCAGGCTTTGAGGGCCTTTCGCCTAGCTCTCCGATTTCTGTTTCGGAGTTGGGTTCTGGTCAATCCAGTTCCCGAGCCTTCTTCGGCAACATAGAGGCCATCCTCTGCTAAGGTTTTCTACCCAAACGACGGTTCTATGGCTGTGGTCTCCAAGGGTCCCCGATTAACGATGGATTCTCGATTACCCGATTCTCGGGTATTGGAGCGCACGCGACGATAGCGCCGCGTTTCGGTCAGGTTACCTGACTTAGAGGAGAGATACTCTTCGTACTTTTGCTGGTCAAATTCCACGACTAGCATATTAATATCGGATCCGATCTTCTCGACGTCAGATTGCGCCACGATCTCTTTTTCGGTGAAAGAGACTTCTCCCATTGTGGTCGCCAGTTTGTTCGCAGCAGAATTTTGCTTTACTTCCATTGAATACAACTTGGATTATAACGAAAGTAAACAAGAAAAGAACAAACGAGAGAATTTATATTCTATCGCTCTCTTTTACAAAATATCGTGGGATCTCGTAGCGATGTGATCTATCAAGCAGATCCTTTAGACGATCTGACGTCGATGATCTTCTTGCTTGATGAAGATGACGACCGACTTGATCTTTTTCTACTGATTTTGATTCGTTCAAGGCTCTCACGCGTAACTTGAACTTATTTTATGCTCGAAAAAAATAGATCACCAAAGGCTTCAAGGCTCTCTCGCGTACTTGAATTGCCAAAGGATCAAAAAAGATTAAAGGTGGATGATCATGAATTGATTGATCTATTATTAATTGATGATCTCTAAAGTCTCCTCAAAGAGGGTATTTATAGACTTTAGTGGTTATGAGAGTTTCCATAGAAATAGGAATAAAGATTTCCATAGGAATATAAATAAAGATTTTTATAGGAATAGGAAAAGAAGGTTTTTGTATTCATCAAGGATCTAATCAAATATTTAATATTGATTTAAATCTCTTGATTTGGAATTCTGATTGGACTCAATTTGGGTATTGGATAAGCCCAAATCTCAATCACAATCAATTTAGAATTCTAATTGGACTCAATTTGGATATTGGATAAGCCCAGATCTCAATCACAGTCAATTTAGAATTCTAATGAAATCTGCTCACGCGGAGCTAAATTCATCAGAATGCGGAGTTATGGATTAGCTCCGTGTTTTGCTCAAATGCGAGGCTAAAATAGCCAAACGCGGAGCTATGGAGTTAGCTCCGCGTTCTGTGTGGAAAATTTCTTTTTGCTTAGAAATTTTCACTGCCGACAACGTCGATCTCAGGGGCTCAGAAGAGTGACTCTCATTGCCAACGGAGGGCGGACCAGTAAACCATTTAATCTTGAAGAGCTTTGAGACTCATGTTGCATATTTCATTTCTAAAAAAGAGATACATCTACTTATTTTAATACATATATTTATAAATTTCATATTTGCGTAGTTTGATCTAACGTAACAATTATTATTAGGAAAGAAAACCATTTAGATGTATCAACCATACGAAGAAAATAGTTACATGGCCACTAAGGTTACTTGAACTGTAGTTCATTTTCACTATCTTCGATAAAAAAAAATTTAAAATTTTCTTTTGGATTATAATCTCGACCCTTTAGGGTTCATTCATACCCCATTTCTTGGGTTTTAATTTTGATTTCGTCTTTCATCAAGTAGATACAAATTTTAATGATTTCTGATAAATAAAAATTTTGCATCCATTTGATAAAAGTGTAAATAAATTTCAAAATTTATGAAATTTATTCTTGTTAAAGTTAAAGAGGGTTAGATCCTAATTCTAGAAAAAAAATTATTAGATTACTACATTTTTGTCACTAACTCACGTAATTTTTCCTGAGCTAGTGGCTCACCTACAGTAATCTCTTTATATATGTGTGTGTATGTATACATACATATATATAGAGAGAGAGGAAACGGGAAATACACTGGCGGTGAAGGGAGTTCCTTCAACGCCGTTTAGGTAACCCAATAAAATTATTACACGTTGCGTCATTCAAGGTAACAAATAAATGAATTTCCTTAACCGCCCTTTGAGTGATGCCACATGTAATAATTTTATTGGGTCACCTAAGCGGCGGTGAAGGAACTCCCTTCACCGCCTTTAAATTTCCAGTTTACTCTTATATATATATATATATATATATATATATATATATATATATATATATATATAAGAAAAATAGAAATGAGCTGACAACTCATGCAAGTTCTTTGAGCTGCAGTTTATTTTCACTATCTCCAATAATTTAAAAAAAAAAATCTTTTGGATTATGATCTCAACCCTCAGTTTTCATTTGGTCATCCATCAAGTTAATATAAAATTAATGATTTTCAATGAATAAAATATTTTATATGCACTTAATGAAAAGGGTAAATAAACTTCAAAATTTATGAAATTTAATCTGAAAGAAATTAAGAAGGTAGAAATTGTAGTTGTGAAAAAAAAATTAAAGAAAAATCATTGGAATATTATAGTTTTGACGTTAGCTCACATAACTTTTCCTAAGCTGACAGCTCATCTATAGCAATCCATATATATATATGAGAAAATGGAAAATTCACCGATAGTGAAGGGAGTTCCTTCACCGTTTCTTAGGTGGCCCAATAAAATTATTGCACATGGGGCCACTTAAAATAACAAATAAAAGAACTCTCTTGATTGCCTTTTAAGTGGCGCCACGTATAATAATTTTATTGGGTCACCTAAGCGGCGGTGAAGAAACTCCCTTCACCGTCGATGAATTTCCCGTTTACTCTCTCTCTCTTTATATATATATATATAGTAAACGGAAAATTCACAGGTAGTGAAGGGAGTTCCTTCACCTCCGTTTATGTGGTCCAACAAAATTATTACATGTAGCACCACTCAAAAGGTGTTAAAGAAATTTATTTATTTGTTATCTTAAATGACGCTACGTGTAATAATTTTATTGGATCACCTAAGCTGTATTTCCCGTTTTCTCATTCATATATATATATATATATATATATATATATATATATATATATATATATATATATATATATATATATATATATATTTATATCGTAAACTAGTAATATTCTATGTTAAAAATATTTCATACATGAAAATGTGTAAGAGTATTTAGAGGAAGGCTTTTGTAGTTATTTTCTTTCAATAGTCTTAGTTGCCTTCATACTTTCAATTGTAAAGGTAGACTTGTGGTCTTTTATTTTCCTCGTGGCACTCAATTAAAATTAATGGGAGAATGAAACTGATTCAAACCCGAAAATTGTTGGAACTAGGAGATCAGTGATTACGAAGAAACCGATCCCAATCTAAAACCGACATCTCGTAGATAGAAATGGAATCAAAATTTCTGCCCGTTCATTATTTGAATTTGTTTGGATAAAGAATATCCAAACTGACCCAATCTGATGACAATAATAGGTCACATATCCAATCGTCAACGTGCCAAAGCCAAGTTGGCCTCGCTATTTTGAGCAAAGCAAAGTTATCGGATAGATAAAAAATTTTCCAACTTTATCTTTAATTTAAACACATTGCTCAAATTCTGCTCTTGCATGTTGTTGTCAACATAAGAGTAAAGCTATGCGCTTAAATGGTCCAATACAATTGTTACATGTGGCACTCAAAGGACGGTTAATAAATTTCTTTTATTTGTTATCTTAAGTGGCGCCACATATAATAATTGTATTTGACCACCTAAGCGGTTATGAAGGAACTCCCTTTAACGCTGCTGAATTTCTCGTTTTCTTATATGTGTGTGTGAGAGAAAACAGGAAATTCACTGGCGGTTAAGAGAATTCTTTCACTAACACTCAGGTGCCCAATATATGTGTGTGAAAACGGGAAATTCACTGGCGGTGAAGAAGATTCTTTTACTAGCATTTAAGTGACCCAATAAAATAATTATATGTAACGCCACTCAACATAACAAATAAAAGAAAATTTTTACAAAAAATACTCCAGATGAAAGACAAATCTTCTTTTCGTAACTATTTTCTCTCTCACTTTTGATTTAGATTTGATTTGCTTCTTTCCCACATCTGTTTTTTTCTTCTTTTTTTTTTCTCAGTAAAAAACCTCTTTTATTTGTTATGTTGAGTGGCGCCATGTGTAATTATTTTATTGAGTCACCTAATCGCCAGTGAAGAATATCCTTCATCGCCAGTGAATTCTCCGTTTATTTATATATATATATATATATATATATATATATATATATATATATATATATATATATATATATATATATGAGTTTCTTCACTAGCGCATATGTGACCCAACAAAACGATAACACATAGTGCCACTCAAAGTAACAAACAAAACATAAAAGTAGTTATGAGATGAGAGGAAAAAAAAAAAATTTAGATTTGATATCTTGAGTGGCACAATATGTCATCATTTCGTTGGGCCACCTCAGCGCTACTGAAGTAACTATCTTCACTGCCAGTGAATTTTCCGTTATATATATATATTACATTTAAGTAGAGATCAAATTAATTTTTGGAAAAGCATAACAATGGTAACCTTATCAATGTGATCATTTGGCCTGTTTGCGATCTGCAATGAAGAGAAGTACAAAAATTATCTTATTATTGACACTTTTTTTTAGGAGTCCTCATTGGCAATGCTTGTAAAATATTTTATACCCAAGAGTTATAAGTGTCCCTCTTGAAAAGTGGATATCATATGTTATTGTACCAGCGGGATTAGTTTTCCCTTTGTCGTTAAGGATAGTGTTACTGTATCGACAATATTGGCTCCTTACTGTGTTATCGAGACTGCTCTCTATTGCACCGGCGATGTTGAACGGTAAGGCTGTGCGTTCGGTGCACATAACCTACTCCTTTTTAGCTTTGGCGAACATAGCATCACCATTTAGTATCAACGAGAATCTGCGAGGCTGCTATTTTTTAAGAATCTTATATTTTTTATTGTCTATATTATGTTCTCTTTCTAGATTATGAATCAGACAACTTGTAGAATACTTGAACCCAGCATGCTCACGCCCATTAGTTTTGATTTTTTTTTGTTTTTTGTTTTTGTTTTTACGCCAATGACTTTATTTCAAATTGTTAAGAGTCTATTACCGAACTGCGGTGACATTAATTTGTAGTTTAACTCTTCCCTTATTAGTTTTTTAATAATAAATTATTTTGCCTATGGATATGAAACACCAATTAGCTAGTTTTTTTAATTATAAATTATTTTTTTGCCTATGGATATGAAACACCAATTATTAATCTAGAGAGCAAATGGATTATTCTTAGAATATTGGTTTGAGCGAAGGAAAGAGAGGAATGAAATCTCAAGTCTTTGAAGTTGAAGCCCATATTTTAGAAAGTGCGTATAGTGCATGTGTTGGTTTCAAGGCAATCGCATAATTCCCCAAATCCTGGGAACATATGAGATATCAAACTAGGGTACATCGATGAAATTACCCAGCAGCAACATTTGGGTTTAGATTAATTTGGACATTTCGATGCCCGAGTCTCCACCTTTGCACTGAAACCACCTTGGTGAGCTCATAGCCCATCCACTTTTAACAGCAAAGACTGATGTTCGATCGGCAGCTGAGGAAGAGGTCGCCAGGACTACAAGTAAGAATGTCTTTCTCATCTGTGAGCAATGCACGCATAGTATATGTGGTGTAAATCGATGAAAACGACACCAATATCAATACACCTCCGTTCGAAGGAGTGCTGCTATAATTAAGGTGGAGTTAACAAAGACATGAGAATATCCACTTCACTTGTGTACAAATCAGCTAATTAAGGAATAGTTAATATTAACTTGATTTCCCCATTGTTATATAGAGCAGGTTGAAAAGTGTTGAAAGGGGAAGATGCGCAGGATAAACTAAAAAGGCATTGTAATTGTAGTTGTCTGGACGGAGAGGAGAAGAGCCCGAGAAGAGAAGCAAGCTATATGAAAGGGCAGATAAGCGTGGCGACACGGACATGATGAAGAAGCCAAGGCCTAAGGCCGAAGACTAGACCTGTGGTGGAAGAGGAGGAGATCAGACTTGGAGCTAGCTCATATATATGATTTTCTTTTCCAGTTTGTTAAGGACGATGATCAATCCATGCCATGGATGATGGATATATAGGGATGCATGCTTGACATGTGCCGGATAGGCTTCTTAATTATTATACACCACTTATCAGCTGAGCGTGAGAGTGAAAGAGCATCGGTCTCCTCCGTCATCATCTCAAATTATTGGGAAGAAGTATATATAGGTTTTTCTTTTCTTTTTTCTTTTCTCTTTTTTCTGTTACTGCATGCATGGGGCGCCTCATCGACTTCTCCTTTACCTTCTTCTCTCTTTAACCTTTTTTTTTTTTTTTTCCCTTCTTTATTACTGTTTGTTTCGTGGGTGGTGGATTGGATTGGATTGGATTGGATTGGATGGGAATGGATGGGATAGATGATTTGTGTTGTGTCATTGCTTTATCCCCAACCCCACTAATACTGATACAGTGATACTAATCATACTAGTGCCGCAGCGGCGCTGCTATATTCCTGCAATTCAGTCACTCAAAGAGTCGCGGTCGAGGTCATAGTCACAGAAGAGAAGAGAAGAGGAGAAGAGAAGAACCTGTTAATCTAATCCCTCCCTCGTTGCAATTTCTTTCGGTCTCCTCCTCTTCTCCTGCCAATGAGCAGCCAATAAGAAGACACACCCCAACAATAATTACAGTTTGAGCACCGCCGTATGATAAAATAATAATAATAATAACTGTCGCTCTGCATCCTTGGACCTTGACTCTCTATATTACGGTAATCGCTATCTCCCTCACCCAAAGCAGGCCGCTCCTTCAATAATTAATCAATAATCTAGGGTGGGTTTAATTCTCATTCCATTTTCTTTCCATGGGGAAGCTGGGTTCGTATTCATGGTTTGGGCGCGTTGGTCCGACGAACGCAAATACAATGGAGAAGAGCCCTACTTCTGCTGCTGCTGCTGCTGCTGCTGCTGCCAGCCCCAAATCAATGGGAAAGAAGAATACTAATGCTACTTGTTCGTCATCAATCGGAGTCCTGTCCTTTGAGGTTGCCAGCCTCATGTCCAAATCCCTCCACCTCTGGCATTCTGTCGCCGACGACCAGATCTCCAGGCTCAGGCACGACGTATTCCAAAAGGCGGGCGTCAGAAGGCTCGTTTCCGACGATGATGATTTCCTCTTCTTCCTCGCCCTCTCCGAATTCGCGGATTCCCTCCGATTTCTGGTTCGATCCGTGGCCAGGCTGGGCAAGAGATGCACTGACCCCGTCCTCCAGAGATTCGACCACGTCTTCACCGATCTCGCCCGTAACCCCTCAGCCGCCGATCTCATCGGTTTCCAGTACGCCGTAAAGAAGATGGAGCGCAAGGCGAAGAAGATGGAGAGGCTGGTGGCCGCCAGCTCCATCCTCTACCAGGAGCTGGAGGTCCTGGCCGAACTGGAGCAGACGCTTCGGAGGATTAAGATTCAGGCCAAATCAGATCCCAGCCGCCGGGGTTCCTTGGCCGATTCCAAGCACAAGGTGGTGTGGCAGAGGCAGGAGGTGAAGCGCCTCCGTGAGGATTCGCTCTGGAACCGCTCCTACGACTACACCGTCCGCCTACTCGCCAGATCCCTCTTCACCATCCTCGGAAGGATCAAGCATGTCTTTGGATTTCACGACGCTACACCTCCTCCTCTTGCTACCACTACTGTTACCGTTGCTGCTGCTCTTCTTCTTGACGATGACCAAGACAAAGACCAACACTTGAGAGATGCGGCTGCTGCTGGTAAACTCTCTCGCTGCCATTCCGTCGCCGGTCTGATGCAGTCTTCTGTCCATCCATCCGAGTTCCGCCGGAGCCGCCATCCTGAGCTCGTGCAATTTTCTTCGGGTCCGCTATCTGCAGCCACAGATACAACAGTTGGTGGGCAACACCTATCTCACACCACTTCCCCTCTGCCGCCCCCTTGGAAGCACCGAAATTGGAAGAAAACCAAGTGGCAGGTCTCTACCAGATCCTTCGGTGGTTGCGTGGGGGCAGGTGCTGATTCTTCTGCGCTTCACAGTTGCATACCATCCATGGATGGTCGTCTCCGTGGTTCCTATGCTGTTCCGAGGAAGACTCTTAAGGGTATGAAAGAAGATGCTGATAGAGAGGTCCGTTTTCTAGGCAACATCTACAATTATACGAATCTCTACATGTCTTTCTTCGAGCCTCAGCACATGCCATTCAAGGCTCCCCCTTCGACCCTCGGTGCAGCTGCTCTATCTCTGCATTATGCAAATATCATCATTGTGATTGAGAAGCTTGCAGTTTCTCCCCACTTGATTGGACCAGGCGCGAGAGATGACCTGTACAGTATGTTGCCGACCAGTATAAGGGCAGCCCTGAGAGCAAGGCTCAAGTCCTTTGCCAAGAGTATGACTTCATCTTTCTACGACCCCATTCTTGCGGCAGAGTGGAGTGATGCATTGGCAAGAATATTGGACTGGCTTGCACCCCTTGCACATAACATGATTCGATGGCAGTCTGAGAGAAATTTTGAGCAGCAACAGATGATTTCAAGTGCAAACATCCTTCTCCTACAAACACTGTACTTTGCAGATCAAGGCAAGTCAGAAGCTGCAATTACGGAGCTACTTGTTGGTTTGAACTATTTATGGAGGTTCGGAAGGGAGCTCAATGCAAGAGCTATGCTGGAGTGTGTAAGCCACCGAATCTAGGATGATTCTTTAGATCCGGAAGTTTGATCGGCAAGCACCAACATTTCTAGAGAGATCACACCTGGAAATGCAATGAGTAATTAATGTAACCTTTTCTAATTTGGGTTCCGGGGCCAGTCAAACATTTCAGGGAAGTGGGAAGCACCCAGATCAAAATTGTTTATTTAAGGTATGAGCTTGTGCAATTTGTTCATGGTTTTACATCCTAAGTAATTGCATTTAACTCATCCTGATATTATCCTCCACATTTTCCCTGCAACTGAGCTCAGTATGTGTTAAAAGATTGTATAATCATCACAATAGTGCTTCTTCTTCTTCTTCTTTTGTTGTAAATTGACCATGTGGATTGATGATCTTTACAGAAACTGTGACGTGCTGCAGAATCCTTTAATTTGTTCTTCTCCCGATGTGATGTGCCTATGCCCATCATTCCATCTTGGAATTAGTGATTATTAGTTTGACCACTAATCATAGTCATCTTGGAATTAATGATTGTTAGTTTGACTACTGATGTTCAACAAGCTGAAATGACACAAGGAGTGACAATTCTCCGAGGAGGTAGATTTTAGTTTAACAGCAAGAACATCCCGTTCATAACCTTAAAACCACACATATGCCAGTTATCACATATATGCCATTTATCTATCTAGCGACTTTAAAGGATATATCTTCATATGCTAGTTCCAAGTTCAGTGAACATTATGTGATCTATTTTGTAGCATTAACGTTATGTATATGTTCTGAAATCTTGTGACTACTTTTATGCTGAGATCACTTCTGATGAGGCTCTGTTCATTTCTATTTGAACAATATCCTTGTTTTGCAAACATGAAATCATTTATTGTTTTCAATAAATACTGCCAATGCCACTTTATATAACATGTAATAGTTCGTGGTCACGCTTTCCTAGCCATAATTTTCAATTTCTCCATTTTCATCATAAGCGCCTGATTGTTGAATGAGCAACCGCTCAAATCCAACATACATCAGGGTGGACGATGTAGCCGCGTGGAAAGCTGTTTAACTGCTACAACAGGCATATATGCCATCTAAGAAAATTTATAGAAACACAATCTGAACCTCTCCACCTGCAAAACCATAAAGAGGCTATCAACTGTACAAGAGCCAAATCTAGGAAGCATGTATTTAATAACGGTGACGAAAAAAATTGTCCAAGAGTAGGATGGTGAATATGCCAACGTGGCTACACGTATGTATGTATGTATCATTATATAAGCCTTTTCTATCAAGGGTTGGCTATAAAGCAAGGCTTCACTAAGGGTTTGACATAGACACTTATCAATGCGTTTGTTTGGATGGATGGTAGCATTTGGATGGATACCCCTACTATTGAAGTTGATGGCCAAATGGGAGACGTACTTGGACAAACCAGAGATATCCTCTTTTTAGCCCCAAATCCTAACCCGCCTGTAAGGAGTGTGTTTTTTTCTTTTTTCTTTTTTTTTAATGATACCCCAGCTAACCTTTGCCTTTAATAGTCAAAGGAGTTGTCTTGGTGTATCAGACCAGGACATATTTTATTAGAACTAGAATGGAAAGCAAAACAAGTTCCTATTATAATAAATTCATTGTTCTAATCAAGCAAGTAGTATACAACAATAAATTTATGACTGTCCAATACAATACCTTGCCTAAAACATACAAGTCTAGGAAGCCCTTCACATGCTTGCAAGGCGTTCAAATTATGTTAACATTATATCTCTTATGTCAAAAGGATCCATTGAGAAACATACTGCTCTGCAGTAAGCACCACCATATGATGCACAATTAGGAGTAATGTTTGTGACACTGCTCTCCCTTTTTCGTATTATATTGATTTATAGGATTAAGAATGAGGTCTAATGCTTTTCTTGGATTATATTTTCTCTATCAATATTGTCATAGTATATTTTTTCATGTTCTTATTGTTCGCCATAAAGTTTGTAAAACGATTTTTTTATTGAATGTTTCAATAAGATATTACAATTTCAACGGTTTTCCGTTTACATAAGATGAGGAAGATTGACTTTCTCTTTATTTAAGCCTGGATTCTATGGTAGCTATGGAGGACGATCTTAATCTCCGTTGACACTTCGCACAAAATTTTTGGTTGGTCCAGGTCTTGAATTCCTCTTTGCCATTTTTTTTTATATAGGGATTCCGAGGTAATAGTGTCGATATATTCGTTGTTAACCCCACGATCTGAGTAGTGCCGACATATTCGTTCAGCAGTTAGCTCCCACGATCCGAGTAGTGCCGAGTCTGCCGACATATTCGTTCAGCAGTTAGCTCCCACGATCTGAGTATTAACTTCCCGTTCTGCAGTCTGGTGAATTTCTATTAAATCTTTCAGAAGTCGTAACTGGCGTCTTCAATTCTCTAGATCGTAGTCGAAATGGAGAACGCGAATCTCAGATTTTAGATTCGCGGTTTGCGATTGTTCTATTTATAGTTGGAGTTTTGAATTTTAGATTCATAGATTTGATTTGGTTATTACTAGTCTGCGGGTCTCAAGCCTTGGCTTCACGGATTTTTTGCAAATCTCATATTTTAGACTTGCGGCCCTTCAAATATAGCCGAAATGCTAATCTCAGATCTTGGATTTGTAGCTTTTAGTGATATTTCAACTGGAATGCAGGTCTTGAGTTTTTTAGACTTGAGCCTCGTTTTGATTAAACACCCACGACTTTATAAGTGTTGTGTTTTTTTCATTGCTTCAGAGGCACAGGTTTTTCCCCTTTGCAACGGGCGATCTTGCTACCAGGAAATTTCGCCAACACTTATCATTTTATTGAGTTAAGAATATTGTGAATCCCCTTAGAATAGGATCATTTCTCTTCTAGTTTTTTTCCCCCCTCTAGAGTGGGAAGTATGCCATTGTTGTTGCATAGGGGGAAAAAAAATCATTTTGTCACCTTTTACCTGTTCTCCGACAATGGAATTCAAGATCATGCACCCCTTCGTTGAAGTTCTACCATATCATTTGAATTAGTTTGCAGATAAGTTCTGCTATCTCGCATTCCGCTTTCATCACTATCTTTGATGATAAGAAATCTCCAATGATTTAAATATCGGTTGATATTTATACAAATATCATATTGGATCTTTAGGTATTCAATGCGATATTAGACCCTATAATATCAGTACTGACTTGCTTATACGTATGTGTTTATACGTATGTGTGATATTGTTGATTTCTGATATCATAAACCATTGGTTGATACTGACAATATAGATTGTGAGGTTTTAGCACTTGAATGTTTCCTTAAATGTTTCATTAGATATAGTTCTCATTTACTATTAAAATAATTCTATTTGAAATCCTCTTATATCTTCAATAAGCATTCTTCTGTTCTTTTTTTGCTTATTATAGACATAAACCTAGAGCAGCAAAACCATAGAATTGAATCCGTCATAGAAATATTAGGGAAGAGAGACATAGATAAGAGCACACAAGATACCGAGAGTTACAGGGTTCTGCATTCTAGCTAAATATATTGCCCCTATCAACAGAAGATGGAAGTCTTAGTCTTTTATTAGTCTTTAAATTAAATTTCTGTCTTACTCTTTTTAGCTGTTTTAATTTCTGCAATAGCCTTCACCTTAGACAGGGCCAGAGCCAAGAACTTTTGTGCCTTTGCTTCTGTTGCACAAATGGAGGCTGATATGATTGAAACTATTTTAGGTGTGTGTACAGTGTCGTGCTCACTAAACGAGTAAACGACCTCAAAGATAAAAAAGAAGAGGGGAAAAGAGGTTAATTGAGGCTAGCTTATAAAATTTTGATACTTGGCTGGAGAGTGCTTTTTGAAGTTTGAACAACAGTGGATGACTGCCTTTTGGGCAATGCTATGGTGTACGGTTGACTGGATGCTTTTATGACATTCTTTTCTTAGCAAGACTATTGTTTTTATCTTGAAAATTAATTAATTTATTTCTCATGCTTGTTGACTTAGTAATTCGATCGTACATAGGAGATAACCTAAATACTTGAGAAAGGTTTTTACCCTTAATGTTCACAATTGTTGAAAGATTCACTAGAGAAACCACAAATTACTGGGATGCGGCAATAACTCTTAATGTGAGCAGTCGTTGAAAGTGGCACAAGGGAAGCTGCATTTAGCTGGAGTAGTGTTCAACGGTCACTGTTACAGTGTTCACCTTTTTCCTATTCTTGTGATCAGTTTGGCTGATGGTTAATTTTGGAGTCACACCTGGCAGTAATGATTTACACTTGTTGAGGTAATTTGTGGTCAACGACTTGTTTCATATTACTTATCTAACAAATTTTTTTTTTTGGATTATTCACATTTCCTGCATGTATTTGTGTGTGCTGCTTTGCGGGCAGTCCGTCTTGTAAAATCATCTTGAGACATGCATACACTCTCATTGCTCTCTTTGGGTGGGTAGATTGCATCACCAGTAACTAATATTCAACCTGGCAACTGGATAATATTTTGGAAGTTGTTTTCACGTTTAAGAATAATGTAAATTGTCTCAATATTTTCATGATTCATGAACACCTCCTTTCAGGGACCTAGTTCAAATCCAATTCGGTTTCTGCAATAAGCATTCATGCTAAGGATGCAACTGAAAGGGCTTGGAAATTGGAGGAGAGCAGTGTGGCTTATTTGATCACACAGGAATATGGGATTATATGAGCAGAAATAGAGATGATAGTATATATGTGATATTTTATACTTTTTCTAGTCTCTGCTAATGGGCTAGTTCTTTTCTTCCTTTGGCAGCAGAAGGGTTGATGTTTCAAGTTTAACTTTATGTGGTCTTAATTTTATTTGAAAGTTTGTAGCTGCTTTTCTTGTTACATCGCAGGCAAACTCTATGTTGGCAAGCACTGGAGGCGCGAGACATTTCTGAGGTTTAATTTGTTCCTGGTTATTGGTTATTGTCTGTGTGTAGAAGTTTAGGGACTCTCTTGGCACTTCCCTCTATAGCTGTTAATAATGGTGGTTTAAGGCTTTATGCAAGGACTTTCTCTTGGCACTTCCCTCTATAGTTGTTAATAATGGTGGTTTAAGGCTTTCTGCAAGGATATGCCGAGCCTTGTCAATGAGGTGAGCAGTGTAGTATGGGGAGCAATAAGGAAGCTACAGCTAGTATGCTCTAAACCGTTGAGAGCAATGATGGTGTCCTTTGGCAAATGTGCAGCTGGTGCTGTTTGTATTTGATTGTCCATTACCTATGTTTGACCTGCCTTTGGATTTATGTAATGGTCTTCTCTGTCTAGATTATGTAGTTGCTTATTAACTGTGATCGTTCCTGGATTTATAAATATAAGTGGAGGTGTTAAGGGTATTTGTGTTGTAATCTATTTGATATGAGAAATGTTGTTTGTTAGAGGGGATAATTCTGCGTTTGTGAAATATAAGAGGAGAGGAAAAGGATTTGTGTATTATGACCTCCGTGGATATGTTTGAACCGATTCATTAACATATACAAGCATACTTCTAACTTCATTGGCATCTCTGGTGTTAATAATGACAAGTGTATACTGTGATGAATTCAACACATAAGGCCTAGTAATTCGACAACCAATTTTGGCTAAGAAAATTGGAGTTTTACTTAGTTTCAGCATAGTACTGTACTTTTAAAATTAAAAGTTGATATCCTGTTTGACAATCTAAAATTGAGTTTCTAAACTCCGGTTCTAATTGGTTTTAATCTCCTAAAACTTCAAAATCTAAAATTCTTTTTTGACCAAGTATTTCTGTCGGTTTGGAAATTAGAGTTGTAAACCCTTCAGAAAAAAAAAAAAAGAAAAAAGAAAAAAGAAAAAAAACATTCGGAACCAGAGTTTTTATAAATTACTCACCCAGCCTAATAAGGTGCTTTCAGCCCGAGTTTATTCTTTTTGCATGAATATACTGTTAACAGTTGTTTGTTTTAACCATTTGAAAAAAAGCTGGCATCAACAATGGGTAAGACTTGCTTTATGCATTTGATTAGGATCCCTAGTTGACTGTACTTTTCTCATGTATTTCTCTACTATAACTTAGTATTATGTATATATGATAGCACTAGGGAAATTTAGGGGAGTGAAAAGGAAAAAAGAAAGCAACCGTTAGGTCGCCTCGGTTGGTGTTATTGAAAATTGTTGGTGAGTAGGTTTGAGTCTGAGGACGGCACTGCTCAGTACTGTAGAGCAAGAGGGAGTACGGGGGAGTTTCTAGATGGGCACAGCATATTAACTAGTGAGCCCACTTAAAAGATCGTTTTATTTACCACTTTGCCATTATTTTTTTTGGTCAAAAATACCCTTCCTTCATCTTGGTCAGAAATCTGAAAGGCTGATCGGGCTAGGCAACTCGAATGAAGCCTCCCCATCCGGGCTAGCAGCTCCGGACATGGAGCATAGGTCCGGGCTGGTTAGCCTGGATGAGGGATGAGAGATAAAATAAATTAAATTTTCATGTCATAACATGCGTATCTGGTGTAGCGGAATTATTTTTTCCTTCAATGGAATTGACCAGAGTTCGATTCCCTGGATACATAATTTTCATTTCATCTTTTTTTTATCACCTTGTTATGTTGAATTAGTCGCACTACTTTGTATATTGAATTTTTGCCCTGTCGGAGAGCTTCTAAAAATTTCTTTTTTCTCTCAAAGATAAAGAGAGAAAGTGAAATTGAGAAGAAGAAGATGAAGATGAAGAAGAAGAAGACGAAGACGAAGAAGAAGACGAAGAAGAAAAAGACGAAGAAGAAGAAGATGAAGATGATGAAGAAGAAGAAGAAGATGAAGAAGAAGACGATGAAGACGATGAAGAAGTAGCAGCAGAAATCAGAGAGAGACGGGTACGGTAGGAATTTTGGTGTGCTCACTAGAAAAATCCTATCTTTTTAAAAGAGATGGTGTGCTCACTAGGAAAAGTGGGCTCATTAGGAAAAAAACCGTGCCCATCTAGAAATTCCCGAGCGCGGGAGGAGACTCATCCTTTTTTTTTTTTTTTTTTCCCGCCAAAAATGAGTAGCAGGGGTAGCACCGGCAGCAGGAGCAGCCAATAGCAATGCCAATAGTGTATTATTATTAATTAGTCCATTAATATTAATAACAGCCTACTTATTTCCCAGAGATGGCGATGCCAACGAACGGAGTGGTTCAAGTTGAGCGAGAAGGCGGTTAGGTGACGTCGCGAGTCCAGTTCGGGCTCGAGTTCGAGTTCGGTCTGCAAAAAGAAGTAGAATTTATATGCATTGACTGGTTTGATTGTGAGTCGACCGGGGCCGGTTTAGAAGCCAACCCAACCCAGCACAATGGGTTGGGTCTATGTTGAATCGACACGAATTAAGGAGTGGAAGAAGTTGTCGGCTTGGATCCATGGGCCGGGTTATTATTAAATATTATTAAACATATTTTCTTTGTTTTTTTTTTTTTTTTTTTTTTAATGGATCGGGGGTTAGAATAGGAATTAGGAATTGAAATGGAAGGGTTCTTCCGAGGGAAGGGCCTGGAAGCGGAAGTTGTAGTGGGCGAGGGAGGATCGTACTCGCGCTTCCCCGGCTGGCGTTGCCCCTGCCCTTGCCTCCCTGCTATTGCTGCTGCTTCCCTCATCTAGCCCAGCCCAGCCCAGCCAGGCCCAGTCCAATCTATTCTATCTAGAGCAAACCCCAAATCAAACCAAATAAAAAAGCTGCTGCTACTGCTGTTTACTCTACTCCCAATTCTAATTCCAATTCCAATCCTAATCTAGAATCATCGCCCTCGTATTCCTTGATTCTCGTCCCGGACGACCTGCTGCTGCGTGCTTCGACTCGATTTGGCGTGGATGAACAGACAGCGA
The DNA here is from genome assembly GCA_036321105.1 of Dracaena cambodiana. Lineage (NCBI taxonomy): Eukaryota > Viridiplantae > Streptophyta > Magnoliopsida > Asparagales > Asparagaceae > Dracaena > Dracaena cambodiana. The sequence goes on along the minus strand of JAYEPQ010000009.1, from coordinate 134,610 downwards.
CCACCTGGAAGACGAAGATGAAGGGAACGAACTAATTATTGCAAGTAAGTACCTTGATTAATTATTTGTTTGTAGCACTGGTAGGTTTAACTCTCTTTTTTATTTTTATTATTATTTTTTTAATTTCTCTTCTTTTCCCATGCGTCTCCATTCTGATCTTAGGGCTCCGGTGGCAGGCACTACCACTCTAATTAATCACTTATTCCTTGGTCGATCTTAAATAATACATTTTTCAATCTGTCCCCTTCTCAATGGAATCACAGAAATAACCTAAAAACCGAAGAAGCAATTTGTTTGTTTGTTTGTTTCTTTGTTGTTGTTGCTATTGTTAATCTGGATTCCTAACAAACTGGATGTGAGGAGGTTCCTCTATCGATGTTCCTCCACTTTCTTTCTCAGATAATTATAACCGTAATTAATTTATATCAGCAGCCAATTCTCGAGAAATCTAAATTCAATCTTGCCTTGTACTTTATATGCATTACTACCAGTTGGCTGACGAACCAAGGGAAGGGACCATCCATATGGAGGGGGCTGCCCCTGTCACTGCTGCTGCTGACACACAGAGAAACCCCGCTTTTGAGAGCACAGAACAACCAGGAGGCGCTGCCACTGTAGCTGCTGCTGCTGACACAGGGAGAAACCCGGCTTTTGAGAGCACAGAACAACCAAGAGCCGCCACCAGCAGCAGCAGCAGCAGCAGCAGCAGCAGTAATGCTACTGATTGCCACCACCTAATTGGTACTTATGTGGGGATACATGTTTCTGATAGGAATGACAGGCTTCTATTAGGGAAAGTACTCACCTATGATAGTGCCACCAAATTGTTTATCATTTTCTATGAGAATGGGAATCGCGAGGTCTTGGACCATCAACATGTCACCAAGATACTCATCATGGACCACACCAAACTCAGTCGCAGGAAGAGGAAGCTAGACCACCTTGCTACCTCCGGGGAGATCACAAGACCAAATACGAGGTCGAGGAAGAATAACTCCACCAGTGTCGCCCAACCATCAGTTTCTTTGCCCTGCCAATTGGCTTCTGACAGTGATGCCGATGGTGATGTCGGTAAGGATTCTTCCACTGATTCATGCGATTACGATCGGAATTCAGTTCCCAGCTCACCAATGCAAGTGCAAAATCTGCCATTGCCTCCATCGTCTGGTGACATCAATGTTCCGGACGAATCAGTCCCTTATCTTTTCTCTGTATACAATTTCTTAAGGTCGTTCAGTGTTCAGTTGTTCTTGAGTCCCTTTGGACTTGATGATTTTGTGGGGTCTCTCAACTGCACTGTTCAGAATTCCTTGCTGGATGCCATCCATTTATCTTTAATGCAGGCTCTGAGGCGGCATCTTCAAATGCTCTCCTCGGAGGACTCTAAGCTGGCGTGTAAATGCTTAAGGTGTGTGTTGGCTTCTTGCTATTTTTCGCTTGTAAATTGTAATTGACAAGCTACGGAACTATTTTTTTTTCTGTCATAACAGCTAAAAAGTGGAAAAATATAACATTACCTGCAGATATCACGACTGGACCTTGCTTGATTCAGTGACATGGCCCGCTATATTAGCTGGCTACTTTTGTGTAATGGGATATTTGAAAGAGCTGGATGACAAGGGCTACAGCTGTACTGTGTCTGCTAGTGAATATTATATATTGCCTGTGGCTTTGAAACTTAAAGTCTTGCAAATATTGTGCGATGATATTGTCGATTCTGAAGAAATTAGAACAGAACTTGAGATGCGAATGGACATGGAAGAGGTCGATGATTACTTAGTAAAATCTAAAGATCCTCCCGAAAGTGGGCCTAGGAGAGTACATCCCAGATATACAAAGACTTCCGCTTGCAGAAACTTGGAAGCTTTGAAGAATTCTATGGAGCCTAAGATACCCATCTTGAACTCCAAAGATTCAGTATCAGATCCCTATTCATCAGATCCTGCTCAAGATGCTAATAATGATGAATGTCGACTCTGTGGCATGGATGGGATGTTAATCTGCTGTGATGGGTGTCCCTCAGCTTATCATTCAAGATGCATTGGACTGAATAAAGCACACTTACCAGATGGGGCATGGTTTTGTACAGAATGTACTGCTAACAAGCTCGGCATGAGTTCTTCTAGAATAGGAAGGGGAACGAGTGGAGCAGAGATCTTTGGCACTGACCTAAATGGGCAAATATTTCTGGGTACCTGCAATTACTTGCTCGTGTAAGTCTTTAGACTTGCTCTCTGGTTTGTAACATTATACTAGCAATTACATGATTGGTAAGATATTCACTACCAACATAATTTTTGCTTCTGAACTTTGATAATTTAGTTTTCTTTGGGATGAGTACCCATGGTCATGTAGATGTTGTTATGATGAAGAGCAATAGAAGAAGTGGAGCAGAGAACACAAAAAAATGAATGGTGATCCACTAATTTCTTTGGTTGCAGGCTCACCCCACCTCCCAAGGATGTAACAAATTTTACCAAGAATTCTTCCAAAAGATCTTACTCAAGAAACTCTCACAAAACCCTACAAAGCCACACTAACTTAACCTCTAGGTAACATTTGATTAACTCTATTAAAACCCCAAAACAACTTCAAATCACAGGCAAAAGAATCCCAAAATCCTAGAGGTAAGCCTCAAATATTAAGTCAAATTTGAAAAAACTAGATGGACTGGTTATGAATTGTTTTGATTCAAATGCAAGTATTCCATTCATATCACCTTCATGTTTTCTGAAACAACTATCAAGTACTATAATGGTTCTTGAATATCTACCTATATTTAAAATAATCATTACAATCCTCATGGGCATTAAGTATGCAACTTATTAGCAGACAATTTACCTTACCTTGTGAAATTTATATATATATATATATATATATATATATATATATATATATATATATATATATATATATATATATATATATATATATATATATATATATTTTAAATAGAATTATTGATGGCTTCAGGTTGACCCCAGCCTAACCTTGTTTGCTTATTTATGTTTCTTATAGTTAGTGTTGACTGATAGAGTGGTGGCTGGGACTGGGTGAAGTTCAGTATGCATTCATTTGATTTCTAAGTACAAGTTTCTTATCATTTACCAAACATATGTTGCTTCAAGTTTTATGCACAACATTTTTTAGAACTTCCATGTATATTATGAGTTTCAGTTTTTTTCTCCTGAATGCCCGTTACAAGCAAATCTCAAAGTATGCTGTGTTTTTTTTTATCCGTTATACCAGGCTTTACATGTTCATACATTGCGGCTATTTATGTCACATTTGCAGGCTATTTATGTCACATTTTCTATAGAATGGGGGTCTGTACTGTATGCTTCTCGCTATTGCATCAACTGGCATAGAACACATTTGTTACAGATCTTTGCTGTATGCTATTACCTGCAATTTTGTTCTCCCTGATTATTTTTCCCTTACAAGCTGAAGCTATGATATGTTGTCTTTTGCATATTTATTATGCTAGGCATTTTCATATATAATGCTGCGGTTGATGTTGCATTTTCAGTGAATTGAATATTTTTTCTGTGTATTATCGTCATCATTCCATCAACTGGTAACTGGTATGGACCATGGCAATTTAGTTGTTTCGTTCACCATTTTTGCTCCATATATATTTCGTGGCATGTTGCTTCTTTTTCCTACCCAGAAATTGTATGCCTTACCAATCTAACACATTGTTTTGCAATCTCTTCATCAAACCAATGCAGGGTCGGCACATCATTGATTTTTGAATCAGTTGTTAAATATTACAATTCAGATAGCATAACCGAAGTTCTTAGTGTGATAGTAGCAGCAGAAAATTCATCAGTGTATGCTGATATCTGCAGGGGTATATCAAAATATTGGAAGGTCCCTTTAATTGATGTGCGACCTGGTAAGCCTGGACCTCTCTTGGATTCTCTTATTGACAAGGAACCTCGACTGTGTTATACTTCATGCATGACCTCATCTAAGCTAACCAGTGGTGTATCAAATGATGCAAATGAAGTCCACTATATGACTAACTCAATAAAAGGAAGCCCCAATGGCAGGGATGTGTTTCAGAAGGATCACTGCATTGAAGAGGTTAATGGTTCTCCCATAGAGTCAATGGGTAAGACCGATCTTCTAGATGCGCTTACAGCAGGTTATGATTTGTGTCAAAGAATGGTACGGAAATCTGCTACTGGAGCCTCGTGCCATGTGGAAGATAAACAATTTCACACTTCGACAGTTGGAAAGACCCCCCCAACATCTGTGCCAACAAATTTTAGTGAGCAGATGGGCTGTGGTTCTCTTGTTACTGAGATGTCTTGCTCAAGCCAACCCATCCCTTCCGACAGATCGATATTGTTAGAAACTGCAACTTGTGGTTCAGCAAATGAAAGCATTACACGTAAGGAAGATGCAAGCAGTTTTAATTTTTTACCAAAAAAGGAATCAATTAGTGTGATTAATGAAAGTAGACTTAAATGTCATGTTAATGGCGATATGTATCACATAAGTCAGATGAACTCACGGCTTCCAGCTTTGTTCCAGCCTCATGCCTATATTAATCAGTATATTCAAGGTGATATTGCTGCATCTGCAGCTGCTAATTTGGCTGTTCTTGCATCCGAGGAAAGTAATGTTTCAGAAGCACGAGTTTCTTCAAATCCTAGGAAAGCTATGGCTGCAAGCACTGCATTGCAGATGAAAGCAATTTCTGGCGCAACTTCAAATTTCTTTTGGCCAGGTCTTGACAAGAAGCTTATGGAGATCCCCAGAGAAAGATGTGGTTGGTGCATTGCATGCAAAGCTTCAAGTACTTGGAAAAGGGGATGCTTATTAAATTTAGCTGCCACCAATGCTCAAAAGAGATTTGCAAGAAATTTCTGTTGCCTCCGTAGAGTTAAGCATTTTGAGAGCCACCTTCCGATTGTTGCAGCACAAATTGCACACATGGAGGAAAGTTTGCGAGGTCTAATATCTGGCCCATTGTCACATGTGCAATATAACAAACAATGGCATAAATTAGCAAGAGAGGCTTCCAGTTGCAAGGTGTTGAAGTTTCTGTTACTTGAGGTGAGTTTTTTTTTTTTGGATAAATTTATCTATAGTGTATTTTCATTGCAAATATCCATAAATCCTTGTCAAACCTGTTGTTACAACGTCTTTCCTACTGAACTTGTTGTGTCTTTCCTACTGTACTTGTTGTTGAGTGAATTGACCGGATTTTATTTCTCTATAAAAGAATAGAAGTTGAACTTATTCTAAAACAATGAGTGTTAGAGTGGTAAGCCTTCTCAAATCTGTGAAACCTGGTTTGGTTAATCTTGTTATAATGTAAGTCTCACATTGGTTCTCTAGTCATTTCCAGTGTTGACACTTGATTAAATTTTAGGCTTCATGACTTGTAGAACTGTTGAAAACTTCCGACTCCTCCCAGACATTCCAATGACACCTCATGTAATAAGAGGGACGGTATCACTATTTCATTCCAATCTTGAAACTTTTGTGTTCAATGTATTAATACAAGATTGAATTGGATAAACTTAAATTATAAGGATATTTGTTTGAATTATGCCCTTCTTCGTTTGGTTGAATTATGTGCCAATTTCGTCATTTGGTTGCTCATTACATGTCTGGCTTGTGCATATTTGCTTGCACATCTGCAAAACATAACTGTACCCTTATGTCTATTTTGAAAGATTCCAGCACTGGACACTTCAAGACTTTCAAACACTTGTTATCGTCTCCCTTCTCTACGTTAACATGGTCATGTCATTATTGTGCCCTATGCCCCTTTATATCTTTTTTCTGACAATGGTTTTTTGTTTCTTTGAGCATTTTATTAACCATATGCTTTTTTGTTGAATACGATATATGTTTTTAATGTTTGCAACCAGCAATTCACCACCCTTATCTTTATTCTTCTTTTTGTAATATATTTTTATCAAAATGCACCTGAATTTCCATTGTTTGTTAGCCTCTGTGAAACCAAAGTTTTCTATGTTATGACTGGTCCAGGTGAGTGGGGAAGCATGACCCTCAACCATACAACGTGGGTTGAAAAGTAACCACAGGAAGACACAACAATATACGTGGTTTGGCCAAACCATGTCCACATCTACAAGAACTTGAGAGAGATATCACTATGATAATACTAGTATTTTGGCACGTATGGTGCACGTTTGTAAAGAATAAATAAGAGGCGTTATTAGAAAGAATTAGCCATAGATAATTGAATATCATTCCAAGAAAAATAAAAAATAAAAAATAATATGTACAATAGCATTATTATTTTTATTTTTGCCAACATGTTGAAAATCAACTGACTAATCATATTAGTTGAGATCATTTGTTTTTCAATTTGGTTGTTAATTTATGGCAGATTTGTAAGTCTTGTATCTGAATTTGTTTTTGATTTATAATTTGGTCTTCAGATTTATTTATTTTGTCGTCATGATCCATCTTCCTTTGTGAGTGGTGATCATTTAAAGAAAGAAGTTTAATTGGAATTAGAGTTGGAAAACCTTAGTCTAAGCGAGCATAATTAGACCTTTCGGCATTAAGCTTAACAGCAAAATTGAGAAAATGTCTAGAACAAATAACGAAACAATATTTTCTATTACTAAAAATATTCAACTTAAAATTAGAAAATAGAACATAGATTAAGTTTTATACTAATCACCTAACCAAATTTCTCTTATATACATTTTAGAAAAAGTAAAAGCAAAAGCAAATGGTACTCAGAAGATGACCTCATCGAGTATCAAGATCTCGGAGAAATGCCGATATTAGGAGAATGCAACATGGATTTAATGTGTCAAGGTGAGTTATCACACTCAATTCCCTTAATCCTTTTCTTTTCCATTGAGGATGGATGAGGAATGGCTCAAATCTAATTGGGGAACCACCACATATGTGAGGACAGTAGCTATAAATGGCAATTCCAATTAAGGAGTTTGAGTTAAAATAGTACAAATAGAGCACAAGAGGAGAATCACAGGCTCCAGTCCTTTTTTCCCAATACAAGTATATTGTTGAGCACTCAACTCAATATCTATGAAACCCACACGTCATAATGAGAAAGTCTCATCGATGTGCATCACCTTTCCTATTCTTGAGCTCAAAAATGGTTATTCATGTTCTCCATATTCTTTCCTTCTCTATTTTTCATTTAAGCAGTCATTTTTTTTTTGTAGAATCTCATAAACCTCGTTTACTCTTGAGAACGTTATTCAGTCATTGGATCGATGAGATCCAAACATATCACAATCTTACAATTTTAGGTGAACAGTTTCATATTTATTGAAACGGGATGTCCTCCTTTCTTGGAAATTCTTTGACCTATTTTATCAAACTTTTTGGCTTACACACATGGTAGAAACAAAACAATCTACAAAATATCTTGAAAATATGCTACAAAGCACCAACATGTGCTCTTGTATGAAGCATGTTTAATATTTTCATATAGATAGATAGAAATGGAGGAAGATGCTCATATCACTACATGCCGGATGTAAGTACAAACAAGTAACGCGGTTGCTCAGTCAACCAAAGAACCAATGTAATGGTCCCCGCAACATTGCCTACTATTATTTTACGTCATTTGTCAAGGATGAAGCTCCACTGGGGACATTCTCTCTCACTCTTTCCTTCCCAAAGAATAGGCATATGCAAACATGAATACCCCTTGAAGCCATGAGAACAACGCCTTTCATATAAACCCAATCTCTAGTGAAAAATACTGCATTTCAGCCATTTTCAATAAAATCATCACATAACAAATCAACAAAATCTAAAGGAGGATAATTTGATCTCATGTTCCCCTTTCAGTTTACTTATTACTGTACTAATTAAAGGATATCAAGAGAATAAAACATACTAAACAAGAATAGGGAAACATTGAAATAGGAGGATAATTTGTTAGCTAAAACTGAAAATTGGTATTAAATGAAATAATATATCAAAATAATGTCACACCCCAAAATCTAATTTATGTAATTTAGGAGCATGACACAACTCTTGGATTTGCCTACACACGAAATATATATCTTTTGGTTGAGCTTGACGCTTAAGTGATAGATATGTATCAAATATACATTGTTAAATCACAGAATTTGGTATAATAGCATGAGTTGGTCACTTAAAAGTGAAAATCATAAGTTATACTATTATGAGATAAGAAGAAAATATACATAATGATTTTATAGATATCATTGTGATTTCTGTAGAAGTTTTGTATGCAATGTCCCAAGGTGTTCAACACTTCTCACCTTGATTGACTTGGATCTCACCACATTATGTTGTGTTTGGCCTACCTTGTTAAGTCATAGGGATCAACACTCTCATGGAGAGACATTGGGAACCAACGTGACTTGATTTCTGATCATATTAGTATTTTTTTTGGTATGATGCATAGTGTATATAGTAGATGGGTGAAATATAACCCTATAAGCTCTCAATCTGGAATCACTCCATAATTAAAATCACGATTTATGTTCCCTGCCCATGTGCATGCTTAATACACCTACTACAGGATATGTTATCATGAATGACATGTATCACCAAAACCACTACAACAACTAAGCCTTTTATTCCAAGTATTTGGGGTAGGCTACATGAGACAAAAAAAAATCACGCCGGATCGATCACTTTGATATTCCTTCTCCATTCATTTCTATCAAGTAATATCTCCTTATTTAAGCCTCTAGACTCCATATCTTTGCGTATCATCTCCATTCATATTTTCTTCGGTCTTCCCTTCGTTCTTTTAACTTGTCCTATAATGATAAACTCCCCTCTTCGAGCTGGTGCACTTGTAGACCTACGTTGCACATGACCAAACCATCGTAAGCGATTTTCTCGCATCTTCTCATCGATGGGAGCTACACCTATCTTAGTACGAATATCTTTATTTCTCACGGTATCTCTCCTAGTGTTGTCGCACATTCAATGGAGCATGCGCATCTCTGCTACACTTATTTTCTGTGAATGACGTTTCTTTATAGCCCAACATTCCGTGCCATATAATAAAGCTGGCCTAATAGCAGTCCTATAACATTTTCCTTTCAATCTTAACGGAATATTACGGTCGTATAAAACTCCCATTGCCTTCATTTCAACCAGCTAGCTTGTATCCTATGGTTAACATCATTATCGATTTCTCCATCATTCTGAATAATAGAATCCAAATATCTAAACTGACTTCTCATTTGTATCTCTTGCCTATCCAGTTTTACAGCATTATAGTTTATGCTTCGTCGTTTACTAAATTTACCCTCCATATACTCTGTTTTAGACGTACGCAATTTAAAACCTCTACATTCTAATGTATGCCTCCATAACTCTAACTTAATATTTCCCCTACTCTTGTCTAATCAACTAAGACAATATCGTCAGCAAATAGCATACACCAAGGTATCTCATTCTGAATGGTTTTAGTAAGCTCATCCATCACTATAACAAATAAGAATGGGCTCAATACAGATTCTTGATACAATCCAATTGTGATAGAAAAATCACTTGTTAAACCACCACATGTTCTGACATTGGCCACTACTCCATCATACATGTCCTTAATTATGTTGATATACTTGATGAGAACTCTTTTATTCATTAGTGTCCACCAAAGTATTTCTCTTGGAACCTTATCATAGGTTTTCTCTAAGTCAATAAATACCATATGCAAATTTCTATTTCTCTCTCGGAATCGCTCTATAAGTTGACGAAGTAAATGAATATTTTCTATTGTCGATCGTCCCGATACAAATCCAAACTAGTTCTATGATATTTTAACAGTTTGTCGCAATTTATATTCAATTACTCTTTCCCAAAACTTTATAGTGTGACACATGAGTTTTATTCCCCGATAGTTAGAACAACTCTGAATGTCGCCCTTGTTCTTATACAGAGATACTAGGGTACTTCCTCCATTTATTTGGTATTTTCTTAATTTGTCAAATCTTATTAAAAGATCTTTTAGCCACCTCACAAGAATCCCTCCTAAGTATCTCCATATCTCTATAGGAATCTCATCTGGACCAACAGTTTTTACTGATTTTATTCTCTTCAAAACCTCTTTTACTTCAAACTCTTTAATTCTGTGCATAAAATTACGATTCATATCCTCACATTGAATAGTAATATCTCCTAAATCTTGAGTAAAACTACCATTATATAATTTATCAAAATAATTCCATCTTTTTTTAATCTCTTTGTCTCGAACTAGAACCGTCTGATCCTCATTTTTAATATACTTTACAGTACATAAGTGTAATACCCTAAAATTCGAGTTATTTGTATTGCTTTCTTGAAACCATTGGTGCCGAATAAGTCCACCGAAGTCAATTTTGGACACCGAAATAACTTTCGGTTATCGTAACTTTAAATCCACAAACCCAAATGACATTCGGTCTTCGCGATTATTAGTTTTGTAATATTTATGATTTTTGGAGATTTTTCTTATAAGGCCAAAAAAATACTCCGAAAATTGCTAATTTAAATAATATTAAAATTACCCTTCTAATTACTTCGAAATTTCGGTTCATTTATTTCTGACATCGAAACAACAAACGGATAATTTTGTAGTGTTCCCCTCGTCGAGCACTACGTCCTACATAAATTTGATAGTATTTGGACAATGAACACGGAACCGAAATTATTAAATTATTAAATAAATAAATTTTTATTAACCCAATATCTTCCATTCTTTGCTGTTAAGAGAAGCGGGAGTTCGGTGCTGTGTTGTCGTGATTGAGAAAGGGGGGTGGCATGGGATTGCAGGAGGTGTCACATGGGAAAAATTAGTGGTGAAGTGTTAAATGGGGAGGGAGGATATAAAACTAAACATTTTCTCTCTCACCACTTAATCTCACATTATTCACCTCTCAGCCACAAAAACCAGAACCCTCTCTTCTCCTCTCGGCCAAACTCTCCCTCACTTCTAAGTTCTTCTCTTCTAAGTTCTCTTGGCTAGAAACCCAGCAGCAGGAAAAAAAAGAGAGAGAGAGAGAAAAATATAGAAAAAAAGAAGAAGAAGAAATAAAATCAAACCGAAACGAGGATTCGAACCGAATACTCGAGATCAAGTCGAGACAAGTAGCACTACTATTTTTCGTTTGTTTCTTTATTTAATTTAAATTTGTGTACGTAAATTATCTTGTAAAAATGTTTGGTTCCGTTACTTTATTTAATTTAAATTTGTGGACGAAATTATCTTGTAAAAATGCTTGGTTCCTATTTTGGACCATTAACTGATATTTAGAACTGAACTAAATTACTTGGTCAATTTTGATATATATAAATATTGTGATATTTACGTATTTTTGATTTTACAAAAAATAAAATAAAATAATTTACATTATGCAAATACTTAACAGTACGTATATTCATGTTAAAATTTAAAAAAAGGGTCATGCAAAAATATATATGTAAAACCAGATTTGTGTGGACATGCAAACTGTGGCATATGGACATGCAAAATAAGTCATGCAAAAATAAATAAATAAATAAATAAAATGATGTGGCCCAGGATATAATACTTGGTTAATGATATGGGTTGAATGGGTTTTGTATTAGGATATAACACTTGGGCCATAGTATTTTATAGCGGATCTAATACTTGGGCCATATTATTTTACGGCCAATATATAATACTTAGGCCATATCATTTCATATAATTTGCACGGGTTTTATAAATTGTGACATTATATTTTATACACACGACGACATGATCATTCATTAATATTTGTATTTATTAGTATCATGAATAATGAACAAAATTTTGATATGCTAGATACACGATGACATGATCATTCATGGGTGCATGATGACAAGTTTATTATACCTTGTTTACATGGAATAAAGTATCATCGTGATACGTGTGTATATGATTTTGAATCTTGATTCATGAATTCTTATTTCTCGTGATAAGGGCATGTACACAGTTTGACTTGACAAGCCACGTGTTTCCATTAATTCATGTATATCATGCATTATTGACATGGGGATTGAAAAAATTACATGATGGATAAAAACTATATTGTACAAGGATTTTATTGGCCAACTTCTTGATTGAGGTGCTGAAAACTTTTACTGCAACAGCACTGGGTGGTACTGGGCCACCGTTTGATACATGAATCACTATAAGAGTGATGTCCGTTACTGTTTCACAGTACGGGGTTTGACTTGAATACCTAGCGATGTGTCATGGTTCAGCGCCATGGGTTTGAGGCCGGGTCCCGGGTATGTACGGGCACTTGTAAATATGGAAACTGCGCGCTATCATATCTATTATTTAGTTTCAAATGCTAACAAATATTTGACTTAGACTTGACATCTTTACAAGATATTCATTTTTACATGATATTTACATGTTATTTGCAAATAACATATAATCTTGCTGTTATATTTTTCATTATTCACGTGACTGTTCAACACTATCACGATTTAATTGCATTTTATCTGTTTATTAAGGGATATTCCCAAAGAAAATATTTTATTCAATCGCATACTTTTATCTTTAGTACTGTACTAGTACACATATATTTTCCTTGTGTTATTTGCTGGGTTTAAATCCCTTTGTTTCGAACCTAGGTTTAGAGGACCAAGAAGGAGAACTAGCCGCGACTAATGATCCGTACTTCATCGATCAGACCGAGCAATATTAAGTAGTGAAGTACTTTCCGAAGAATCTTGTATATATTGTTCGTATTTCCTTTGTCTGGGCATTGCTTTTCTCCTTTGTTTCTTTTGTGTTAATATTTAAAGCAGTGTGCCGTTTTATGTAATGAACTTTTTGTTTAAATGAAATCTTTTCAGTTTCAGACATGTTATTTATTTATCTGATTGTGACAGTAGTTACGGTTATTCCAAGATCTTGTGACTGTTGGGTTGTCTAGTGTAAGTAATAAGTAACGTCATCCGTTTTGGAAAGCAGCAGAAAAACGGGGGCGTTATAGGATGGTATCAGAGATTTAGATTTAGGTGGAAGACCATAGGACTACTGCCACATAAGAACATGTCTATGACTTATTCGTAATAATTATTTTTTTATTCTTTGATACCTATCAGATCTAGTATCGTGCATATCCTATCGTTTCCTATTTGTTTAAGATATCTATCTTCAACTCCTTTTATTGATTCTATCTGGACCGTTACATAACAATATCGATCCAATTTTCGACCAATATGTCACTTAATGATTAATAATAAAGAATTTATGCCAACTTGCTAACTATTAATGGAAATGGATATGATGTCATTCTAAACATGAAATAGTTAAATACCTTCCACGTGGTAATAGAATGCAGTAGAAGAAGAGTAATATTTTAGATTCCTGATCGTTTAAATTTTGAGTTTATTGGTGAAAACCAATATTTAGAACTAGCAGAATTTAAGATATTTCTAAGAGGAAGTGTTTAGGAAGAAATGAAAACAGGAGAAGACATAATCTTAATGATATAAATTTTAGACATGTTTTCTGAAGAGATACTTGAACTACCAGTCTACCACCAATAAGGACAGTAGAATTTATTATTGATATTCTCTCTGGAGCTGAATCAGTTTATAGGTCACCTTATGGAATGAGAGTTGCAGAACTAGAATAAGTTAAGAAATAAGTAGATGGACTATTGAGGTTGGGTTTTGTGAGATTTAATATTTTATTGAGTTCTAGTGTTATTAGTAGGAAAGAAGGATGAGAGTCAAAAGTTGTGTGTGGACTACAGAGGTTTAAATGTAGTAACAATAAAAAAAAATAAATATCCACTACTTATGATAACTAATCTATTTGATCAATTGGGAGGAGGAAGAGAATTCTCGATGATAGATTTTTATTTGGGATTCTGTCAAGTAAATGTCCGAACAGAAAATATTTCAAAAACTGTATTAGAACCAAACATAGTCACTATGAATAATTGGTGATACTGTTTTCAGTAACTAATGCTCCAACAATATTTATAAATTGATAACGAACTTAAAAAAAAAAACAACCTATGAAAGAATAAGTGTAAAAAATATATATAAAGAGATTTTAGAACACTGAGAATTTTGTAGAATTAGTCAAGTTGAAAGTAAATGATAAGAAATTAATAATAAACTATAATTAAAGAAGACAAATTTTATTATGACGAAACATGACATTGTATCTTGTTACTCAGGTTAGGCTTATCTTTCCAAATAATTGTCTTATCCATTGCTTTTGTTGACCATTCCCCATTTGACATTTTGTACCTTTCATTTGAATATTATCATAATATAATTCCTGTCTTAAACCTTTTATATCACAAGTCTTATTAAGTAGGCGAGGCAATTGTAGAGATGTATTTTCTGGCGCCAGCAATTGCAGTCGCTTGAAAAGATCATCGTATGTGCTTGAATTCTGTAGTCATGAATTCACTTTTATCTTATATCTCTACCATTTATAGTCTTATTATTTCGGTATTGTAATAGTTCTGATTTATTTTCTCTTATAAAATCCATTACAATATGTAATAGGACCCTAGGAATGGACTCTATAAAAATATTTGTCACTTGTATATTTTCCATTACTTAATCAGGATGGCATGGCACACCAAATTGGTAGCAGCTATTCCTAAGTAAGTTCTGTCTTACTTTTGTGTTCCTTCACCTAAATAAAGTTTAAAGAATAAATTAGGAATCATGTCTATCCATTATCATTTCTATAAAAAACAGAAATCGTTCATGATGTATTCTATATATCATAATTGAGAAAGCGCTTAGCTGGAAGTACAAAATAGTGAATCTATTAAAAGTAGACTTGAGATCGGCTTAAAATATGAGAAGCGATATGTAAGGATTATTAACCAATAGGAGAAGTCTTGAAGGATAAAATAATATTATTAGTTCTTATTTTATGAGATATACAATCACCAAGAGATTCAGTTTGGGAGCTTGAAAATGACATCATGATAAAATACCTATACCCTTTCTCATGATCAAAAACACCAATTAAATTTCGAGAACGAAATTTTTTTTATTAGGTGGGTAGGATGTAATACCCCAAAATTCGAGTTAGTATTACTTTCTTGAAACCATTGGTGCCGAATAAGTCCACCGAAGTCAATTTTGGACACCGAAATAACTTTCGGTTAACGTAACTTTAAATCCACAAACCCAAATGACATTCGGTCTTCGCGATTATTAGTTTTGTAATATTTAGAATTTTTGGAGATTTTTCTTACGAGGCCAAAAAAATACTCCCAAAATTGCTAATTTAATAATATTAAAATTATCCTTCTAATTACTTCGGAATTTCGGTTCATTTATTCCGGACATCGAAACAACAACCGGATAATTTTGTAGTGTTCCCTTCGTCGAGCACTACGTCCTACATAAATTTGGTAGTATTTGGACAATGAACACGGAACCGAAATTATTAAATTATTAAATAAATAAATTTTTATTAACCCAATATCTTCCATTCTTTGCTGTCAGGAGAAGCGGGAGTTCGGTGCTGTGTTGTCGTGATTGAGAAAGGGGGGTGGCATGGGATTGCAGGAGGTGTCACATGGGAAAAATTAGTGGTGAGGTGTTAAATGGGGAGGGAGGAAATAAAACTAAACATTCTCTCTCTCACCACTTAATCTCACATTATTCACCTCTCAGTCACAAAAACCAACAACCTCTCTTCCCCTCTTGGCCAAACTCTCCCTCACTTCTAAGTTCTTCTCTTCTAAGTTCTCCTCTTGGCTAGAAACCCAGCAGCAGGAAAAAAAAAAGAAAGAGAGAGAAAAATATAGAAAAAAAGAAGAAGAAGAAGAAATAAAATCAAACCGAAATGAGGATTCGAACCGAATACTCGAGATCAAGCCGAGGCAAGTAACACTACTATTTTTCATTCGTTTCTTTATTTAATTTAAATTTGTGTACGTAAATTATCTTGTAAAAATGTTTGGTTCCGTTACTTTATTTAATTTAAATTTGTGGACGAAATTATCTTGTAAAAATGCTTGGTTCCTATATTGGATCATTAATTGATATTGAGAACTGAACCAAATTACTTGGTTAATTTTGATATATATAAATATTGTGATATTTACGTATTTTTGATTTTACAAAAAATAAAATAAAATAATTTACATTATGCAAATACTTAACAGTACGTATATTCATGCTAAAATTTAAAAAAAGGGTCATGCAAAAATATATATGTAAAACCAGATTTGTGTGGACATGCAAACTGTGGCATATGGACATGCAAAATAAGTCATGCAAAAATAAATAAATAAATAAATAAAATGATGTGGCCCAGGATATAATACTTGGTTAATGATATGGGTTGAATGGGTTTTGTATTAGGATATAACACTTGGGCCATAGTATTTTATAGCGGATCTAATACTTGGGCCATATTATTTTACGGCCCATATATAATACTTAGGCCGTATCATTTCGTATAATTTGCACGGGTTTTATAAATTGTGACATTATATTTTATACACACGACGACATGATCATTCATTAATATTTGTATTTATTAGTATCATGAATAATGAACAAAATTTTGATATGCTAGATACACGATGACATGATCATTCATGGGTGCATGATGACAAGTTTATTATACCTTGTTTACATGGAATAAAGTATCATCGTGATACGTGTGTATATGATTTTGAATCTTGATTCATGAATTCTTGTTTCTCGTGATAAGGGCATGTATACAGTTTGACTTGACAAGCCACATGTTTCCATTAATTCATGTATATCATGCATTATTAACATGGGGATTGAGAAAATTACATAATTGATAAGAACTATATTGTACAAGGATCTTATTGGCCAACTTCTTGATTGAGGTGCTGAGGATTTTTACTGCAGAAGCACTGTGTGGTACTGGGCCACCGTCTGATACATGAGTCACTATAAGAGTGATGTCCGTTACTGTTTCACAGTACAGGGTTTGACTTGAACACCTAGCGGTGTGTCATGGTTCAGTGCCATGAGTTTGAGGTCGGGTCCCGAGTATGCACGGGCACTTGTACAATACCGAAACAGCACGTTATCATATCTATTATTTAGTTTCAAATGCTAACAAAGATTTGACTTAGACTTGACATTTTTACAAGATATTCATTTTTACATGATATTTACATGTTATTTGCAAATGACATATATAATCTTGCTGTTATATTTTTCAATGTTTTAAAATGCGTTTTCAGTATGCGTGCGGTCTAGGACCGCATAACGCATAATCGGATTACGCGCTGATTATGCGGAATTATGCGGAATATTAATATTTTATATATAAATTAATATAATAATTATTAAAAATAGATATATTAAGTGTTATAAAACTCTAAAAAATTTTAAATAATAACCGTAAACACGTAAAATGAATATAAATTGGTTCTACATAAGAAATTAAATAAATTTTAGAAAACATAAGTTTTAAAAACTGTTTCAAAAGATTTAATTAAAACAATAGAGGAGTTTAAACTTTACAAATAAGTTCTTAATTTGTAAAATGAAGAACTCTGCAGCTACCAGTAAAAATAGTAACAAAAAACTCTACAAATAGTAACAAAAAAACTCTACAAATCAAATAGTAACAAAAAAATCTTCAGCAACCAGTGCTTAATCATTTTATGTTCTTTATCTGCAGCAAGCCAGCAAACAGCAAATCAGATACTAACAAAAAAAATCTATAAATAACTCATGATTTTCTAGTAACCAGTAACAAATAACACATCACCCATAGACAAAATTCTGCAGCTGATTGCAACCAATCCTAATTTCCCGAATAAAACTCTAGCCCTATTTTTCCGAGTATTTCCTTTAACCAAAGAATTCAATTCTAAAATCAACTCATTTTACTCATAATAATTATAAAAAATATTCAAGAGGAATAATACCCAAAAAAACAAAATCAAAACCCTAAAATGATCCAAAATCGTAACTGAGAAAAAAGGAAGAAATTACCTAAGTTGTTGCCGCTGGAGAGCTCGCCTTGAGGACTGCAGCCGCCGGAGGAGTTGTCGTCGGGTCACCGGTGAGATCGGAGGGGGGAAGGGGTGATCGCAAAATTAGGATTTTTCTCCTACTGGATTTGGGACTCGGGAGTTCGGGAGCTTCGATTGGAAGAAGAGAAAATAATCAGCGATAATGTTCAAGAGGAATAATCTCAAAAAAAATTTGAACCCTAAAGAAATCTAAAAATCTTAACTTCTTAACTGAAAAAAAAATTACCTGCGCTGTTGCCGCCGCCAGAGAGCTCGCCTTGAGAACTGCAGCTGCCGGAGATGTCGTCGAGTCGCCGATGAGATCGGAGGGGGAAGAGGCGATCACAACAAGGGTATTTTTTTGGGGCTGGATTCGGGAATCGGGAGAGATGATTGAGCGTAACCGAAGAAGAGAAGCAAATAAGTAAATGGGTTGCGTGTAACGGGTCGGGTTCGAGAATTTTTTTTTTCAAAACCCAATTACCTGCATAATCGTTATGCGGATTATGCGGGCGCATAATCCGCATAACCGATTATGCGGCCGCATAATCGGCTGACCGCATAATTGACCGCATTCTGCAATTTGTGAACGTTTAGGTGGCGAAAACGCCTATGCAGCCGCATATGCGGCCGCATATGGCGTTTTTTAGAACACTGTATTTTTCATTATTCACTTGACTATTCAACACTATCACGATTTAATTGCATTTTATCTGTTTATTGAGGGATATTCCCAATGAAAACATTTAATTCATTTGCATACTTTTATCTTTAGTACTGTAATAGTACACATATTTTCCTTGTGTTACTTGCTGGGTTTAATCCCCTGAGTTTCGAACCTAGGTTTAGAGGACCAAGAAGGAGAACCAACCCCGACTAAGGATCCGTATTTCATTGATTAGACCGAGCAATATTAAGTAGTGAAGTACTTTCCGAAAAATCTTGTATATATTGTTCGTATTTCCTTTGTCTGGACACTGCTTTTTTCCTTTGTTTTTTTTGTGTTCATATTTAAAGCAGTGTGCCATTTTATGTAATGAACTTTTTGTTTAAATGAAATCTTTTCAGTTTCAGACATGTTATTTATTCATCTGATTGTGGCAGTAGTTACGGTTATTCCAAGATCTTGTGACTGTTGGGTTGTCTAGTGCAAGTAATAAGTAACGTCCTCCGTTTTGGAAAGCAGCAGAAAAACAGGAGCGTTATAATAAGTCTTTAGATTCAGAAAAACGAGGGCGTTACAATAAGTTTTTAGATTTTCTCTCTCTTATTCGGGCAATTCAATATATATCGTTTTCTATCTCTTTATTATCCAACTTTTCGTACACTTGTATATATAATTTAGTTTTTGCATCCCAAACTGCTTTCTAGTCTCCTTCTTTACTAGTTTATACTTCTCAAAACTTATTCTATTATTATTATTATTTTTCTTCAAATCTCTATGAAGGTCTCGCTTGATCTTAATAGCATTTTTTACTTCTTCATTTCACCATGATGTATCCTTACATGGTGAAGCATCGCCCCTCGACTCACCGAATATATCTTTAGATATCTTTTTAACGCAGCTAGCCATTTTGTTCCATGTTAAATTAGAATCATCATGATCCCTCCAATCTGCTTCTTTTACTATATTTACAAAAACTTTTTGATTACCTTCTAATTGCCACCACTTAATCTTAGGATCTAACTTACACTTAATCTTTCTAATTTTTTGTCTAATCTGAATATCTAAAACTAAGAGTTTATGTTGGTTTATGTTAGGTAACTACACTCTCACCTGATACTATCTTACAATCGATACAACTAACTCTATCTACCCTCATAGTTAAAATGAAATCTATTTGGTTTGCATTTGATCCACTTTTAAAAGTAACTAAGTGAGAAACTCTCTTTTTAAACCAAGTATTCGCTAAAATTAAATCATAAGACAAAGCAAAATCTAGAATTGAGTTACTTGCTTCATTTCTTTCTCCAAAACCAAATCCTCCATGTATACTATCAAACCCATTACGATCAGTTCCTATATACCTATTGAGATCACCACCAATAAATAGTTTTTCTCTAACGGATATTTCTTATGCTATCTCCTCTAGATTCTCCCAAAATTAATGTTTACTGGATTCATCAAGTCCTATTTATGGTGCATAGGCGCTAATGACATTAAAATTCTCTCCAACTAAAATAAGTTTAACTAATAAAATTCTATCACCCTTCTAACCTCCACTACATCCCCAAATAATTACTTATCTATGATCACACCTACCCCATTACGATTTCTATTTCTACTCGTATATCAAAGTTTATAACCCCAAGACTCTATGACTTTAGCTTTCTCACTTACCCACTTGGTCTCCTGCACGTACAAAATATTAACCCTCTTTCTAATCATAGTATTAACTAACTCTGCTAATTTACCTGTAAGAGAACCTATATTTCATGATGCTAACCGAAATTTATATTTATGAGCTAACTTTTTTACCCCTACCCGCTCATTAAGATGTGAGAACTCTCTTATATTTGACACCACATCCGGACGCCGACGTGGCGCGTCGCTTCTGGATGACGATCTAGTAACCATCATACATTTTTCACTATACCCGGGCTTTGATGTAGCGCGTCGCTCAGTAGGGAACGCCAAACAAAATTCATATTTTGGTTTATGTCATAATATGTGACAATATTTTACGTTGGCTGTCACTGGCTTATTACAACCCTCTTCTTTTATTCTGGCTTGGGACATGCATTGTATAGCACTGGCGGAGTTATGTATTACCAATACCACTGCTAGACAAATATCAACCTAATGATGGATAATTTAAGTAATGCATATAGTATATTTACAGACTCTATCGGTTATGCAATAGTTCTTGAAGTCATGATAAGCACATACCAGTTATAACAATCCATGGTTGATATAATAATTTTTACAATCAACCATGTAAAATATTCATAAACTGTAAGGCATGCATCAACCATTTACCTTAAAATACTCGTCTAGGTGTCGTAGCATAACCTAATCCTCTCAAGTGTCTGTAAAACCGATGGCAACTGATAAGGGATATAACTCCACAGTTTGAATAATATCTACTTATATCACTGAAAATATTGTTAAAAAACTCCTACATGAAGGTTTTATTGAAAACGTTTGGAAACATTAAGGAAGTCCAAAAGTTTTCTTGGTTCGGTCTAGTCATTAATGGTCCAAAAATGGTCCAAAAATACAATCATTTGGCTCCTATGCTATAGTAAATGTTTCATCCATTGTACACGTGCACTAATTTCATTTCTATGTACTCCCTTAAGAAAGAATTCTACAAGTGTATTAGATAACACCCATGTTCATGAAACTTACATTTTAGAAATTTTTGTATTAGGCGTTAGGAGTAACCTCTAACTTCTTACAAATAAACTCATTTCTGATCACTCTCAAATACACTAAGAGGTAGGAATAGGATAAGGAATGAGTGCATTCGACAGAAGTTGGAGGTTGCTTCTAGCAAGGGGTAAAAGGAGGGAAAATTGATTGCGATGGTTTGGATACATGCGAACCAGTAAATGTAATTATTAGGAGAAGCAATAGGATTAGCTAATGTAGCAATGAGGGGTAGAAGTAGGCCTTGGATGGAGGCAATTAAGATGGATATGGTAGTGGCTAACTCAACTGAGTAGATGCTTAACAGAAGTGAAGAAAAAGATTCATGTAAGCAAACTCTAAGGTTTTGTATAAAGGCTTTGTGTTGTTATTGTGTGTTAGACGGGTATTGTGCATGATCATGTTTCACTGTCACCGTGTCTGTCTTTCTGGTTTACCAGTTCACAGTTCAGCATTTACATTGTCAAGGAGATCTTCATTTTATTTGTTCTATATTTTATCCTTAACAACAATAATTTAGCTCATGGAGTCTTGATGATATGCAGCTTGAGGAGAATATCCGTGGAATTGCATTTTGTGGAGAATGGACTAAACTCGTGGATACTTGGACGACTGATTTTTCTTCTGCAAGAAGTGGTCTGTGCCGCAGTGGAACCAGTAGAAAATGCGGACCTGGTGGAAAGCGTTATAGAAAACAGTCTGAAACTTCTGAGTTTGAAAATGACTCCTCGAGTGATGATTTTAAGAATGTGTTATGGTGGCGAGGAGGAAAACTCTCCAAGCTTCTATTTCAGAGAGGGGCACTTTCTAGTTCACTAGTCAAGAAAATGGGTCGTCAAGGTCAGTATCATTTTTCCTGTCATTCTTATCTTTATTGGTTTTAGTATCTCTAGATTTTTCTTCTCATATCAGGTGGTACTAGACCAATATCGGGTATCAATTATCCTGAAGGCTCCGAACTTCCACAAAGATCTCGCCAATTTGCATGGAGAGCTTCAGTAGAGATGAGTAGGAATGTATCTCAGCTTGCTCTTCAGGTTTGTTCTACACTATCCTTGTGTGAGCATGCTATCAGTCTTTTGTACCGTATTCACTTTTTTCCTTTCCCTGGTAACTTTATCAGGTTAGATATCTTGATGCTTATATAAGGTGGAAGGACCTTGTTCGTCCAGATCAAATTCCTGTGGATGTTAAAGTTTCAGATGTTGATGCCACGGCTTTCAGAAATGCAGTTATTTGTGATAAAAGGATTTCTGAAAATAAGATAAAATATGCACTGACCTTTTCCATTCAAAAGCACCTCCCTTTACGTGTAACGAAGTACATTTTGGAAACAGAAAACCTACAAGATGGTAATGAAAAGCTGTGGTTTCTGGAAAATCATGTTCCTTTATATTTGATAAAGGAATATGAAGAAAAAATTGGCTTGAAGCCTGTGTCTTCTCATATTATGCTAAGATCACATAATTTGCTTAGATTGCGGAAAAGGCAACTAAAAGGTCAGGGTGACATATTTTCATATCTCATGCACAAGGGGAAAGAAGCAAGCAGGCTCTCTTGTCCTTCGTGTGAGCAAGAAGTTCTCCTCAGGTAGCTAACCTTTTGCATTCTCCATGGTTCTCTTGCAATATATTGATCCTATAAATTCTAACTGTTGGGCTTTCATTCTCCTTTTTAATGTGTTTTAGGGATTCTACCAGATGCAACACTTGCCAAGGTACGGTAATGCTTGGCCTTTTTACTGCAGCACTATACAGCATCTAGAGACTTAGGATGTGTTAACTTCTCCTTCTATTTTTGTTGTTAAAGGTTACTGTCACAAGGATTGCATTTCAATTGCTGTCAAGGAAGATGATCTGGAATTTGTGTTCCTGTGCAAATTATGTGATGCTAAATCGGCTGCACCAATTTCGGGAAGAAAAGACACTTTAAGCACACAAGTTACTTTAAAAGGGTCGAATCAGGAGTTTTCTTTACATGGTCAGATTCAGAATGAGACAGGTTTTAAGTGCACGCTACCGAGTAGATATCACAACCCTGCACAGCCAGTTGTAAAAGCGGAAATATCTTCACCGACAACAACTTCTGGTTCTGGTTCTAAACCTGCACCCATAATTAGGCGTGGACGACAGAATTTTTCATATGGTCTCATATGGAAACGAAAGAAGGGCGATGATTCTGGCCAGGATTTCAGGATAAATAATATTTTACTCAAGGCGAAGGAGGATACTCATCCCGAAGCCAACATTACTTGTTCCCTCTGCAACAAGCCTTATCGTTCTGATCTGATGTATATACGCTGTGGAAGTTGCTTGAGTAAGTATGAATTTGAGCTGCTGTCTGACTTTCTACCCCAATATAAGAAATTTGAACTATGTACTTTTATATTCTCTTATTCTTTGTTTTTTGCAGAATGGTACCATGCGGATGCTTTGCAACTTGAGGAAGCCCAAATATTTGATTTGGTTGGCTTCAAGTGTTGCCAGTGCCGGAGAAAGGCCTCACCAAAATGTCCATATGCAGATTCAAGTTACAAGCGAGGGAATAGGCATGCCCAAATGCTAGTAACTGCTGAAAGAAATGAAGGCATACTACCTGAAACCCTAAGATTGGGACATTTAACCAGCTCGTTGACCAATTCAAGCACAGACGATTTTGCTACAATGGATGATGATCCTCTCCTTTATTCTTTTGGAAATGTTGAGGTAATTGGGGAACAATCGGACGCTAAAGACCAATTAGGTGGGCAAATATTACCAGCAAAAAGTCAGCAAAAGCTTTCTGTCAGAAGACCTATGGTTAAGCATGAAAAGGGTGCTTATGAGGTCTGCGCAGCTCAGAATGTGAACCTTACATTCGCGGAGCCCCATGAGAGCTTTCATTGTGTGTTGGCTAACAGACAACCAGTTGAGTGGGGAGCAGTTGCTGATCCAGGGTTGACGAGTGCTCCAAAGAAATTGCCATCTGCTCAAGTAGAATGGGACGGCTCCACAGCTGGTGGGTTTGGGGATGAAGCTCCTCAGACCGTGGAACTTGTCGATCAGCTGAATGATTCAGAAATTGGGATGGGTGATGACATGGAATATGAACCTCAGACATACTTCTCCTTTCATGAGCTATTGGCATCTGATGACCAAGTAGATACTCAGTATGATATGCCTATGGATGATCCTGGGGAATGGCCTTTTATCAGCACTGAAGCCACACATCAGAATGTTCTCCCTTGCAGTACCTCCGGAGGAGCATACGACATGGGATCTGTTAACGAAGTTGGTGCTTCCAAAGTGCCTGTGTTTGATGCAGAGCCATGTAATCTGTGCAAAAGCAATGAGCCGTCTCCTGATCTTGTATGTGAAATTTGCAAGATGTGCATACATTCTCATTGTTCCCCTTGGGAAGACTGTGAGGGCACACAGTGGAGATGTGGTGGTTGCCGGGTTTGGAGATAATTTTGATGGTCTAACATCCGACATTGTCATTCATTGAGGGTCTGCTGTTCAACTTTTCTAGAATAATGCAGGTTCTATTGACATGGGCAACAACAGCACAATGAAATATATATATATATATATATATATATATATATATATATATATATATATATATATATATATATATATATATATATATATATATATATATATTTTTTTTTTTTTTTCTTTTTCTTTTTAAAGAATCCTAATTAGGATGCTTTGCACAGTTTTTGGGCAAGCATGCATGGTGGGAGTTGGGCAGCTGGGTTGGCTGGTTCCATTGTTGGAGAAATGGTGTCCCTCCTTCCATGCACTGACTTCATCTATGCATAGAGTTTTCTTCCTTTCCCCCTTTTTGTTTTTCATTTCCTCTGCTTCTCTATCGCATAAGTGTTTTTTATGTAGGTAGTGAATATGTGCTTCTTTAGCCTCTGCGTACTTGCTGTTCTTGTTGGGGATAAGATGAGAATCTTGTCAATTGTTGCCATTTCTGTGTTGTACATATTAAAGATACTGTGCTACCTTATGAAAGATGCTGAGAGGGGAGGATTCGTCCTCTCGGTTTTAAAGTGGGTGCGAGAACTTGGAGTTGCCGTACCATTCTATTATTTTTATTTGGTTTATAATATTATTGCAACTTTTATTTGGTAGTTTACAGGCTTCGACCGATCATCGTCCTCTTTTCATCCGTGGTGTTAGAGTTATATGGAGAAAGCACTAGTCCACGCAATATACTCTCTCTTCCTGAGCAAATATAGGCACATAAAAATATCATCAAGCAAATGTTAGCAGGCAAGTAAAACTTCTTGTATGAGATGAGCTTGGGATAAGGCCCTTTCCATCAGCTTATGCATTTGAAACGTCCTGTACTTCTCCTTGTTGCTTCATCTTGATGTTTTGGTTCCAATCCCACTTGCAATAAAAAGCTATTTAGCTATAATTATTATCTAAACTAAACTAGTAATAACTAAATGAAGACCCTGACGGGCAGAGCCATTTATTTGAATACATGTTGTAGATATTCTAAAGGCTACTGCATGTTCGAACATTTTCCTTATAAGTTTCTTAAGGATTCCTAAAGGAAGAGAAAGAAATACGAACATCAACATAGTTGCGATAAAGGCTTTTTGTTTCGGTAGACATCTTATAGAAATCATCACGCACATACTTTATAGACAATACTTTATAGACATCTTTATACTGTACTCACATAGTTGACAACCTACCAATGAGACTATCAAAATAGTTCCTAGCACTTTTTTCTTCATAGAAGGAAGAGAACTATGTAACTTAAGTATATTGTGGTTATGGGACATCGGACGGTATGACCTGTTAATGTTTTTCTACAAATTAATTTGAAAATCCCCTTGCGAACATATTTGGTAGGGAGTTTTAAATCTACGATCTCTACATGATGAGATTGCTTATGCCACTTGAATTATATTCTGTTGGTTATCGAATTCAAGTGTATACTTGAATCCTCCGATTCTATTTCTGTTGATAACAAAATTAAGGAAAAAGTTTCTAGATTTTTGTGCAAAAGATGTCTATACCATCTTATCTTATATGTTTATCTCTTATTTGAGTTTTCTTTTAGTTGAATATATGGACACCTATATAGAATTGGACTATAAGATGGTTTGTTATTATTTTTTTTGTTGTTGGATTTTGGATACACACTCTCTATTTCTTAACATTTGGATATTTACCCTAAAATCTTTGTATTTGGATGCATATGATTTAAATCTCTCAAGTTAAGCAAAAATAAAATACATGAGAATATGTTTACTGACAAGATTATCTTCAAATTCTAACTTTTATTAATTAAGGAATTATTTTGCTTAACATAAAGTATTTGGAACTACATATAAAAAATGTTTTATTGTTTCTGTGACTTGAAAGAGTGATTCACTCTACAATATCAAAATTATACAGAGCTATTCCAATGTCGTGTCAGTTTTTCAAATAATTACGGCAAAACAAAAGAAAGAAAACACAATAAAGTGGTTTTTTTTTTTCTTGAATTCATGTGTTAAAGCAAAAGAAAGAAAACACAATAAAGTGGCTTTTTTTTTTTTGAATTCATGTGTGAATCTGTGATAAATAATTGTGAGACTATATTCTAGCTTTTCTTTTTTTGGTTTTCATGAAAAACAAAATAAGGTTGTGGTGATCAGATCAGCTCAGTCGTATGATTTGAAATCGTATTATTCGGACAATTAAGTAAAAAACTTTTTATTTTGGAAATTAAAACGTAAGTTCCTTTTTTATATATATACTGCAGTGCACATACTGATGTACCAGTCTGTGGATTTAAATTTTATTTTTGGTATATAATAAATGAATGATTTGAAAACCAAAAAAACGAAAAAGAAAAAGATTATTATGATGTCATTTCAGTCAGTGGACGCCGTTTGCGTTTGGGTGTCTCCATCTTTCCCGTCCTCGACAGCTTTCTATGTATTTACGCTTTGTTTAGTTTAGTTTAGTTTAGTTTAGTTTACCATCGTCGTCTTCGTCTTCGTCTTCTCCTTCCCCTCCCCCTCTCCCTCCTCCTTATTTCTCATCATCCATCTCTCCACCCCCAAATTAGATAACCAAAAAGGAAAGGAAAAGAAAAGAAAGGGAAACCCTAAAACTACTTATTGTCGATATCCATATCCATTTCCAAAGTATTAAGTGATTGATCAATCAACGCAACCCACCGTGTCTAATTTCCGGCTCCCCCAGTTATAGGAGTCGGATAAGATGGAGGGCGCCGGCAGCTGGAATACCCTCGAGTGGACCAAAAACGACGTCTCTCTCTCTCTCTCTCTCTCAGCTCTCATTCCCACACACACACACACTCTCGCTCTCTCAATTTCATTTATTCCCGTTTTATGTCCTAACCTTGAAATTTGAAATTGAAGCCGACAATTGAAATTGATGTTTGCAGGCCCTTGCGAGGTCCCCTTCGCATGGCATCACCGACTTCCTGTTAGAAGGCGAGCAAGTCATAGTGCATGTAATGCTTCCTCAACCAACGTTTTTTTTTTTTTTTTTAAACATGCGGCACATCAATTTGATTTGATTTCATGATGTTGTAGGCTTATGAATAGCATGAATTGAGTTATCATCTCTACAGTTTTCATCTTAACTAATCAATCAATTAATGATAAAAGACATCATGCTTCAAACTTCCCCAAACTTTTAGGCCAAATATTATATTCCCAGAGCTAAACTATATATTGGAATCAAAATATATTTGCCCATTCGCTGGACCTGAAACGAATTTCCTTCTACAACATCCGATGAGCTTCTTCATTGATGTGGATGAGAAGTGCTCATTTGTTTGCTGGGTAAAGTTTGCTTAGAGAAGAAGGTACTGTGATTACTTCTATTTGATTTAGATTTAGATTTAGGGAGAGGGAAATGGTTTTATTATTGACACAACAGTTTCCTTTTTTTTTTTTGGACTTGAGAAGGAGGAGAAGGGAATCAAGAGTAAAAGGATTAAGATGGGATATCTATCATTCGGAATCATCAACATAGTACTTCATTTTTCTTAAATCACAAAAGATTAAATAGTTAAAAAGAACTTCAACCGTTCGTTAATTTGTTGATAAAGGTACTGCAAGTTTAAAATAACAGCATAAATTGCAAGATTTCCTCCTTTGCTTGTTCAATAGCTTTAGTTGAGTTGCAACAAATTAAGTGCAACTCTCTGTTGCTAACTTAAGCTTGTTTCCCATTCTTGCTAAAATGAATTACATGATTGCGCTGGTGAAGGGTTATGATAAACTTCGATCATCTTTTTAAATCCTCTAGTTACTATAACAAATGCACCAACCTTTTCTCATTCTGTGTTATTTAAATGATTAGGATTACGATTTTATGCTGATGCGATCTATTTAGTTAGATTTGTTTAATCTCTTGGTTCACCTAGGATTGCACCGTTTACACTTTGTTAGTTTGTTCCCATCCTATCTATTTTCTTAGATTTGTTTTAATTATTGGCTCTTAGGATTATATAATCTATCCATTACTAGTTTGTTTGCATCCTTTGACATGTAATGCCCAGGGTTAATCTAGGAGTTGTATTCAACTAATGGACTGATAATTCATTGTTGAAAATGATTGACGCATCATTGCCTTTCTCTCTCTGGATTGCACCTATATGTCAGAACGACCACAATCCTCTTGGTATCTTTCACAACTTCTTCAAGTATGTGATGCCAAATCTAACAACCTTGTGGAGACTTTGGTGGCAGTTATGGAATTAATTGCACCAGATCGATCTGATTCCATAATAGGTCTCCATTCCTATAAGTCCATAAAGAATACACCAAAAACAATTAAGCTTTTTATCTTAAGTACTTGGGGTAGGCTACATGAATCAAAAGAGAATCACACCATGTCGATCACATAGATAATCTTTCTCCACTTATTCCTATCAAGCAATATGTCTTCATTTAAATTTCAAACATCCATATCTTTTTGTATTATATCCATCCATGTTTTCTTCGGTCTTCCTTTCGCTCTTTTAATAAGCCCATAAAGAATGAAATACCAAATTTTATTCTTGTTGTTTCTGCTTTGCAGAATTGCTGTTATCATCATAAATATCTTGATAGTTATTGCCTTCATTATCAACCTTTTGAGAGTGGCTACTGTGGTCATTGGCGTGC
The DNA here is from genome assembly GCA_036321105.1 of Dracaena cambodiana. NCBI lineage: Eukaryota > Viridiplantae > Streptophyta > Magnoliopsida > Asparagales > Asparagaceae > Dracaena > Dracaena cambodiana. The sequence goes on along the minus strand of JAYEPQ010000009.1, from coordinate 105,143 downwards.
ATAATAGTTCAATATAAGCATATTTAGTCAATCCAATCTAAAGCTGACACTGATAGACATTGATTCAGATACAAAGTTCATCAAAGTTGATATAGAGCCCTATTTGGTCAAGCCACTACCATTTGCTCAACAAGGATGCTACTATCGATTTTCTGAGCATATCATCCTACTTTGAGCTGAATATGTAGCAAAATGCTAATGGTTTCATATATAGACTGAACCTACTACTTGCAACTATCGTGCAGAGAGATTATGTTGGAGGTGTTAAATCTTAAATTTACTGAAATAAGCAGATGTTGAGATGCATGGATTTAACACAGTTGAATCCAACTAATGCAATCTTTTTGCCTGAATTTGATTTAGTTTGTTAGGATCTTAGAGAAGCTATTTTTAGTTTTCGAATCAATTTGGATTTAATTTTTGTAAATTGTATTTATTTAGTTGGATAGTAACTTGTAAGAGTTAGTTCATTTTTATCCATTTTCAAGAAGGCATTTAAATAGCGTAACCTTAGGAGATGCATCCAAAATCATATGAATTGAGAATTCAAATTTTTGATAAGTTTTTTTTTTTTTTTTTAACAAAGGCCATATCCAACCCTATTTGAAACCCCTCTTCTAATTGATGAAAGTAGGGTTTTGATTCCTTGACCTTTTGCACACTCGTTAAGACATTTTACCACTGAGACCCAATGGAGCTAGCAATTTTTTTTCCTTGTTTTTTTGTTGTTTCTGTCTTACATTTCTTTTTGTCTCTCTAGAATATTGTATGCAACAAAAATTAGGTATCTTACTTGGCATGCCACATATTAAATGGGCTCATGTTTTGTTTTATATATGAACAAATCTTAATCCAAAAATTTAGTTAAGAGATCAAATATGAATTTAAAGATCCATTAGATATATTATTGTGCTTTTTGACTTGATGAGATTAATAGTTGGAGTTCTTGATTTTTATAACAAGGGCAATGAGAACATGACATTTTAGGGTTTAAGTTAATTTATCGTAATAAAAAAATGAGGGAATTGAATCCTTGAAGGTGGTTTGTAATGACGTTGGGATCTTAGGGAGATGGGTGTATTTGGATCGGGTCTTCAGAAAGGAAATAATAGATGGGTAGGAAAATTATAAGTAGAAGGCAATCATGAACTAGGCCACAATTACTTACTCCGCATCCTACTTTTCCTAGGAAATTCAGCAAGGAGCTTGCTTAACTAGGCCACAATTACTTACTCCGCATCCTACTTTTCCTAGGAAATTCAGCAAGGAGCTTGCTTATTGTATATAATTTGGTGAAATTCTTTTCTAGGTACCGGAGCTACACTTGATTCCTTTTTACAGGGCTCTTAACTATGGGAGGTATCTTATATATCGTTCTAAATTGCCCCCAATATATCTCCCAATATATCGTTCTTTGGAGGCATTAACGACGATACTTGAGTTGTCACATATCAGCCTATATTTGTTAACATACCCTAATACATAGGTCCGACATACATCTTGATATATGAACCGATCTTTTCATTCGTTCACATTGAGTTTTTAACTTAGGAATGCACATGGTCTTCATACAAGTAGCATTCTTATGTAAGAAATCCCAAATTCTTTCATCTTTGGCCGACTCAATTAAGATTCTTAAATTGCTGCAATGAAAGAGTATCTCACATATCGAGCGACAAAATTGTAAAGCCTCTTCAATTGCTATGAAGATTTAAAACCTTTTTCATGATTCTGAATCTTCCCCTTCGCCTTTTCTTTTCTTATTCTTTTTACTTCCTTTGTTTGCTATATTGCTACGATTAGTATTGCTGTTATTGTAGCTCTCACGACCACTAATATTGCTGCCAATTTGTTTAAATTATCATCATTGTTAACCTCGATTATTTCTATAAGTTATATGTTTAACATTAGATTGATTGAGCTTCAACTACTATCATTGTTGTGTCAATTATGTATTAATAGTATGTGCTGGACATGTATATATGGTGTACAATATGAATGCCTGATATGAGGTCGTATCCCTAATGTATCTTCTGATTGCCTCTATCTATATGAAAACTCTCATCCGATATGCCAATGAGATCCAATATTTTGAACCTTGGTCTTGTAAAGCTTAACATATTGGAAAAATTCACAAAGATATGCTTGTGAGCATGTGTAAGTGATATTTTCTATAAATTCTTTTGGAGCATAACAACCATTAATTTTTTACACACAATGACAAATCATCAAATCTAAGACAATGCATTCCAATTGCAAAGATAGCTTTGAACCAGTATTCGCTAGGTATTGAAATTTGCAAATAATGTGTTGCTACATTTCTCCTTTGTTTTTGTTCATTATCTTGCTATTTGTTTAGCTAAGTGTTGAACTATATATTTTGGTTATTTTGCTTAAACTTACAAGTCTTTTGGCAATTGTTTCTAGGGTCACGGTGTTGTTCTAGTTAACAAAGATGAGGCAGGTACACTGTCAGTAACAAATTTTCGACTTCTTTTTGTGGTAAGGGATGTAAGGTTCCCCACTAATTCTCATGCTAGAAAATATCATGATGTTTTGCTGGTAGCAAAATTTAATGCTTATATTTATACTTTCTACAAAAAGTGTTCTTAAATGTTTTTTAGATTTGAAGTAAGTTGCATTTGTCTTGGCTTGTGCCTATTGATAGATCTCATCTATAAGGAGCAAACACGGACACAGGGATACGTCAAATCCAAAAAAAAAAGTAGGATATGAGGACACTATGACATAGCTGTAGTTGTATTTATAAACCTATCTATATATAATATACGTAAAACATGTAATCATTAAGACTTGCTTAATTATGTGTAGAAAGAAAATAAAATAAAATATTAGTAATTTAAACAATTGATACATTGCTTAATATAAGTTTGTGAAGCTTCTCACATGCTCTTGAATCAAATTTTACTTTGTATGAGAGATTTTTTTCCCCTTAAAACTAGTATGTATTTACTTTTATATTAGTGGGGCTAATTGCAAACTTCAAATGTTAACTAGGAGATTTGCTTAATTTCTTCTAAAAGTTATGATAGATGAAATTTAGGAAATCAAGTTAGGGGAAAAGAAAAAGAGAAGATTATGAAATTAGTGGGGCTTAATTGCAAACTTCAAATGTTAACTTAACTAATATGTGTTTACTTTTATATTAGTGGGGCTTAATTGCAAACCTTAAATGTTAACTTAAAACTACTATGTGTTTACTTTTATATTAGTGGGGCTTAATACTAGTTTTCCCCTTAAAACTAGTATGTGTTTACTTTTATATAAATAGGGCTTAATTGCAAACTTTAAATGTTAACTAGGTGATTACTTAATATCTTCTTAAAGTTATGATAGATGAAATTTAGAAAATCAAGTAGGTTAGTAGTTTTAGGAGAAAATAAAAAGAGAAGATAAATTATGAGATTTTAGATTGATTTGATTGAGAGGTATGATAACAGACTGCAACAAAGTTAGGGCTTTGTTCATTTTATATGTCGCCTCCTCGCCTGTCATCAGTATTCAATGTAGTAACAGTATGTCTTGAAGAGCTTCTTGATAAGGTTTTGGGTTTTGTGAAGTATACATTAGATTGTTGATTTTCTTAGGGAATACTTTAATTTTCTTGATGGGCTTATTTTTCCAATACAAGAGCCATTTTGACGTAAGTTTTAGGTAGAGAATAAAGAATTTGTCACTTCAGTTGAGTTAAAATTGCAAAAAACCTTGATACTATTCTGCATACCCTTCAAAGTAATATAACCATTATTATTAATGCAATAGTAATAATATGTCAAGAAAAGCTTTTTGATAAGGTTTCGGATTTTGTTAGATATATATTTTACATTTTTTAGAATAATTTAGTCTTCTTAAAGAAGTGACTTACTTTTACAACTCGTGCCATTTTGACCTAAGCTTTAGGTAGAGAATAAAGAATTTGTCACTTCTGTTTGAGTTAAAATTTCAAAAAATCTTGCTACAATTCTTCATGACCTTCATATTAGTATAACCAATTATCTTCCTATGTTGCTTGTTAATCCTTATTCTTTTCTCCTGTACCATTATCTTTCACTTCATTTGTTTCTTGCTCTTTGAACTGCTAATCATCTTAACCAAGAAATGGGGCTACTTAGCAATTTCACTTTTCGAGACTCGTGTTGAGGTTCTGATTGTCTATGTCATGGATCCCGATGGCTGTTTGTATGCATGCTCTTATATTATTGAATACTCGACTGGATGCAATTTGATTTTCTTGGCCAATTGTGATAAATTCTATATGCAGGTGCTAATCCATCCACATTCATGGAAAGATTCAGGTTCATGATTTAGCAGTAGAGAGCTATGATTAGCCTGACCACATCAATGTGTCATATTAACTAATTGGGTCATATTTGAAAGGTATGAAAGTTGCAGATGTACATTTAAGCATGTCGCCCTAGTGGGCTCCACAAGACATCCTCCCAGTCTATTCTTGTGTTGCTAATCCAAGTTTTCTAAAACTGTGACCATATTTGCATTAAGGAGTACGCAATGTGGGAATTGAAAGACTGATCCTTTATGAGAGTAATTTTGCTTTGTTATGTGCTAAATGCTATTTAAATATATAGAGTCAGAAGCCATGCTTGTGGACGAGAAAAATTATAACAACGGTAGGATTTTACTTGGCTTGGAAGTGCGAATTACTTTAGCCTTGTTTTGCGAGTGGAGTAGGAGAGTATAGGGCCTCTGACTCCAGCCAAACCAAAATATGGTAGGAGTTAGGGAGTAGGGATCAAAATGTAGAACTTGGAAAGTGTAAAAAGTAACTCCTATTCTCTAACCTCACATATAGTTTTGTAAAAATAGGAGAGAATTTTCTTCTCCATTTAGTTTTTTTATGGTTTAAGATAATTTTTGTTAACAAAAGGTTTGAGTTAGGATTTTGTTATAAGAGGACCTCTATAGCAACATGTATGGGAATTTTTAATAAATAAGTTTCTTTCCCTGATTGCTGTAATGCGGCTCCCTCAGCAAATTATGTGCAACTTCTAATTCTAAATTTCTTTCGTATACAAACCTGTGGAGGTCCTGTACTCCATCCTGTTTCTTTAGGGAAAGAATGGGATAAGCCTTGCAACTTTCCTTGGCTATTTCTCTTTAGGTTCTGATACTCTGATCACAGAATAGCCTTCCACTGTGTCTTGCATTTCTCTTTCTAGCAAAATATTTTATTGTCCTTCTCCGTACATGAATCCTGGAAGTTATACTACATTAAATGTTGAGAGATTAGAGGGAGAAATCTCACCTCGAAGTTCTAAATCACGTAGAGATACCAACATGAGGCTTATGTGATTCCCAGAATGCTATGCATCCTGTTATGGTTCATGACTGGCTCATCATGAATTAAGGAATTGCCCTAGATAATTTAGTTTGAAGATATGAGAGTTATATTGTTATTTAACTTGCGAGGAATGGGAATTGTTGGTCTTTCTGTGCAATGTTTTTATCTCTGGCTTGTTTGAAACAAATTTCATTATGTCTTTTGGACAAATTTCATCATTTGCAAGTAAGAGGTAAAGTGTGGAATTAGTTGAGAACTTGCGGAGTTACCTTGTTTAAGGGCAGAGTGAGTAAGCATTTTTAACTTCTCAAAGAAGGGTTAGTAAAACAGGAATGTAGGTCTACTGATTTGGATGGATTTGTAAACCATCTCAGTGATCTTCTGCTTCTTTGGAAGCAACCTGCTGCGAAAGGATTCAAAAACTAAATAAATTGTTGGTTCTGAATTATAAACAAGTTTTATTATTATTTTATTAATCATGCATGGTTATCCTTTGCTCTAAACTTATTTGTTATTTCCTCTGTTAACGTAGAAATCTGCTCCCGAAAATAGCACGAAATATATTTCGAAATTGTAATTTCTAGACACTGCATTTTTGCAATGACAACTTGCATCTATCTTCAGTCACTACTTTGTATGTTTTCCTAAAATTTATATATATATATATATATATATATATATATATATATATATATATATATATATATATATATATATATATATATATATATATATATATATATATATATATATATGCCTGCTTAGTTTTATTCTTACATTTCTATGTCCACAAATTTCTTTTGTAGAGTGAGTCGTCTCGGGAAATAATTGAACTTGGCACCATACCATTGACAACAATTGAGAGATTTGCTAAACAGGTAAGTGCTGTTGGATGAGCTATATAGCTTTCCAATGTTAATATTTTGTGTACCTATTTTTTTGAATTAGAAATTTATTTTAATTTCTTCAAGTGGATTTAGTTTCTAAATTCTCTATAGGTGCTTAACTTTGAATTGCTTCAAATCATATTCAAAATTTGGACTATGAGGATAAATTTATACCATTCATATGTTTAGTTGGATTCATTTAACTTGCAGAGTCTAGCCGAATATAAATTGAAAGATCTCAAACACTTGATTGGATATGCTAGTCCCTACTACTTCCAACCCGAACACCCATGACCCCACCATGCAGAAGAGATGAGGTCCAACCTGATCATCAAAGAAAAATTAACCACCATCAAGAGGAAGAGAAGGCAATAGGATATAGTTATCTAGCATTGCTAGTAGAAACACGGAGATCGCTCGGCGAGATCATGTACACCTCTTCCCAATAACGAATATATCAAAAAATAAATATCGTTAAAATCAATTCCCTCGTGTATCCATGGAGAATCAAGATTGCAATGATCGGAAACCTTGGAAGTTCAATCCCGATTTCATACTCTTCTTGAAAGTCCTCTCTCTAATTGTTGTTTGTGGCTAGAGGAAAGAGAAGCCTAGCCAATGGTATTATTGACCTATACATGTGTGAATATATTTATATCCATGACTTATTTAATATGTTTATATTCGTTTCTAGAGGAGAGAGAATACTCGTGCTGATGTACTTTTGTGTGAATATATTTGATATATTGTTTTCATATGCACCCCATATTTGTGACCTTTTTTTTATCCAAAATATTCCATACCACCATTTCTGTAGTCTATTGCATCCCTAATGTTTATCTGTTTCCGTACTTCATAACCCCTTTTATTAATTATTAGCTATGGCTTAAGTTAACTTACACCATATTCTATATTTAGCAACATGTGGTTAATTTTTAAAAAGGCGAAAGCATGAGGTGAAACGTTAAACATCCTTATAAGGCGAGGCATAAGCCTCAGTTGGAGAAGAATGAGCCTCATAAATTTTTATATATTATTGATATTTCTAAATGTTAAAAAATATAGAAATACAAGCGTCAAATGTCACCACAACTTTAGAGTTTTGGTGTGGTAGAAGGGATTTTAATTATGCTAGTGGAGCAACTCAGAATAAACTGTTTGATAGTGGAAGGAACTTTAACACTAAAAATTACAAATACTATGAAAATACAAAAGGTAATTGCTGAAAATAAAATTAGCTGGGTTTGGTTGTACAAGAGCTTTACTGTAGTGAATGTTCAAGTTATATGTCATTTTACTTGTTCCTTTTAAGGTCAAATTCCTATGGTGTTTAGCCTACCATAATTTTATAACAAAATGTTCTGTTTTTTGTGAAACATGCGCCTCATTCAAAAAGTTGAAGCATACTCTATGGTCCTATGCGCTTCATATGTGCACTTCAAGCTATTTTGGCTCAATAGTGTCTCGAGGCATACCCCAGATGTGTTTTTTTAAAACATCAGTCTGGTCTTTGTTGTCTGTTTGTCTCATTATTTTACAGAATTGATAATCATATAAATTGAACAGAAAAGCCTGACCTTGTTATTTACATCCGAGCGATCCAATTTGATAGTTTAGGTCACCCCACACACATAATTTAATTTTGTAGGGAAAAAACTGTAGGATGGATTACAATAATGTGGTTTTTCATGTTCGGGATCATATGTGTTGTGCTTTTAGCTTTTTGTTTTTAAAAGGCTCATTTTATCCTTGTCTCATAATTTTGTGGTACCATGTTGTGTTCGACTTATGCAGCTTCTCTTCTTTTCTTTTTTCCCCATCCTTTTGTGTCCTATTGTGTGCCTTTTGATTGTCTACTCCTGGGATTAAACCATATCGTAAACATCTCTTGGACCAACAGGACTATATCTATTCCTTTTCCTTCTTGATATCTGATGTTTAGTTGGGATCAGATGTGGTGTGCTTGGAATCATATAGGTTACAATATTGTGGTTTTTCATGTTTGGGATCATATGTGGTGTGCTTTTTGCTTTTAGTGTTTTAAAGGCTCACTTTGTCCTTGTCTCATAGTTTCTTAGTATCATGGCATGTTCGACTTATGCAGCTTTTTCTTCTTTTCTTTTTTTTCCCCAATCCTTTTGTGTCCTATTGTGTGGGTCCTATTGTGTGCCTTTTGATTATCTACATCCGGGATTAAACCATGTCGTAAATGCCTCTTGGACCAACAGGACTATGGATTTTTCTTTTCCTTCTTGATATCTGACATTTAGTTGGTGTTGGCAAGCCAATATTGTGGCCTGTGGAATGCACAAAATAGTGGAGACTTTCTGTCACATTTTTTTTTAATTAAAAAAAAAAAGCTGGTTTTCTTGTGCTATGTTCATGTTAACTAATATGGTATTTAGTGTCATGAAGTTGCAATAAGCTTGCATTAATTGATTTTTTTTTTTTTTCATGGCTATTGCTTGAATTTAGGTTGTAAAGCTCCCTTCAGCTCAACGCCAGTCTGAGAAGACTCCATCCAGACGACTTCTTCAAGTTATTGGTATGCCCTGAAGATAGTTGTCCAATTTTCTTTCATATCTGAATCATCATAATGGTACTTTGAAGTAACATCTAGAGTCAATTTACAGTTTTACAACTAATGTTTTTTCTAGTAACTCAACTTAAAGTTTCAATCATGTATATGCATCTGCTTGTTTGTTGATGCTCTTTGTTCTTTATTTAGAGTTATAGTGGCTTTGTTAGTGGAGTTGACCACGTTTCTTTTCATTGTTTAGTTTTACAAATTCTACGCCTTACTAGATATCTTAATTGTATTCACATACTTTATTCATGACATTTTGCATGTAATTCACATGTTCATGTCGAGGTTGATGATCCATAAATATACCACAAATATCTTAGCTGGTGTTGAGGTACCAGATATGTCATATAATGGTTATAATCTATATGGTATAGTCGATACTTCTGGTTCAGATATCATTGGCTGCCGGACAATAACAAAGCAGCATTCCCACCCCCACCCCCACCCCCACCCCCCCAAAACCCAAGTTCTCATCGATTACAAATGAATTATGGACAAATTGTATATTTAAAAATTTGTTTTAGAAATATTTGAACAGATATTGTATAAAGATTTGATAAGTTTTTTTTCTTAGGGAGGAAGTTAGGAAGTTCTATTTTTCTTTTTTAACAGGGAGGATGACCTTCTTCATTTGATAGTTGATTTTGATGAATGAAAAGTGATTAATACAATTTGTCCTTTTGGTGTGATTCTAAAATCTAATGTTGGAGTGATGCCTTTAAACCCCAGGTGTGACTCCTAGGTGAAATTGTTTCATGGCATTATTCTGGTGAAACTTTGGGTCTTTGTTAACTTTTGATGAACGAAAAATTATGAACAAAATTTAATTTTTGGTGTGATTCTAAAATCTATTTTCGTCATGAAGCCTTCATCCCCAGTTGAATCCATTGAAATCCCTTTGTGGCAAGACTCCATTGAAGTTACAGGTTTTGCTATCTTACTCATGCTGCAACTGCTCATTCTCTGCTCTCACCCTATCAATCCTTTGAGATAGGGAGAGGAGCACATAATCAAGTAGATAAACAAATGAATTTTAAGCCAAAGCTAAACTTGCTATGCTATGTTGTGAAGTTCTTGTTTGATTGTCTGGCTGCTAGTGGATAGGTACGAAGTTTTTCTTTGCTTTCCATTTTTTTATTTTCCTTTTATTAGTCGAGTGCTTACTATAATATGGTGCCACATCATATCTAATTATCACACCATTGCTTTTATCATATACTGTATATAAAGGACATTTGACAATATTATCAATGTTTTTGTTGGGCTGCTGCACTTGAGCTGAATATTAGGATATAAAACAACAATCTTCACCACAAATTTGGAGTTTTGGTGTAGTGGAAGTGATTAAAGTAACCCAGGTTCAAATCACAATGGGTGTGCCTTTAGTTGCGGATTTTATAAAATATTATACTGCTTTGCAAAGCCCATGCCTTGGTGCAAAATTCAGCGCTAGATTTGCAGGGGTTTGTTGTAATATTAAACAATAACCCTCATCACTCACTAGCTTTGGTGTGGTGGAAGGAATTATAATACTTAGAAGATTGATGTTATGCTGAGATTTTGATGCATTTAGATAATTGAGTAAATTTTCAGTAATTAAGCAGAGATGAATGCTCTTCTATAAAGAATTAAACAGGGTCAATTCTGTAGGAAGAAGTCGAATTTCCTCAAGAGATCCTTTGTCAAGGGATGCTCTGTTGTAGTTGTAGTCTTTGAAATATTTGAATTACTATAGTATTAAGACAGATCTTGGTCCCATCCTTTTTAACCAGGTTTAAAATCATCGGTACCCATATGTGGTTTATGGTATCATGCAATGGATCTTATTAGATAACGGATCTTGGACGTTTCATATTGGCAATATTGGAAATATTAGCAAGATTTGTACTAGGGTGTGTATCTTATTTTGTACCTTAAATCCTATTTGAAATTTGCTTTACACAGATAACAGATCTTTGACGCATCATATTGTATTGGCAATATTTGTACCATTTATAGGGCCTATATCTTATTTGTACCTCATTATCTGATTCGAAATATCAGTGTTGGCCGAAATCTGAAACCTTTTATTGGGTACTACTTCCGATACATCAAAGTTGCAAAATGTATTTCTTTATCATTAGGAGATTTATCGTTCTTGTGAACCTTCTTCAGCTGGTTGCTGTTTAACCAAAAAGGGGGGAAAAAACAGAATTAACTTTTTACAAATATTATGTATTGGTTTGAGTTTGAATGCAATTTTTTTTCCCTTCTCCGAGAGTGATACACTAACAAATTAACACCATCGGTCTATGTGAGGAAAGCCTTTGATGAAGTTTGAGTTGGGAAAATCTGGATTTCTGCTGTGCAATTTCTATTATTTGAGAGTTGACATTTATGTATTGGTAAAACCATTCAGTATTTCGTCTAGTCTGATAGTCATCTACCCTGATGGCCACCCTCACATGAAACATGCAGACTATACATTTAGAAGTGCTACCTCACCCAAAACTTTCATCCTAAGATATTTCCTTACATGTCATCACTAAATATTTTAGAGAAGTCTCACTTTATGAGATCATATATACGAAGAAAAGATTGTACATGTGACTGAAATTGAATTATTCTGTAGCTGTAAGGTTAACATTTAAATTGATTCCATTCCATTTAATGATTTCTTTTGGAGTATCTATTAATATGAATAATAGAACTCTGTTTAACTAGTTCCGTTAGTGTATATTCTATGTAGTCTGCGGATATCGCTTTCTTTTCTATTTATGCTGTTGTCATTTCAATGCCCTCTTATGTACATTCAGTACTATGTTGTGTTGATCTTTTTTAACTGTTAAGGATGGGGCAGTTAAACCTCATACGTGTTTTCAGTGCTCGGTTCTGTTAATCTTTTTTAACTGTTCACTGTTAAAAGCAATGATAGGAAACCATGCAGATAGATGGAGCCTTTATCAAGGACTGTCTTGATGTCCATGCCACTGCACCAGAACTCTGGGGGCTGAGGGTTATAATTTTATATTCAAGATTGGATACAAGCATTATTAAAACTTAACATTGGTAAGGATATGAAGTTTATTTTGAGGAATTAGTAGAAATTCTTAAAGAGTAACTCAGTGGCGACCACAGTATGTCTACCTAAATGTGAAAATGGGTTTTCATTAACATCATGGCCATCATCGAAGCCTGTTTTTGCTGGTAAAGAGGAGTCGGCTTTAGAGATGACTTAAAGATGGAAAAAAGTTAAATGGAAGAATCAACCAAGATTTTATGATTTGTCAGCTGTTGTCATCATCGTCAAAGGCTCTCTCCATTGAAATAAGTCAATTATATTGCACAACTTGACCAACATCTGTTCAGTTGTTTGTAAATGTAAGGCCAACCCTCTATTGTCTGGTGAGAAATTCCTAGCTGAGTCAACTTCGTTCAGAAAATGCCTTGCCATGGAACCTAAAGCACCCTTTTGTATGTTGACCAACTTTTTGTTATCTTGCAACTCAAGCTGATTCACAATGTGTAAGAGCCAGATGAAAATTCCTTTGACTGGAACAGGGCAGATGAAAACCTTTGGTAATATGCTGCTTCTGGTCAAAAAAAAAGTTGGTTACGAAATGTTATAGAATACAGGCAACATGTACTTGTGGAATCCATGCAATGTAATTATGCAGGACTCTCCCTTTCAACTATTAAAACTGTAAAAATTTATGATATAATAATAATAATAATAATAATAATAACAATAATAATAATAACAACAACAACAATAATAGTAATAATAATAATAGTAATAATGGAAATGAGCTGCCGTCTCATGTAACTTACTTGAACTGCGGTTCATTTCCACCCTCTATAATAATTTTTTTATAAAAAATTTCTTTTGGATTATGATTTTGATTCCTAGGGTTCACTCATAACCAATTTCTTGGGATTTAGTTTTGATTTGGTCTTCTATCAAGTAAAATACAAAATTAATGGTTTTCGGTGAATATAACATTTTATATCCACTTGATGAAAGAGATAATAAACTTCAAAATTAATAAAAATTGATCTTAAAAGAGCTAAGGATATAGAGATCATGATGTTAAAAGAAATTAAAAAAAAAAATTGGATCATTATTTTTCGCCGCTGACTTACGTAACTTACCTGACCGGGCAGTTCATATACAATAATCCATATATATATATATTTATATTTATATATAAGAGCTGGATGTCACGGGCTCTGGAATTTCATCCAATTTGCCTGTGCGACATCCGATTATCTGTACGTAACCGAGTCAGCCTACCCTTTGAAAGTGAAAATATTGAGACTTAAAACTTAAGAGAATTTAAAAGAAGAATCAAGGTAAGAACACAAGAGATAAAACATGGAAAGAGTTTCACTGCAGAAGAGAGCGTACAACTCTTGGAGGATGCCTCACGAGTGAGGTTGCTCCTCTATTTATAGACGTTTATCCTTTATTTAGATTATTCTATTTCTGGGGTTTTCTAACAAGATACTATATGAGAAGTCTCAAGCTATTTACAATTTTAGAGAATTCTAAGGACACTAGATTATAGGAATATACAAGATATTTCTTGAGTTTTCCTTGGATCTAATTAGTTTTGTAGACGTCTAGAGAATTCCATAAAAATGTAGGATTATCTAGGAAACTCTAGATTGTAACATGGAGCTTTCCATCTTAAGGGAACATTAGATGTAAGTTTTTTCCTTTTGATTCAGTTATCTATAAACTTGAAGCTGAAGAGTAGCTACCTACATTTTTCTCCTCTTGCTATGTTTCTAATATCTAATAGAGATCTGTCTCTCTTCAAGTACCATAAAGCTATTGCTTGATTGCTTGATTTAGGGAAAAATGGGTTTTTGCTATGTAATTATAGCAAATGCACAAGTTATCAATTTAGTGACATCATTTTGAGAAAGTTTTATTTGATTTACTTTGCAGGCAAAGATATGAGAATTATTGTGTTCGGCTTTCGACCTAGAACTAAGCAGGTTATTCTCAAGAATCTTATTGTGTAAACATGTTTGTTTTATCACTTATCTGCATCCAGTACTTGTTAAATTTATATTATATTTGATGTCTTCTTTAACAGTTCACATTGATGTCCAGGAAATACCTAGAGTTTCCCTTATGAATTTTTAGGATCAACCATCATCATGGTGGGTACATTGAGGAGGATATTGTTCATAGAATAAAGCATGATAGTTAATGTGGAGAAATGAAACAGATGCTCTCCAAAATCTAGACACAAGGATGCAACTAGATTATGTGTTGTTTAACATATACACATATTTAATTCATATAAATTTCTTAAAAATTTTTCTAATGATTCCATATATGTGGAGTTGAACTTGCAACTCAAATATCCAATTTTGGGAGCATCATATTGCCAACTTTCGCTGATTGTTGCCGATTCTTGGTGAAGTAACTGTGAGCATGAGGACTTGAAACCTAAATACTTAGTCTGCAGTTTAAGGAACCTAATGACTTGATATGTTATAGGGCATTTAGGAAGCAATCATCAGCACATAACTTAGAGATGGATGACATGGTTTGTGTAGGGAATTGCAACTATATTTCAAATGCACTTGCACACTATGTATTGTATTGGATCTTTTAAGCTGAACTTTTTTTTTTCAAAGAATACAACAGGAATATGGCACGAAATGTTAGGCTATGAAGAAACGTCATTCACAGAAAATAAGTGTAGCAGAGATGCGCATGCTCCGTTGGATGTGCGGCAATACTAGGAGAGATAAAGTGAGAAATGAAGATATTCGTGCTAAAATAGGTGTAGCTCTCATCGATGAGAAGATGCGAGAAAATCACTTACGATGGTTTGGTCATGTGCAACATAGGCTTACAAGTGCACCGGTTCGAAGATGAGAGTTTATCAATGTAGGACAAGTTAAAAGAATGAAGGGAAGACCGAAGAAAATATGGATGGAGGTGATACGCAAAGATATGGAGTTTAGAGGTTTAAATAAGGAGATATTACTTGATAGAAATGAATGGAGAAGGAATATCAAAGTGATCGATCCGGCGTGATTTTTTTTTGGTTCATGTAGCCTATCCCAAATACTTGGGATAAAAGGCTTAGTTGTTGTTGTCGTAAAGAAAACAGCAGGAAATTATTTGTGTTTTGGAACTGATAACTTTAGAAACCAGCCTATTCTATTGGATCTTTTTAGCAAAGCTATTTATTTAACCTCCCAATAGAAAGCTCACAACTTAGATTGGCCCCATATATTATTATAAGGCTCGGTGTTGTTAAATTTTTTTTTTTTCACATTTTGTATTCTGCTAGGAAATGCATTATGCATAAATTGTTATATGCACTTGTATGGGTGCAAGATATGGTTACATTATGGGCATGGGAATATGCATAGGATACGAGGACACTTCAGATGTGGCAATAAGAAAATAATTTATACATATTTCTTAAACAAATATTTGTAATTTATCATAAAGGGAAATGTGTGATTACAGGGCGGCCTTGAACTTCAATATAGGACAACAAAATGGATGGTCCTCTGAACTATTTGTCGTGATCTCCATATTCTAAATAAATGGTGTATAAACAATCATACACATCAAATACTTTTGGCCATGCATTGAATAATTGCGAAGTAAATGGTTTTTCAACAATAAAATATACATCTTGATAGGCGACCTAGAAATGTCTAGTTAATGTCTTTTTTTACACACAACCATTTGGAAGATTGAGATCACGTTGAGAGGATTGGATACTACCATTTTGATATCCTATTAAGATTTTAGGCTGCCTCCTTAGATTTTAATATATGGATACACCCTAGGCACATTTTCCTATCATAAAACATGAAACACCAAACATATTGGTACTAATCCCTCTTGTCGTATCCTTAGTTTAAACATGCTTCTTGTTATATTAGAAAACTATCTTGTATTTTTAATTGGTTGGCTTTGATTATTTCATAATATGGTATCAGAGTACGTTACGAAATAAATTCCAGTCATCAATCTCAGCCATCCTAATTGATGGCTGACTCCGACTTCAACTCCGACTCCGATTTCGACGTCGACTCCGATTCGGACTCCAACTCAATCGTGTCTCCGATTCTGACTTTGCAATCGTATCGCCAATTTGATTCCGCGTCTGCTTCAGTTTCTGTTTATTCTTTGCTTTATGACTGTAGGGAGTCTGGCTGGTCTCTCCTCAATGCAAGGGTGTAATTTAGGCTTGATGCAATTTTTTACTTCTTCCTTTGCCTACTGCTGCATCTATAAAAGACGTTTATTGCTACTTATCAACTTTTGATGGTAGGATAAAGGCCTGCTATGGTGGTGATGGGTGTGTTCTGATAATTCAAGTGATTTATCTACTTTTACAAGTGTTGTTGTTGTTCATTCATTTCAAGTTAATCTGTACTATTGAAAATGGTGGCAATGTTTTCTAATTTATATAACAAGTTGGATCAACGATCACAACAAACTATCTTGGATCAGCGTCATTACCTATCTCTCCTACGACACAACCATTTCCAAACCATCAACAACCAATCCATCTTCCAAACCTATTTTCGATCAACTTCCATCACAACCAAACTCGTTTCAATCTCCATCACCAGAGCCAAATCTATCTCCCCCAAGGGTTTTTCCAATTTTCGCTTTTTTCCAGTACAGTTATTGACATTGTGCTGGCAGCGGTGGTGACGGTAGTGTTGGTGTTGATTTTGGCATCATTATCTGCATTGTTTTGTGCACATGCATTCGATTGAATTATTGCTCCTTTATGCCATTGGTGCAGAGTCATCGTTGCAGGTTAGTTGAGGTTAGGTACAGATACCTAAGGGATTGACTTTAATGGGTTTACTAGAAAACTAAATTTATGCACTTGCATTTTATTGGATTGTTGCTCCTTTATGCAGGTGCATAAACCTCATCCTCATGTACTCAATTGCACCATTTGCCTGCATAATCTGGACATAACACCTATTTGGTGGCCCAAGGCTGCATTGGTTTATATGGCCGTATAGAAATTGCTTTCTAGCACTGATAGGATGACAAATGGTATCTATAGGAACACGTCTATATAGCATTATCCATAGTTTTTCTTTTCTAGTTACAAAGATTTCCATGCTGTACTTCTGCTTATTCGGTGGCCATTTCTCCTTGATGGAAAAGGAGAGAGAAAACTCTGCCAGTGCTATGCACTACCTGTCCCAAGCGATAAAGGAGGAGGGTTGTGCTAGGCCAGTGACAACCAACGTAAAATATTGTCACATATTATGACATAAGCCAAAATATGAATTTCGTTGGGGCGTTTTTTACTGAGTGACGTGCTACATCAGAGCCCGGGTGTAGTGAAAATTGTGTGAGAGTTGCTAGGCCGTCACCCAGAAGAGACGTGCCACATCAACGCCCGGATGTGGTGTCAAATATAAGAGAATTCTCACATCTTAATGAGCGGGTGGGGGTAAAAAAATTAGCTCATAAACATAAATTTCGGTTGACATTATGGAATATAGGTTTCCTTACAAGTCCATTAGCAGAGTTAGTTGATACTATGATTAGAAGGAGAGTTAATATTTTGTGCGTGCAGGAGACTAAGTGGATATGTGAGAAAGCTAAAATCATAGAGTCTTGGGATTATAAACTTTGGTATACGGATAGAGATAGAAATCGTTATAGGGTAGGTGTGATTATAAATAAATAATTATTTGGAGACGTAGAGGAGGTTAGGAGGAATGATGATAGAATTTTATTAGTTAAACTTATTTTAGATGGAGAGATTTTTAATATCATTAGCGCCTATGTACCACAAGTAGGACTTGATGAATTCAATAAACATCAATTTTGGGAGGATCTAGATGAGATAGTACAAAAAACACACGCTAGAGAAAAACTATTTATTGGTGGTAATCTCAATGGGCATGTAGGAACTAGTCGTAATGGGTTTGATAGTGTACATGAAGGATTTGGTTTTGGAGAAAGAAATGAAGCAGGTAACTCAATTCTAGATTTTGTTTTGTCTTATAATTTAATTTTAGCGAATACTTGGTTTAAAAAGAGAGTTTCTTAGTTACTTTTAAAAGTGGATCGAATGCAAGCCAAATAGATTTCTTTTTAATTAGGAGGACACATAGCGCTAGTTGTATCAATTGTAAGGTAGTGCCAGGTGATAGTGTAGTTACCCAATATAGACTCTTAGTTTTAGATATTCAGATTAGACAGAAAGTTAGAAAGATTAAGTGTAACTTAGATTCTAAAATTAAGTAGTGGCGATTAGATAGTAATCAAAAAGTTTTTGTAGATAGAGTAGTATAAGAAGCGGATTGGAGGGATCATAATGATCCTAATGTAACATTGAACAAAATGGCTAGCTGTATTAAAATTATAGCTAAAAATATATTTGGTGAGTCGAGAGGCGGTGTTCCACCATGTAAGGATACATCATGGTAGAATGAAGAGTTAAAAAATGCTATTAAGATAAAGCGAGACTTTTATAGAGATTTAAATAATAATAACAATAATAATAATGGAATAAGTTTTGAGAAGTATAAACTAGTAAATGAGGCTAAGAAAGCTGTTCGGGATGCAAAAACTAAATTATATAAATAAGTGTACGACAAGTTGGATAATAAAGAGACAGAAAAGAATATATATAGAATTGCTCGAATAAGAGAGAGAATCTAAAAACTTATGTACTGTAAAATGTATTAAAGATGAGGATTAGACGGTTCTAGTTCGAAACGAAGAGATTAAAAAAAGATGGAAAAATTATTTTGATAAATTATATAATGGTAGTTTTACTCAAGATTTGAGAGATTTTACTATTTAATGTGAGGATATGAATCGTAGTTTTATGTGCAGAATTAAAGAGTCTGAAGTAAAAAATATTTTGAAAAAGATGAAATTAAGAAAAACTGTTGGTCTAGATGAGATTCGTACAAAGGTATGGAGATATTTAGGAGGGATTGGTGTGAGGTGGCTAATAGATCTTCTTAATAAGATTTGACAAATTAAGAAAATGCCAAATGAATGTAGGAAGAATATCCTAGTATCTCTGTATAAGAATAAGGGTGACATTCAGAGTTGTTCTAGCTATCGGGGAATAAAACTCATGTGTCACACTATGAAGTTTTGGGAAAGGATAATTGAACATAGATTGCGACAAACTGTTAAAATATCGGAGAACCAGTTTGGATTTATGCCGGGACGATCGACGACAGAAGCTATTCATTTACTTCTTCAATTTATGGAGCGATTCCGAGAGAGAAATAGAGATTTGCACATGGTATTTATTGACTTAGAGAAAGCTAATGATAAGATTCCACGAGAGATATTTTTGTGGACACTGATAAAAAAAAGAGTTTCTATCAAATATATCGAGATAATTAAGGACACGTATGATGAAGTAGTGGCCAATGTCAGAACATGTGGTGGTTTAACTAGTGATTTTTCTATCACAATTAGATTGCATCAAGAATCTGCGTTGAGCCCATTCTTATTTGCTATAGTGATGGATGAGTTTACTAAACCCATTCAGAATGAGATACCTTGGTGTATGCTATTTGCTGATGATATTGTCTTAGTTGATGAGACAAGAGCAGAGATAAATGCCAAGTTAGAGTTATGGAGGCATACATTAGAATCTAGAGGTTTTAGATTGAGTAGGTCTGAAACAGAGTATATGGAGTGTAAATTTAGTAAACGACGGACCATAGACTATAATGCTGTAAAACTGGATAAGCAAGAGATACAAATGAGCAGTCAGTTTAGATATTTGAGTTTTATTATTTAGAATGATGGAGAGATCGATAATGATGTTAACCATAGATACAAGCTGGCTGGTTGAAATGGAGGAGGGCAACGGGAGTTTTATGTGACCGTAACATTCCGTTAAGATTGAAAGGAAAATTTTATAGGACTGCTATTAGGCCAGTTTTATTATATGGCACGGAATGTTGGGTTATAAAGAAACGTCATTCACAGAAGATAAATGTAACAAAGATGCACATGCTCCGTTGGATGCGCGGCAGCACTAAAAGAGATAAAATGAGAAATGAAGATATTCGTGCTAAATTAGGTGTAACTCCTATCGATGAGAAAATGCGAAAAAATCACTTACGATGATTTGGTCATGTGCAACGTAGGCTTACAAGTGCACCGGTTTGAAGATGAGAGTTTATCAATGTAGGACAAGTTAAAAGAACGAAGGGAAGACCGAAGAAATATAGATGAAGGTGATACACAAAGATATGAAGTCTAGTGGTTTAAATAAGGAGATATTACTTGATAGAAATGAATGGAGAAGGAATATCAAAGTGATCGATCCGGCGTGATTCTTTTTGTGGTTCATGTAGCCTACTCCAAATACTTGGTATAAAAAGCTTAGTTGTTGTTGTTGTTGTTGGAAAAGGAAAGAGAAAAAACTGATATCAAGCTTTGTTCACTGGGAAACTGTGTTCTCAAGTAATTCGGCATTAAAGAGACCATTTTACTTTGAACTTATTTTCGTCTTCAGGTCAATGAAATCAGTATTCCACAATGATTGTTACAGGCAACAAGACTTCTGACCATTAAGGAGATCACATACATATATAAGACTGTTATTTTACAATAATAGACAATTCTGTAACTATCCTATCATTTGATTACTTTTGAAAAGTTAAAAAAAAAAATCTAACAATGAATGTTTCTTGTTTTTCTATTATATTATATTACTTATAACCCTTGAAGGTCATCCTGTATATGATTGGCAACTACGCTAACCATGTTTTCATTATTTTATTCTATCTTCTTACTATGGGTGTAATAACCCTTCATTTTTTATATGCATAAATAATTTAATAACAAAATTAATAATCAAATAATAAATATGACCATTCACTTTTTATAACTTTCAAAACTTTTAACTTTCTCTAACTTTTAAAATTTTAATTTTTCTTAATCTCTAAGCTCTTTCACTTTCTTAATCTTCCAAACCTTTCATCTTCTCCAACTCCAAACCTTTCATCTCCTCCGTGAATTTATCCACTTAAACCTCCAAATTAAATTCATCTTTTTAATTCTTAAAAAAATAAAATTTCACTCTCTCTTTTAATTCCTTCAATCCCTTCATATTTTATAACTTGCTAAGCTCTTCACATTCTATAACTCCTAAATCCAACACTATATAAATCCAATCTCTTTTCTCAATTCAATGTTATACTCATTATCTAAAATTTTTCTCTCTTTCACTTTCTTAGAGCATCTCATCGAACTGCTGCCGTTGACCTCGTCGAAACTGCTACCCCTTGTCAGAGCTTTGCCCAGGGAACCCTATCTTGTTCCTTCTCTTGCATCTCTGTTATTTGATACTGGTAAAACTATATTCTTAAATTCCAATTGCATTTATCTTATTAGACCCTAGGTTAGCTCATTTACTACTTAATAACCCTAATAATCTAAAAATAACATTCATCATCTTATAAACTTAATAAAATGGATTCAGACCTATTTCTCAAATTTAGACCCGTTAATACTAAAATTAATTTTGAATGTGTTATAAGTATTAGAAAATTCATAAAAATAATCTAAATTCATATTTATCTGTTTTTAATATTTTTAGAATATTTTTAATGTGTAGATTGTTCCGTTGAGCGACATCGAGAAATAAAATCCAGGTGAATTCTTTTTAGACTTACTAAACATGCTAGTTTTTTATATTATTCCAATTATATCATCTAATTTGTAAAAAATAAATTTATTATTACAAGTATTATTTCTTCATGTTGTTAGAAATTTATTTGCGGAAAATAAGTTTATTACTACAAGTGCAATCATTGATATCCCTGTTATTTCTTTATGCTGTTAGAAATTAAATGAATACTTGTTAAATTACAGAATATAGTTAGGTTTTTAATAAATCATGATAAGACTATAATCGTGGAAAAATACTATTTGCTATATTATTTTGTGTCGGTGTTTAGAAAAGTTATTTTGTATACTGGTTCTCTAATTAAGGAACGTGCATTGCACGAAAAACCTCCCAATATTCATATATTTGTCTGGCCGATATTTTTATGATATCTCAAATTATTAACTCTTGAATATAGTTAATTGTGATTTATTGAATAAAGTATAAACTAAAAGGACTCTATAAATCATGTGTTAACAAATGAACAAAATTCAATTGAAATATTGTACCTAATATAATCAATTTATAAGTTACGAAAAGCGAAATTTAGACCTACATGGACTGTACCTAAATGATGCTGGGTTGGGGGAGAAACTGAATGAAGGAAATATACTCTGTTTCGGCTGTAAACTTGTTAAGTTGTACAACTGAATATTTCGTACACCATAAGTGCGTGATGATTTGCTGGATTATGCTTGAATATAATTCCTGTTGCCTGACGGCAAGTTCGACTCAGCACCGGACAATTTTTGTAACCATTTCCTAGGTCTGGACAGGAGACAATCAAAACAGTAGTATCCTATCAGTTGGCTTTTCCAATTACATGATATTCTAGACAAAAATACCCCTTTGTTATAAAGTTGACTTCACTAAAATGATATTAAAATAACTTAAATCAATTGACATCATTATTACGGACATCTCATTACATTTTTTTAAAAAAAACTTGTATTATTATTATGTTTAGACATAACTGTTATATTTCACATTCTTTCTGTATATTTTATTTTGGTCGCAATCTGACGACTTGGGTGTGCATGCCAGACTTCCCGATAGATATATTAAAACTGATGCAGGATCTGGTATAATTCGAAGAGCAGGTTGAAGCCCAATAATGGATAAGAGATTCCCTGCATCTTTTTGTTTAGTTTTATTGTATTATGTTATTATTTCATCTGTATCAAACTTCGTTCTAATAAGTGAAAAGTCAAACTTTTGTTGAATTTTTCTATCCTAATTACTGAGTATTATTGTGGCAAATTTATTGAGGGTTTATCATATTGAAACTGAATATGCTGCTGGTACCTGCTGCACGTGCTTGTATACCGTATATCGGGAGCGGCACGTGACAATGGGCAAAATCCTTATAGCCCTTATAATGTCAAAAACTATATGTTTAGTAGCCCCAAAAGCTATATGTTCAATGGCCTGTTTATATGAACATGTTTTGTTATTTTTCTATCTCGCACTAATGGCTTTTTTTTAGACCGTAACCGGGCTCTGCCCCTTGTTTATAGCCACAAAGTTCTGATGGAACTTTCATTCAGTTGGATCTTTTCATGAATGTGATTGTTATATATGTGGATATGCCTAATGAAAGTAACTGCATCACTCACTGATCATTGGTATACTCTTCCAGAGACGCTCTGTATATGCTGCTTTGTCAAGATATACTAGGCCAGTTAGGTTGTGGGATCTTTATACATTTTCATGTGGTCCATCCAATTTCATCAACAGCAATCCAAAGTTACGTTTGCTGAATGAGTACAAGCGGCTTCTTCAGGATGAACCCTCTATGTCTGATGAGCAATGGAGAATTACTTCAATAAATTTCAATTACACAATATGCCCAACTTATCCTTCTGCCTTGATTGTCCCAAAAAGTATTAGGCAAGTTTCTTCATGCTTATTTGTTTGTTTATTTTTTTCCTTTAAAATGGTTTATTTAGTTGGCATGTGATTTCTAAAAAATTCTCGAAATCGACTCTGACATTAGATTTATAAATCTGTTATGGTTATAGCTTTTTTGCCCTAATAATGTTTAATTTTTTGTATAATAGAGATGAAGATATACTGCAAGCAGCTTCTTTCCGTGCAAAGTGTCGGTTGCCTGCTATTTCATGGTGTAACAAAGGTGTGTATTAGATTGACGAATTATTTTTCTTGCAGCATCAAAGATCAATAGTCAAGGAAAGTTGATTATTTGGATGAATTCTGGGAATCTAAGGTAACTAAGTTGTATTTTGCATTGTAGCTACTGGTGCTGTTCTTGCGCGTTCATCCCAGCCATTAATTGGTCTTATGATGGGTGGAAGGAGGTATCTATTTCCTTGCTCTCTCTGTCTTTAACTGGGCACTATAATAAATTTTTGTAAATCCCAATGGATTGCTTGAACTGTTTTCTGCAGCAATGCAGATGAGAAGCTTGTCGCCGCACTTTGTACTTATAGAGGACCCCAAAAAAGGTAATATTTATTGTTACCTCAAAAAAGGTAATATTTGTTGTTTGGCAGTTAAGTGTCTAATCAAATAACTGGGTGTTTTCAACTGTTGGGATGCCATTGATCAATGGCATCCCGACAGTTGAAGACCCAGTTATTTGATTAGACACTTAACTGCCAAATATGTATTGATATGATTCCATGATATGGGAAAATATGTATTGTTGTTTTTGCTAGTCTTATGTTAAATCATTACATTCAAACCACCTAGATTGCAGCAATTTTGTATGGGGGCTTGATTATATCATCACAAATCATGCTTAAAGGAAAGAGAGATTCCCCCTTTCCCTACAAAACAGAAAATAGAGGAAAAAAGCACTAATCATTTAAATGTTAGCTCTGCATTCACTTCAATCCACAACACAAGTTGGTATGTTTAATTGTTCAAGTACAATGTAATTTGACTAAGGGCATGGACTGATCCAATGGCAGAAAAATTTATATTGCTGATGCGAGACCTAGAAAGAATGCTTTGGCAAACGGTGCTCTTGGTGGTGGTTCAGAGTCATCATCTAATTATTCTCAATCTGAGGTATGTCTTATGTCTGAAATCATGGAGGGTACGTTTCACTTGTGCTATTCCTAACAGCTATGGCTTTTCTGTCTTTTAATTGCACTAATTAACTTTCTAATTAGGTTGTCTTTTTTGGGATCGATAACATTCATGCCATGAGGGAGAGTCTAGCTCGACTTAGAGACTATGTGGATACTCATGGAACAACTTCATCAGATGGAATGTCATGTTTTTTGGTGAGTTGCTACGCATTTAAGCATCTTTCTCTGTCATTCATCAGATTCGTCCTGCATTTATATTCTGTTACTGCTTTTCATTAGATTTTTGTTGGTCATAGTATGTTTGTTCTAAACTAACTCATGATTTTGCTATAGTTAGTAGTGTAACTTATGTAGGATGCTTAGGGTTGTTCTGACTAAAGGGTCTTGATATTTTTAAAGGTACCAATACTAACCAAACAACAAAATATTCAATATGTTTTGCTCTGTCGGGCCTATGAACTATAATCTATTTCTCATGGGTGCGGGTATAGATATAGGTACGTGACATGAGAAATTTATAAAATGTAGGATAGGAGGACATGACTTTTTATATTTAAATAATATTATACATAAATATTGATGTGTAATAATAAAAAAAATCAAAATTTAAATAAATAATTTAGATGTGGTTGTAGTTTTTCTTGATTGACTGTGAATTAGTAATCTTGAGTATACCCCCACAAAATACAAGTATACCCACACATAATACATGTGTACCCCCACAAAATACAAGTAAAGCTCCACAAAAGTAGAAGTATACTCCCAAAAATTTACAGGTATGCCTAATAATAAATTAACGGGCAAGTTCACCTAATTGGATCCAATTTCCTAGGCTCTGCTTGACGATTATCATCATCTGCATCATCTTCGAGCAACACAACTTCCAATACCAGTTCATCAAGAGAGAGATTTACAATCTCCAATATGCTTGCCCCATCTAAGGATTCAAACTCATCTCCTCCTAGGTCCATGTAACTCCTTGAGCATATCTTGGAAATCTCCTTGAAAGAAGACACAGATTTATATGAACATACACCAAATGCTCCACTTGTTGTGGTGTAATTTTGTTCCACTATGGAATAGATATGCTGGGAGATGCTTCCAGCCTCAATCTCTCACAATAAGAAGAGGAGAATGGATGTTCTGGCTACATCTCACAGATTTGATGTTGAAGTCCCAATTGTCCACCAAGATTTGGGACCCCTTAATCCCCATCTTGGAAGGAGTCATATTCTCCAAATTCCTCTCGTGCCTATGAAAACTTATCATACTACATATTAATCATGGTCGTTGCTCAAGCATTTTAACCTTTCGTTAGAGATCTCGGCATCATTGTGAGGAGCAATTCATTTGGCACTTCATTAAGCCATCATGAACTATGGAACCAAAAATACATAAAAAGATATTTCTTTTTCTTAAATAATGCTCAAATACATTTGCAAACATATTAAAAATTTTAACTATTGAAATAAAAAAGATTAACTTAGGATTTACGTTGGATTTAGAGAGTAAACCAAGCAATATAGATGTGTGTTGCTTTTGTTCCAATGAGCAACCAAACAGAATACATCACCGTCTTGCCTTCTTTCCTTTAGATAAATCTCTTCACCTTCTCAATTATTTATTCACACATGTCATGCACCAATTGAAGGTCAGGGTTTTTGGTGTCGGTGGATTGAAGCTTGTGATAGATAGGCTTGGTGAATGAGATAATGTACTCTATCTTATCCCACTGAACCTCCTCTAAAAATTATTTTCTAATAAATTGTGCTTTTCTCACATCATCTTCTCTATATCAGATACATCCTTCACTAGTTAACTAAGTCAATAAGCCCACGCATTTATCTCATTGAACCTTTTCAACATAACAATCGCCAAAGCAAGCCTAGTCTAGGCAGCGACAAGCATTTTCAACTTCACATGTTCATAGAACCTGAATAGACTCATGGAATGATTCATAATAAAATTTCTAATTATCATAACAACACGTATAACTTGCAAGACATTCTAAGGACCAATCTCTTCAGTAGCTTCTAGAAGAATATCCCTGATGAACTCCTTGGTTTTATTTTTTCCTTCTATATTGATAGCACCCAAGAACATCGGTCCACTTTCTGTCATTGCCATCACATTAATGATGGGTCTTCTTTGAGAATGACTCACAGCAGAAACACCCTTCTCTTTTCCATGTGCTCCTTATTGGCTCCAGATGTTTTCTCACCTTGCAATAGGATTGTTTGCAAAAAATTGCAGCCTGGGGGAGTGTTAGGTTTTTGTTGTTTGGGCGGGGGGGGGGGGGGGGGGGGGGGGGGGGGGGGGGGGGGGGGTGGTTTGCGGTCTTATGTGAAAGTTGAATGAAATATGGTTTCCAGACCAAGTTAAATAGCAAGTTGCTGGTGTAAAACATCCTTGTAATGACACGTACAAATGGTCTTGTGCTCCAAATTTAAGGACTGCTCTATAGTTTGATTCTCTCATCTTCTCTTCTTTGTAAGTTTGATGGTGGTTGTGATGGGCGTCGAACCGGTTGATGTAGGTGAGGAAACACTCTCTGTCTTCAACCTAAATTCTGCTTGCTCCATCACCCTCTTCATTTCAATGAGATTTACTTTTTTCACAGGATTGCATGGTTTGATATCCATGCATGCTATTTTCGTAAGGTGAGCCTGCACCCTCGAATAAGAGCTCTTGAAAGTTGCACGGCAGTAGTTACATTTCCAATGCCAATTGCCACCAACTCCCGCAGCCTTTCAAGTTTTGTTGCATGCTTCCAAAGTCAAGCATGATCATCCTCATGTTTGCTATTATCCTTACTTCCGCCAATGCTATTTTCAGATGCCATTCACTTTTCTAATTCCTAGCATTGCAATATGGAGATTCAAGTGACAATTTAATGGTACATGAGTATGAAACCAACATCAAAACTTTAATTTCAATGTAATTCCAGTAAAAAAAAAAAAAGTGCAATTTAATGGTACATGAATTAATTTTAGTCCAAATTTATGAAAACAACATTAATTTAATGGTACATGATTTAATTTCATTCCAAACATATGAAACAACATCAATTTAATGGTAAATGAATTAATTTCAGTCCAAATATGTGAAAACAGCATTAATTTAATGTTACATGAATGTTAATCTCAATCTATATTCAGTCCCAACATACCAACAGTAATTCAAGGAACAAAAAAGAATTACCTTATTTTAATTTCAAATGTTAGTCAACAAAGTAGTATCATTCAGTCCATCAATATTTCATATAAATTAATCAACAACCAGGTTTCAACTACTATAGAATTAATCAACATTCTAATTCAGTCAAAGATAAAGAATATGTCAATCTAATTCAGTGAAGAATCAACAGCATATCAGAATAATCTCTTCAGCATAGTTAAGTAAAATTAATAAAGCCCAAAAAGGCCACCACAGCTTTAATCACCTAGATCAAACAACACCAATTTCGTTAAAAATATAGTAAAATTTTACCTCATTAAACAAAAAAAAAAAAAAAATACTAAACTGATATTATAATTAAACAAAAGTAAGATGAAAAACCCCATAGAAATCCTAATTTGCAGATTAAATAAAAAAGCCCACAACCCTAGAAATCAAATCCCTAAAGGAGGAAGTTAAATAAATACAATTTCAAGATGAAAGGAGAGTTCAAAGCACAGAAATAACTAAATAAAGATTGAAATTAAGAAACAAATTATAGTTTTACATAACTTGTTATGTAACTCGTTATGTAACTTAACGTAGGCACACTGTTGCACAACTGATTCAAATAACTTAGTGCTGTATAACCTTACATTTTTAGGTTATAATACGTTATTTAGTGTAGCTTAACTTCCTTATGAGTTTTTTTGTATTGTATAAATTTCGTGACCCCCAACCAACTATGACCCTTTCCAACAATTAGTCCTTGGACCATGTGAATGCAAGCTTGTCGGTGTCCGATACATATTCGACATGGACAACATACTCACATTGAAGTGTCTATGCTTTGTAGATGGAGGCTTTTCCCTTGCATGTTGGCTTTGCTTGATATACAGGACTTGAATGGTATTTAAAGCATTTAAGAGGCCATGGGTTCAAACACATAAAGGTTCAAATATCATAAACGGACAATTTAAGTTATTTTTTTCTAGCCTTTCCTTGCGTGCCATCTTCCCATCACGAGGCTTTCCATGTTCACTTCTGCCAGTGTTTTTTAAATTTACTTGATCTTGAAGGCTTATCCTGACTACTAAGAAATGGTTAAGGCAGGAGACTGTTGTAATATCCGATGGACCCTACTAATTGTGTTTGAGGGCTCAGAGAAGGATGACCTAGGGTCTTTGCAGCGATATAGATGCTGGGAGATTTTTTGCAGCACGTGCTAGACAACAGGCTAAGCACTGGTATTTTCAAAGAAACAAATTTGGCCATTTATATGTTCCTGTTGCCATGATGGTTTTGCTTTATGGCACATGCAATGCGTTTACTGAGAACAGAGAGGATATGGTGACTCAATTGGGCAAAACTAACAAATATCACAGCAGTCTGATTGGTAAAAAGGTCCCAGGTTTATCTCTTCTGAAGATTGATTGGAACTGTTGGAGTCTCAACTTTTCACATAACACAGAAAGCTTGTTTAATACTTGATTATTATACTCTGTAAATAATGTGTGATAGGAATCATGTTTAGTTGTTAGGTTTGTTCTTTTTTCCTGTCATTTTTTATGTTTCTTTTTTTTCTATCTGAAGTATTTTTAGTTTCTTTTTTATTTTCTTTTGGAAACTTTTGGAAGTGGCAAGCTTAAATTTATATGCTATTGAACTCAATACTTCCAGGAGAGAAACCAAAAGCTTGAACAGAAATTGTTGCTAATTTGTAGTACTTCGACTCAAATATTTAAATTGATTTACTTTAGCAGAACTATGGGAATGATTTGACTTTGTGGCCATGAGCTTTCTATCTTCATATCAAATTTCTATGAAAATGGATATCTGTTATGATCAAAGCATTTGAGAAGTGGGCTTTTCTTCAAATTGTATCAGGGATAGCTTGGTTGTTACAGTTTCTACTGTGGACAGTTGGAGTGGAATTTGATTTAAGCCTTTATGTGAGATAACAATCTGCATCCTCCCTTATGCACAGAAGTGGTACAACATAGGGACCTTACACAATAAGTTGACCCTGTTACAAGTGTCCCTTGCTCTATTAAACTGCCATATCGAATTTACTGGAAAGGGTAGACAGTATGGGTGAACCGGGGTTATTTTGTGATCATATCTTACTTTGTTGTGCCTTCTGCCGTTGTAGTTTTTGTCAGAGATGTTATAGAGATAGTTATGTGGGTTGCAGGCAAAGATTTCATTTTGCTTCTTTTATCAATTTGCTCAATAAATACTCCCTTTTTGTGTTGCCTTTTAAATTTCTTGGTCATCTGGGTTGCAGGCAAAGATTTCATTTTGCATCTTTTATCAATTTGATCAATAAATACTCCCTTTCTGTGTTGCCTCTCAAAATTCTTTCTAGTTTTTTTTTTTTCTGTAGGATGAACATCTAGGAAACAAAACATACAGATGCATTAAATGTTTTTTTGGTTGATTGTTTTCTGTTATTTGGTTGTAAATTAAAGCACAAATTTCGTACCGCAGATTAGTCTTTTTTGATCCATTGCTATCCTTTTGACAGAGAAATGGTGGATGGAGCTGGGCTGGGGGGAACTTAAGTAGTATGTCAGCTTCTGTTTCAACTCTGGGTGAGAGTGGATGGCTAATCCATGTTCAGAGCATTCTAGCTGGTTCTGCTTGGATTGCTGCACGTGTCCACTTGGAATCTGCTTCCGTTCTTGTGCATTGCAGGTTTTTTCTTTTATTGCTTTTGCAATTCCTGGGTGATGTTAACCATTGTCTATAATAGTATGGTTATTGCTCCAGTAAAGGGTAGGGACAGTCAAGGAATGAATTGTTGTTGGTTACAGGACATGTAGACATTGTTTTAGATGTGGGGAAATGATAGTCTGCCAAATGTGTGCACGTCCGCTCATAGCAGTGGTCCATGTTTGAGATGACTAAAATTTTAAAGGGAGACAACAGCATAGATGAGTGTCCTACTTTTAGGAGTTAATGAGAAGTGTATAGTCCCCTCTTCCATCCTCAATTTCCTAGAGCCAAACACCCCAAACGTGACGCAACATAGCAGCCAAATTAAAGTTTATTGGTGGGAAAATTAGGGATTTTTGGAAGAACAAAGAAATTAGGTTTTTTTTTTTTTTTTTTGAAATTTGGGGGAAATATAGAAAAAAAATGGTAAAGATTAATTTGGGCCTCAACACTTAGGTGACCTTTCACTCACTCAATGAATCCAAAAAAAAGAGATTTAAAATTGATTTGGTAATCTATCCCGGCAAATCCGCACCCACTTCCAGTGGATCCGCAAAGAAAGATTTTGAATCACATGAATCTCGTGTAAGGGAACAGTTTTCACAAATTTTTCATTCAATAATTTTTCAAATCCGACATACAGTGCATTTTTATAGAAAATCCTAGCAATAAAGATAAGTGTAAAATTCTATTATAAATCAAAATTTAAATCAATACTCTAATAAAAAGTATCAAAAAATCCTATTGAAATCAACATCTATCAAATGATCTTCCAATTTTATCAATTCTTCCCGATTACAAAGCATTCATCCCCAATGAATAGAGAGATAAAGATGTTAAACACGTCTAAATTGAAGTGATTAACATTCTTACACAAAGCATCTCAATTATTCTCGACAGCTCTTCTACACCCTTTGTATCAACTGAGTCTTCCCATTGCAGCTTCTCCAATGTTTCATTTCTGGTTAGTGTTGTAGCTAGTAACTTGGCTTCAATAGACTTCAGTTAACACTATGAGAATATAGCGAAGTGTTTCTTCCAAGCATCTCTAAAAACTCAAATAAACCCTCCACACCAAACATGTTTGTTGGAACTCTAGCTGTTTGATACTCGAGTTGTTATCTAGCAGTGAGTTGAGGCATACTGAACATTTTTTTTTTGACTTTTTCTCAATATTTTTTCTTGATTTGCCACTTTTTTTTCACGGTTTTTTTATTCTCTGTTTTTTTCTCACTTTTTTTTTTTTCCAAAAAAGGACTAAAAATAAAACTAAAAAGAAGATGGAAGCTAGATGGAAAAGATGGGGAATGGAAATTTTAGCTCTGATATCAATTTAACGTGGCCCATAAGCTAAATTAGGGTTCATTGGTGGGAAAATTAGGGATTTTGGGAAAAGCAAATAAATTAGTTTTTTTAGAAATTTGTGAGCAATATAGAAAAATAATAAAAATTCATTTGGGCCTCGGCACCTAAGTGATCTGTTACTCACTTTCACAAAAAAAGATTTAAAGTTTGAATTGGGAACCCTCTCCCCTCTCCCACCCCCTGGCGAATCCAAGTCCTCTCCCAATGAATACGCAAAGAAAGATTTTGAATCTAGTGAATCTCGCGCATGGAAACAATTTTCACAAATTTTTCCTTCAATAGGTTTTCAAATCTGACATACAAGGTGTATTTATAGAAAATCCTAGTAATAAAAATAAGTGTAAAACTCTATCATAAATCAAAATCTAAATTAAAATTCTAACAAAACCTGAATTCTATCTGAGAATCCTATCTAGATCAAACTCTGTCTAATGATCTTATCTAATCTCCATCACTCCCCAATCTTTAGTTTTCTAGAGTGGTCACCCATCTCTCTACCAGACAACATGATGGATAAGAAGGGACACTGGTTGACTAAAATTTTAAGGAGACAAATGAATGGAAACAATGATGAATCATAGACGAGTCTCTTAATGTGTTGTGTCTAGTGATGCTTCCCTTCTCCATCCATGTTTCCTTGCACCCCCTCTTCCAACAAAAAAAATAAAATAAAATAAAAGTAAAAGCCATAATTTTATAGAGAGGCCATACCATCTCTCTCCTTTCCAGGGTGACTCCAAATCATGGAACTTGTATTAATAGAAAATAATTATATCATTGACGATTCTCAATTTGGCCACTGAACGGTCCTTTTCTTATATTATTTCATATCAAAGTTGATGAGAAGAAAGATGACACACACATCTATTGTATATAGTAGAGAGACATAATCTACATTAAAAAAAAAATCTCAATATTCTAAATATTCTAACAACCCTCAAGTTGGAGTATATGTTTGCTTATAGCTTCTTACAGAAAAGAAAAAGAAAAGACTTCGTTATGCTAACTCTCCCTCTCAAATTTGATGTGCCAGGCTTGTTACAAAGATCAGGAAATACCCCTACAAAAGATGTAGGCTACCATGATTTTCCCTCAAATTGTTATATGTTGAACTTGAATCATATGAAACCAACAAAAATAATGTGAATTCCTTTTGGAATCCAACTGCGAGCTATACAAACTAGAACAATTACAAACTTGCAGAGGATAATGGATATCTTCAATCATCCTAAAAATGGGAGAGTTAAATTAGAGAGTGCGTTGTTAGATTTTCGTCGCTAGATCGTGAGGAGATTGTTATTGGTAGATTGTTATATGTGGAGGGCATTGATTGATTGCCATTAATAGGACATCGGTAAATCGTTGTCGATATAAGGGCATTAGTAGATCATCCATAGAAGGACGTCAGTCTGTCAATATAAGGGCGTTGATAGATTGCCGGATGAGTGCATTGGTAGATTGTCATCAATTGTCTGCTATCGGTAGATCATTATTGGTAGGCAGGTAGTCATCAATTGCCTGTTATCGATAGATCATTATTGGTAGGCAGGTATTGATAGATCATTATTAGTAAGTGGGTACCAGTAGATAGCCGAAAGCGTTGCTAGATAAGGTTGTAGATAGATTGCCTGGGCTAGGCATATGCACTCCACGAGGGTCGCTTAGCGCAAATTCGAGAATTGTAGAAGTCAACTTACTATAAGATACCTCACTCTTGTACTATATCAAAATTGATAGAAAGAAAGACAATATAACCAGTTAGGGTTATTACATGTTATTATATAATCGAGAGAACAAAGAAATTAAATAAAAAAACCTTAATATTTTTAGATATTCTAACGTTAACCAGTGATTCATTTTGCGACATTGGATGAGTTGGTTAGAATTTTCAAGATGCATAGTTTTTTTTTCAATCCAGATATGTTCCATAGTGTGTAGATTTATATGAATGGTGTTGATTATTTGTAGGGATGTCCACCTTATCATGGGTGGGCACATACTTTAGTTTGTCTCTATGGGCTATCAAGTGCTCCCCTACGTTTACATACATTTCATACTACCATTTATTTCATCAAAAACAAGAATATAGCCTCTTTCTATGTTTTCAACTTAGTCTTAGATTTAATTTTTTGAATATGTATTAGAAGGCAAAAATGTTCGAGGGTTCTCTTAGAGGTACAAAAGTAATACTCAAACACACATATATTCTTCATATTCCCCTTTTTACGGTGGCATGTTTTTTTTTGTCTTTGTATATGTATACTAGTGCACCAAAAAATAGTTTCTCCTATTTGGTGTAAGTGTGTGTGTGTGTGTGTGTGTGTGTATAGTATGAGGTCGTAACATTTCCTGAAGGCTAAAGAAAATGTTTTATCATAATGTTATTAGGCCAACTTTGTTATATGGCGTAGAATGTTGTGCTATAAAGAGACTTCATGCACAGAAATGAGTTAGTAAATATGTGCATGTTTCGTTGTATGTAACACTAGAAAAGATAAAATTAGAAATAAGGATATCTCGCTAAACTATGCATACTCCCCATATAAGAGAAGATGCGAGAAAACCAATTATGATGGTTTGATCATGCGCGAGGTGGACATATGGATGCACTAGTTCAGCGAATGGAGTTTATCATTGTAGGATAGCTTAAAAGAGGTGAAGGGTGATCAAAGAAAATATGGATGTAGGTGATACAAAAATATATGGATGTTAAAATCCTTAATGAAGATATATTGCTCGATAGGAATGAATGGAGAATGATGATCCATGTGCCCGATCTGGCATAATTCTCTTTTTTGATTTGTGTAGCCTACTCCAAATACTTGGGATAAAATGCTTAGATGTAGATATTTGAAAATATAGTAGAAGGTAACCTTTCATTTTCAATAACTATAAATAATTAAAAAAATAAATACACAATAATAAACATGATCTTTCATTTTATCTAACCTTTCATGTCCTTTAACTTCCCAAATTTTTTACATCTTTTTAACCTCCAACTCTTCACATTCATCATAAAATCTCTAATTTAATTTCTCATTTTATTATGAAAATTAAACCGTCCAAATTAATTTAAGACCTTTCAAATCTTTAACTCCCAAATTAAAACCTATATAAACCATCAAAATAAGACATATTTTTATCCATTCTCTAAAACTCTTATATTTTACTCTCACCCTCTCATCTCGCTGGAGCAACTTGCCTGAGTCGTCGTCACCGTCAGAGTCATCGTCGCTATAGGGATTGCTATTCTCATCGCCAGAGCTTCTCCGCAGAAAAACACCTTATTCCTTTTCACATTTTTGACTTCTCACCTTTTAACAAAGAGGTAAGAGATTATCATTATTTTTTTTTTGGATTAAATTATTTTAATAAATTCTAAATTAGCTCACCCACTACTCAATAACCCTAACAACCTAAAAAAATATCCATCATCTTATAAACTCAATAAGATGTATTCAAACCCATTTATCAAATTCAAACCCGTTAATACTAAAATTAATTTTGAGTGTGTTATAAATATTAGAGAAATCCGTAAAAATAATCTAAATTCATATTAATCTGTTTTTAATATTTTTAGAATTTTTAATGTGTAAATTGCTCCGTTGAGCAACATCGGAAAACAAAATCCAGGTGAGTTCTTTTTGGACTCGCTAAACATGCTAGTTTTTTTTAATAGATATATTATTTCAATTATATCGTCTAATTGTAGAAATAAATTTGTTATTACAAGTATTATTTATTTATATTGTTAGAAATTAATTTGCAGAAACTAAATTTGTTATTACAAGTACAACCATTGACATTTGTATTATTTTTTTTGTTGTTAGAAATTAAATGAATACTTATTAAATTACATGATATAGGTATATTTTAATATTTAATAAATCACGAAAAAGCTATAATCGTGGAAAAATACTATTTGTGATATCGTTTTGTATCGATATCTAGAAAAGTTGTCTTGTATGCTTGTTCTCTAATTAAGAAATATGCGTCACACTGAAAATCTCCCTGCATCCATAAACTTGTCTGGCCGATATTTCTATGATGTGTCAAATCAGTAAATTCTTGATATAGCCAATTGTGATTTATTTAATAAAGTATGAATAAAATATCTTTGAATCATATTGTCAACAAACTAATGTACCTTAATTGAAATATTGTACCTGATATGATCCATATACAAGTTGTGAAAATCAGAATTTAGATGTAAATAAACTATATTGAATGACACTGGGTTGGGAAAAAAACTGAATGATAGAAATATATTATGTTTCGGCTGTAACATGTTAAGTTGTACAACTAAATAATTTACACACAATGAGTGTGTAATGATTTGCTGGATCATACCTTAATATTATTTCTGTTTACCTGACGGCAGGACCGACTCAGCATCGGACAATTTATATGACCATTTTCATTGTCTGTACATGTGACAATCGAAATAGTGGTATCTAAGATCTATATACAAGTTGTGAAAATCAGAATTTAGATATAAATGAACTATAATGAATGACATTGGATTGGGAAAAAAAACTGAATGATAGAAATATATTATGTTTCGGCTATAACATGTTAAGTTGTACAACTAAATAATTTACACACTATGAGTGCGTAATGATTTGCTGGATCATACCTTAATATTATTCCTGTTTACCTCACGGCAGGTCCAACTCAGCATCGGACAATTTATATGACCATTTTCATGGTCTGTATAGGTGACAATCGAAATAGTGGTATCTAATCACCTAGCTTTTCCAATTACATAATATCCTAGACAAAAATACTTTTGTTTTAAAATTGACTTTGCTAAAATGACATTAAAATAACCTAAATCAATTAATATCATTATTACAAATATCTCATTACATATTTACTAATACTTGTGTTATTATTATGTTTGGATATAACAATTATATTTCACATTTTTTGTGCGTATTTTGTTTTGGTCGCAATCTGACGACCTGGGTGTGCATGCCTAGACTTATCAATGGAGATACCAAAACTGATGCAGGATTTGATGTATTTTGAAGATCAGGTTGAAAGCCAATAAAGAACTAGAATATCTTATTTTCCTTTAAGGATTAGAGATTTTCTGCTTTCTTTTGTTTAGTTATATTGTTTTTTGTTTTAACTATATCTAAACTTCGTTCCAATAAGTGAAAAGTCAAAGTTTTGTTGATTTTTTCTATCGTAATTACCGAGTATTATTGTGGCAAATTTATTGAGACTTTAGCATATTCAAACTGAATATGTTGCCTGTATTTGTTACACGTGCTCATATACCGTATATCGGGAGCGGGGCGTGACATAGAAGGAAACTTTTTTTTTTTTTGGTTGCATCTTTCTTTTATTTTGGGGTTTCTGTTGACATCATACATTTGAACAATCACTCTCCTTGCTCTCAATATCTAAATTAAGTTTTACCGAACCATATGGATTTGGTTCTTTTGACATTGTCTCAATTTTGTTTTGTAGCGATGGATGGGATAGAACAACGCAGTTAGTCTCACTTGCAAGTTTATTACTTGATCCATACTACAGAACTTTTATGGGATTTCAGGTACTCACATATGTTTCTCCTTGTATGCTCCTCCACTTTTCATTTTAGTTTATCTTTCTCGCCAAATTGTTTTCTTATTGAACTCTTATGGTTCTTGAGCATATAGAAGAGTGCTCGAGGAAAATGAATTCGAATTGTTATCACTGTCTGATTTGTTGAACCTAAGGTTTGAAGACATCCATCTTAGAACTTACCTTAAAGAAGGTTATGAAATTAGATGCACGAGCGGCAGTCTTCATTCAGTCATATTAAACAAGCTTTCAATTTCATTCAAGCTTGGCTTGGCTAGATGATTGCACTAGCAAGGGTAAAGCTTTTAACAATATTGAGGCGAACCTAATCATGATTTCATTTTTAAAATGTTTGCAGATAAAAAGTCATGTGGTTTGAAGGCCTTTAGCCTACATATTAAGTGATCACGTTTTTTCTATTCTTGTAAAACCATTGATGATGGATGGTAGAAGTCTTCGACCAGCCTACACATCATAATCATGATTTTCAAACAACTTTATGCAGGGCAAAGGCCTTCAGACCTTGTGATAGTTTCATCCACAAGCACCTACAATATCTGGACACTAATTGTTGGTCCCAATCATCTATGGGGGTGGTCCGTACATCTTTGGCAGTGCATCACATGAAATTTCTGAGCTGTCAGCACACATCCAATATCTTATTCATAAATTTGCATTTTTATGGGTTCAAAATTTTTTCTTATAGTACACTTCAAAAACACATGGTGCATAATCCAATGAATGATTCTAATCGTTGATCATGGTTTCAAATTGTAGAATGTTTATGGATGAAAATTTATGTGGTTTTAAGGCATTTAGCCTACATATCAAGTAATCACATTTGTTCTATTCTTATAAAACCATGAATGATGGATGGTAGAAGTCTGTGATCATCCTATACATCATTGAGCATGATTTTCAATCAACTTGATGCATGGTAAAGGCCTTAAGGTTATATGAATATTTCATCTACAAGCACCATAGAGTTTCTTGATCATTGATTTTTGGCCCCAGTCATCAATGGGCATGGTCCATATATCTTTTGAAGTACATGACATGAGACTTCTGTAGTTTCAGCACATATCTTTTTTTTTTTTTAAATATAATTAACTAAGATCCTGTTGGAATTTGACCTTGGTTCCTGTCAATTGACAAATATATGTTGGAGCTCTAAACTGTAACTTGTATGAATCTTTTTTATTTTTGTTCCTGCATTATCTACAGTGGCATCGTGGACACTTTATGCTAACAGTTGAATTTAAATTGACTTACTTTGCTTTGTGTATGCTAATTGACTGCTGTTTTGACATATCATTATATTGGTACTGTTGAGTTGCTGATTGTCTTCTGAACAACTAGCAAATATATTGCAATAATGTAACTTTAACTTTTCATTATCCTTTTTGTAGGCTCTGGTAGAAAAAGATTGGTTAGCATTTGGTCACCCATTTGCAGATCGTATGGGCATTCCAACAATATCTGGAAGCAGCAGTACACCTTCAGACTTATCTCGACAAGCTTCCACTGGAAGTATCTCGACATCCCCTATGCGTAGTTCAGGATCAGGATTTTCATCTTCTGCTGGAAATTCCTCACATTCGCAGACATCAAACAATTCTTCTCCCATATTTTTGCAGGTAAATTTAATGGTAAAATGTCTAATAAACTGAATTTTATTGATCCTTGTATTCTTGATAGTCTAGTTTTATATTTTGTCAAATGATGACTATAATGAGTAGTTTAGTTTTGGGTTATTTTACATGGGGCTTTTGGTTATCGGGAAAGGCGTCTGGCTGACCTTGCTTGGAAGGAAGAATATATGGGGATAAAGAAATATATTTTTAATTTGCCATGATGTGGATTGAATTCTTGAAACATGTAGGTCTATACTCTATACCATGTCAGGAAGCCACTTAATTCATGGTGTAATTTCACTTTATTCCGAATGCTTAAGCTTTTGACATTGCACTTAAGAGTAAACTTTCTTTAATCGCTATTCAAAATTTGTAAGCTGTGTTTCTCAAGAAGTTTTTGCTTATTCTAATTTATCTATTATTTTACATGAATCATTCTAGAGATAGTCATTCCTAATGCAGTTTACTATAGTAGATCGACTTGCTTCTCCTTATATATGATAATCAACACATCTGTCTTCTATTTTACACCTTTGAATCAAGTTTGTTGGGAAACATTTAGCCCTAACGAATGCTTAGGGTACTCGGAATATGTTAGTTACGCAGCAAAAAAGAACTTTTTCAATGGTGATATCCTCAATGATTCTGATATGCTTTTAGTGGTGTTTTCTTGGTACTCTTCACTCTGGCATCAATAAACTTTTCATATTATCAAATGTTAAGACTTACGAGATCATGATTTCAAAGGATGTCACGAGTAGTTCACATTGTCAATTACTGGTGCCCTCCTCTTATATTAACAGTATATTTGACTTGAGGAATGAACTTCAGTCATCACTGATTATTTCTTGTAGATTTATCTGAATGGAGGCTTACGCTTAAGCCATTTTACCACAACCAGTTTTTCAGTTTTCCCCCATTCTGAACGAAATGGCTGAATGGTTTTGTAACTAGCATGCACTTGTATTTCAATAATATGTTATTCTCTTGAATAGATAAGAAAATTTTTGAATTGGTATTTGACTTTATAGATGCGGAGATGATGGGTGGTCCATTATATTTTTTCTTTTCATTTTCTCCATTGCGACTTTAATTCTTTTCACCATGGTAATCTAGACAAGGGGTTTATGAATATTTAGGAGTGTGCATCATTTAGTTCGGTTTGGGTATCTGCATTTTTCATGACCCCAAAGTGAAGCAAACTATGCCCAAAATCAAGCTGATTGGTTCGAGGGTTTGATTTTGGGCATTTGATAGAGAGAGAGAGGTGGATGAGATGGAATGTTGGATCTCTAAGCTGCCTAGAGGGGGTGTGACAGGGGACTCGCTTGACGATAGGAGGGAGGAGAGGGAGGACGGAGGCTCTGCGGGCCAGCAAAGAAGGCAGAGGAGGTTGGGTGCATGAGTCTTTGCTGAGGACTTGAGCATGAGGTGGAGATGCACGAGAAAAGAGAAGTTGAGATATGGCGGCTGAGTAGAGACAAGGTTTTGTTAGGGCTAGATAGTTTATACGTATTTCTTAAACATTTTTTTAAAGAGTTTTGCCGGTCTAGGTCTGGTTGGGTTTGCCGGACCAAACTTTGAAATAAGCGAACCGAACCACGTGGTTTGGTGCGGTTGGGTTGGTTCCTTGGTTTTGGTTTATTTTACATGCCCCTATTAGTACTTACTGATAATATATAATACTTTCTGGATCCCTACTTTTTGAATGGGAATGAATGGGAAACATACATCATAGAATTTATTTATTGATGTGTATTAACTAACACACCATGCCGCTAGGCTTCAGTTTCATATGGATCTGTGGTTGATCTTCCATGCCTCAATGAGACTGAAAAATGATCCATTTTAGTCTGGGTTAGGAATTCACTTGTAGTTGTAAGAGGCTTTAATGATTCTTCTTCGTGGCCGATTTCTTATGCCAACAAGTCCCTCCTTTGTCTTGTAGATATGTTGTATTCATATTTTCTTCACTTTTTTTTTTTTTTTACAATAAAGTGAGTTGAGAGTAGAACTGCCATTAATGTAATGCTTATAAGAGCCTCCTTTGAGTTCAATTGAGCACCTGGTCTTTTGTCCCATTGTTTTGACATTGGATTCTAATATTGGCTTTGCAGTGGGTTGATTGCATTTCTCAGTTACAGAGGATGTATCCATGTGCTTTTGAGTATTCTTCAGTAAGCATCCTAGTTCACTGCAATTGACTTCATTATATAATGGTGGGTGTTCAGTGCTTTGATGGATCATAGGACATCTGGCTGAAATATCACTTGTTTTTGGATGCAGGCTTTCCTTGTTAATTTTCTGGATTGCGTTCTGTCTTGTCGTTTTGGAAACTTTTTATGCAACAGGTATTGTTATTCTATCTCTATAATGTGTGTAGCATTTTTCCTATGAGTTGATTAAACTGTTGAAGTTGGGCGGGAAATTTTATTAGGTGCTATGCTATTGGACCAGCCATGTCAAAAATGTGGGAAGTAATTTGTTACAAAAAAGAAGGAATCAAATTTTCAAATGAAACCAACATTAAACTAGAGGGAAGCAACGAGATTATGATAAAGAATAGATTGTGATAATTGTATTAAATTATTTGTGTTTGTGCGTATGGTGGTGGGTGGTGGGGATGGAGGGGGGAAAGGAACTTTGATGTAGGCAGTGAGAAATATATGTTGTTTGCTTATTTAAGAGAAAAGATGCAGTAATATTTTGAACAGTAGAGATTTTGAGCATCAACCCAAAAATTTAGACATCTAATTTCCAATTTCCCAAACGTTGCTTCAGTAGTGGGTTTGCTTAGCTACAGTATGAAGTCAAGTGACTTGTGATATGGAGATCTCAATCTCAAAGCATGCCTTAACAATTTTTTTAACAGGAGTGTCCCAACTAATGTATTTTGTTTTTCATGGAGCATGGGCACCTTTCTTGGCCTTATGGTCTGCCTTAAACTTTATCCTAATTAATTTTTCTGGAAGAGATGGTTTAAATTTAGTTTCTTTCTCTGAAAGTTGTGAATATCATGAGGTATGGATTTATCTTCTCTCCAATAAAAATATTATGAATTTATATGACTTGTATCTGTATTGCATCTCATAGAAGGTGGGGGAAGCAGTCTGTTACAATTAATTTTTATTTTTTTTGTGTGGATGTGCTTAAATTTAGTTATGGAAATATATCCTTCAGTGAGTTGCAGAAAGTTCAAGGTCTTAAATATTGGCCGATACCTCACCACAAATATCATATCGGACTATATGAATCCTAGAACATTGGTGTGATATTTCTGATATCGCTGATTCACATATCACATGGACCAATCAGTATATACCGATTCCGATATTTTAGACCTTGGTAGAAACAATTCTCTTTTAGTGGAAAATATGTTTGTTTTTATTTGCTATGGAATACAATATCACCAATTCTATCATAAGCTATCAGCCAGATTCCAATATTTTTAAACCTTGGTGGAAACAATCTGCTTTAATGGAAAATGTGTTTGTCCTTATTTACTTTGGAAGACTATTGTTGCTTAGACTTACACCATCACATTACAGGTGTAAATATCCTCTTTTATTTTCTTTTTATTGAAAAAATTATTGATCTGTCCTGATATTATAATTTTCTATGATAATTTTTATGCTTTTAAGTTTTGATTGCTGTTCCATGATTTTTTTCTGTGAAAATTGGAACATAATAAGTTCCTTTGTACTATCTAATACAATTGGGTTTCTCTCTCTCTCTCTCTCTCTCTCTCTCTCTCTCTCTCTCTGTTTTTTTTTTTTTTTTTTTTTTTGCTTGAGTTTGAAGCAGATATATTTAATGGATATTTGCATTCTTATTGCATTCAGAAACTATGTCTCTTTCTTTGTTGTTATTGATTTTAAAATTCAAGTTAATTCTATATGGTTATACATAAATGGGCTACTGAGTTAAGTTACAGTGTGTAATTTTACCAATTTTACCCTTAGGCTGATCTCTTGAAACCTCGGATATAAACTTTTGGTGGTGCATGTTTCAGCGAAATGGAGAGGCAGCAGTCTGGTGTGTTTGATTCTTGCGGGTGTGTGTGGGTGTACTTGGCTAATTTA
The DNA here is from genome assembly GCA_036321105.1 of Dracaena cambodiana. Lineage (NCBI taxonomy): Eukaryota > Viridiplantae > Streptophyta > Magnoliopsida > Asparagales > Asparagaceae > Dracaena > Dracaena cambodiana. The sequence goes on along the minus strand of JAYEPQ010000009.1, from coordinate 62,108 downwards.
CGAGCATCTGAGGGGAATTTGCATCCTCACTATAACCCCTTCTATAATCCAGAGAATCATAAGGATCCACTTCTGCCTGCAGCTGCTGCATTAGCTCCAACTATATGGCCCCAATTTCACTTGCGATGGGCGTGCCCTTTAGAAGCACAAGGTGGGGACGTTGAATCAGAATGGCGTGGTTTGACTAAAAAATATGCTGATATGACAAAGGTATCGCAAATTGTTTAAACTTCAAATTTGATGCTTGAGTGTGATGAATATTACCATGTCTCAAATCTCAAAGTGCTTGTTTTGATCATCTGTTTTTATTTTGGAGAGATGCAGGCTAAGGAGAGAGCAGAGTTGAAGACAAAAGATTTGAAAGTTAATATCGATTCTCTAGCTGCAGAACTGCAGAAGGAAAAACAGGTAAGCATCTCCGCTTTAGCAATGGCTAAAAGGGCCTGTAGAGAGAGTCAAGCCATAAAAAGGGCAATCCAGTCACTTGGATGCAAAGTGCGTTTCTCAACTGATGGCAACGATGTGGTGGATCTGGGAGGAAGCATGTCGCTTGAAACGAGGGAGGGCTTGCCATATTCTCTTAGGAGAATGTCGCACTCGGGATCTGTACAGCATCATGAGAAAACAGATCTTTCGGTGTCCATAGTAGCTATGGATGACAGTAGAGTTCCTGACAACCAAATTAGCAGGATGTGTGAGGCGCTATGCCCGTTTAAAAGTGGAGAAGGATGCAGGTGGCCTGATGCTGGATGTGCACAGCTTGGCAGCCAGTTTCTTGGGTTTAAGGCCAATTTTGATGCATTTGATCGGCTTTCTATATATGATCACTATTTTGGATCAGAGTAGAGTGCTACGGAACTTTCATTGGGTTCGACATCCAGCTTCCTCAAAGTGGAGCTTACTTCCCAGTGCTAAGGTTCACCAAGCAAGAATTAGTCGAGTTTATCCAGTGAGATTAGTGTCACAATAAACATTTGAGTTAATGACAGAATACATTGAGTGATATAGGGAGACAATATAGAAGGATGCATTAGATATATCAACAGAAGATTGTAGGAGTTGTGGTCTGTAAAAGAGATCGCCAGACCTACTATGCAGGCCAGAATATGTACACAGTCAAGTTGTATGTATGCTTAGAGCTGTTAACGGTAGAGATGACCCTAACCAAGGTAAATGGAAGGAAATGGTTCATGTAGTCAATCTCAAAAATTTGGATTAAGGTTCTGTTCTTGTTGTTGTCCTCCTGTCTCACCAAGTGTATAGAACTAATCATTTCAAATGTAGATATTTTCCAAATAAACAGATGTATGCATTGAACAATGCTGGTGGATCTGGATTGGATATTTCAATTTAACGGACATGTTTCCTAGAACATTGGATAGACAGGTAGATTAGAAGCAACTTGCACAAAGGTAGTTTGTGCTTTGAATTATTATAAACATAGTGGGATCTGGTTGTACCCTTGAGTAAATTCGATCGCTTGGGGTTCTGGTTGTGATCACCACTTCTCTATCAGAAGACTCATTCTCTTTTCTGTAAACAAATTTTTTTTTTAAAGGAAAAAAATAAGTTTTATTTCTTGGTTTGAGTGAGATTTCCTTTTGGCTTGTAGCTGGAGGTTTAGCACGATGTGCGTTAACTTGTCATTCTATGATCCTCCGTTCTATTTGCTAGCTACAATCTTTTTTTTTTGTTCTTATCGGTGCATTTATTTGATTTTATTGCACCATGTTCGACCATCTTTGTTAGTGTGCTTTCATTTAATCATGTAAGAGACAATTTCACGTCTTGTGATTTTGGATTGATTCCTTAATGTTCATACTGATGTTGTGAAGCAAGTGCATGTTTCTGCAACAGAGTGCAGTTATATATTTGTATATATATATATAGTCAAATACAATGTGAAACTTGTGTACTCAAAATGTATTGTCACAAACCTGGTTGGAGATTGCTGACTGACGAGCGAGGTGGTCTGAGCTGATTTTGGCAATTGTCTTGTTTTGAAATAAGATATTTTATTGACTTGCAGGAGAGGCGAGGAGAGGACTAAAATGAAACTCCCTTTCTGTTTGCAGATCTCCTAAGATGGTCTGTTATCAGCGCCATAACATAAAAACAGTTCATTCAAATAATATGAGGCGCAAGATATTTAATGCTTCCTTGTCTTTGTTCGAAACTGTCTGATATTATCTTGATAATGAATTGTTTATTGGCCTAATTTATGACCAGCAAATTCAAATCAGAAACCGAGTAGGATATAATGGAAATTGTTACTCTTATGGCACATTCTTGGCTACTAGCCTCTACGTCACTGGAGGTTACGTCACTGGTTGTCCCTAACTTGCATTTCTTGTTTCTTTTCTGTTTCTTATTTCGCATCTTTACACTCGTTTATTCATCAATGCGCACATCTCTGCCAGCTCATGCATCTTGTGTATTATACAGCTTGTATTCATTTAAAATAATTTAAATCCAGCTAGATTATTTTATTTTTATTAATGAGAGAGAGAGAGAGAGAGAGAGAGGGGGGGGCAAGATACCCAGACGTTGTTATGGAGTCCTCAGACTGGCTACCTTCATTGCTGGTACATATTATTGCCTTCTATATAAGGAAACAACATGTATTTTAATCCTCTCAATTCCGTTATGCTCAACAAATCCTCCCAATTTAGCATGTTAAGTTAGTCCTGCTAAACACTTTGTAGATATTTAGGGAATTCTCTTTTACTCCTGTGCGCGACTTCTCTCCCCGTCCAAAACTTATTATTATTGGATTTTGAGATTGACGACGGTCAATTATGCATATTTAGCGAATAACATGTTTTTTTTCAATAACAGACTTAGTTACTAATCTCAAACATTTGGTTCTTTATAATACTATTTCTTTGTTGATTGAAACTGTCATTAATGGTCGATTTCATTTTTTTTTTTTTTTTTTGCCCCCTTCAGAACCTCCTTCGGAGCATATAAATCTCTATTATCCATTCAGCACTTCATTTGCCGCTTTGTACATAATTTGTCGCTTAGTTTGCTTATCACGGTTACTTTTCACTCCATGACTCTGGAAATTTTAATGTAAATTATGCTTTATGAAAAAAATTTATGTCTTTCGTGGGAAAATGTGGAATCGTCTTTGGACTCTATAGCAGTGGTCTCTGTATATCCGAACGAATACAACAACAACAAAGTTTTTTATCCCAAGTACTTAGGATAGGCTATATGAACCAAAAGAGCATTACGCCGGATCGCTCATATTGATAATCATTTTCCATTCATTCCTATTGAGTAATATGTCCTTATTTAAACCTATATAATTAATATTTTTTCATGTTACCTCCATCTATATTTTTTTTCGGTCTTCCCTTTTCTTTTTTAACTTGTCATATGTTGATAACATGTTGAAAAACTTTTCTTGTCGAACTCGTATATTTGTAGGTTTACGTTGCACATGACAAACCATCGTAAGCGATTTTCACACATTTTCTCTTCAATAGATGCTACACCTACCTTTGTACGAATATCTTTATTTCTCACTTTATCTTGCCTAGTGTTGTCACACAACCAATGAAATATGTGCATCTCTGTTATACTTATCTGCTGTGAATGATATTTCTTTATAGTCCAACATTCCATATCATATAATAAAGCTGACGTGGTAACAGTCCTATAAAATTTTCTCTTTAACCTTAACAGAATGTTGCGATTACATAAAACACATGTTCTCCATTTTAACCAGCCAGTTTGGATCCTGTAGTTGACATCACTATCAATCTCTCTATCATTGTCATGCCCCGCTCCTAATATACGGTATGCAAGCCCATGTAACTGGTACCTGCAATATATTCAGTTTGAATATGCTAAAACCTCAATAAATTTGCCACAATAATACTCAGTAATTACGATAGAAAAATTTAACAAAAAATTGACTTTTCACTTATTTGAACGAAGTTTAGATATAGTCGAAACAAAATATAATAAAACTGAACAAAAGAAAGCATAAAATCTCTAATCTATTATTGGGGTTCAATCTGATCTTTAAAGTACACTAGATTCTGCATCAGTTTTAGTGTGTCCATCTGAAAATCTGGGAATGCACACCTAGGTTGTCAAATTATGAGAAAAACAAAATATGTAGAAGGAATGTGAAATATAACGGTTACGTCCAAACATAATAATAACACAAGTTTTAGAAAATATGTAATGAAATATAATAATAATGTAAATTGATTTAGTTTACCATAATGTCATTTTAGTTAAGTCAACTTTATAACAGGGGTATTTTTGTCTAGCATGTCATTTAATTAGAAAAGTTAAGTGATGAAATATCACTATTTTGATTGTCTACTGTACAAACCTAAGAAATGTCACATATATTGTCCAGTGCTTAGTCGAACCTGCCATCAGCTAAACATGAATAATACTAAGGTATGATCTACCAAATCACAAATGTACCCATAGTGTGCAAATTATTTAGTTGTAACATATTATAACCGAAATATAGTATATTTCCATCATTCAGTTTCTCCCCCAATCCAGTGTTATTTAAGTAGAATACATGTCGGGTCCATAATCTTATTCTCATAGTTTGTATATAGATTATATGAGTTATTAGATTTTATTAATTTATTAACAACATAGTTTAAAGAGTTTGTTCAATATATACTTCATTAGATAAACCACAATTAGTTAAATCGAATATTTAATGTTTTAAGACATTATAGAGATATCGGCCGGATAAATATATAGATGCTGGGAGATTTTCCGTGCGATGCGTATTCTTTAATTAGAGAACCAATATACAAGACAACTTACCTGGACACCAATTCTAAATGATATCGCAAACAATATTTTTTCACGATTATAACTTTGGCATGATTAATCAAATATGGTATATGGAATATTCTAAAGTCTAGCCATACAATGTGATTTAACAAATTTTATTGGCAATTGCTTACAAAGGTAATAGTTTTTTATAACAGAAATATATAATAAGTAATTAATAAATTTCTATAAAATACATAAAATATCAAATCAATTTAGACAAAATATATAATATAATTGAAATAACAGTTATATAAGATAATATGATTAGTGAGTGCAAAAATAAACTCACTTGGATTTCATTTCCTAATATCGATCAATGGAGCAGTTTTCTGTTGGATTTGTAGTCAAAACAAAATTTTCTTCTTACTCACCACCAGTCTGTTCGTTTTTAGTATAACTTCTTCCTAAATACTCGTTAGACCCGCAATGCAGATATAGGTGAAATGCAATTCTATATTTTTTTCGTATGTGTCCTACCTTCTTGCAATAATTACAAACAAGCTTTCCACGTTTCTCATTGGGTCTTTTAACAAAAGGTGTGAGTTCCAAATGTAAAAAGAGGAGGAAGAAGGTGCTTTTTATCGGCGAACTAGTTGCGATTTCGACGGCTCTTATAGTGGTTCCGGCGACTTCGAGGGTGGCTGCGGTGAGATGAGAGGAGAAGAGAATTTTAGAGAAAATTTTAGAGAATGATGTTTAGGATTAGAATGAGTGAAATGTATTTTGATTTAGTAGTTTATATAGGATTAGAATTGGGGATTTAGAATATGAAAGGTTTTAAATTAATTTAGAGAGTTTAATTTTTGAATTAAAAAGGAAAGTTAAATTGAGAGATTAATGACTGAATGTAAAGAGCTGGGAGTTTAGAATGTGAAAAGTTTGAGAGTTATAAAAGACGAACGGTTTGAAGAGGGAGAGTCATATTTATTATTTTGTTTATTATTTAATTATTTATTTCTATGAAGAAATGGATGGTTATTACAAGGATTTTGAATAAATACGGGCCAAAAAGAGCAAGGGGAAGTACATATATCCGAATGCATACAGGCCAAAAAACCGAACTCTTGTGAACAGTTTTATGTGAAATTCACTCCATGTTGCTTTCATGTGCGTGTCATACACACCTGACCGTACATACATATTCGGAGCCGAGTTATTTAAGCAACTTATGGTGCCCTCCCTCCCTTGAGCAGTTCACGAAGACCTTCGCTCATGTGATTTAGACGCACATGCCAAAACTTTGAGGTATCTCCACATGTTTTTCCACTATTTTTATATTAAAGAACCATTGTTCATGAAGCTGTTCCATTTGTCTTCCTGGCAGCCATATTTTCTATTAAGAATATCCTTCTATTATAACTTTCATGAGTACAGATTTATCTTGTGCACATAGGATAGATGGAAGCATAAAGTTAATGGAGGGGATCAACACAAGAATCATACAACAAGGCACGGTACTAGGAAGACAGTCAGGAGGTAGGAATTGGGATTCTGCATTGCACAGATCAACGTTGGGGAAGCGATGCCTCCCTGGAACCAATGTACAGAGCAGTACAGATCAATGCCAGCTTGTGGGACGGCCAACAGACAAGTCCGTCGTGGTGCCACGCCCATGGTATCTGCACCCGCAATGAAGAGGCCGCTCAACTCAGGGGCACCACCAACCAATGCAATCACCAAGCAGAGCACAAAATGTAACAATACCTCAACAATTAAGTACTTGCAATTACACGCAATGAATTGCATCTGTAACTAGAGCGACACTTGGCAGATACTTCCATTATGTAGAAAATTGAGCGGTGAGACCAATCCTTACAAATTGCAGACTAGCAAGTGATTTCTACATATAAATAGAAACATAACCGCAGGTAGGCTAATGACCTCAACATGAACAACAATTACAGAGATTGTTAGTACAATAGTATACAAATCTGTACACAGCCTTGAGATAACTAGGGTTTAACACTATTGGGCATTTTGCAAAATTACAAGCTTTCGTGTTCTCTTCCTAGGCAAGCACATTGTACAATATACTCGCACACATTTACAGGAAACGTTAAATACATTCAGCTTTAGCCCATTTGACATCCTATTTATACAACCAACCGGCGGCGTTCCACTGATTCCACAGGAAGCTTTCCAAAGCAGCAATCTGATGGACAAAAGCACTACTTCCAGAGGAAGCTCTCCAATGCTACCAACCTCAGAGGCCGAGAAGTATAGCTCTGCTCATGACAAACACCAGCTAGAGGGAAACCATCACACACTAAGCACTGACCTTAATCCACCAAATCATACTAAAATAACTTCAACAAAATCTAGCATGTAATGTGCATCCCTCCTTTTCCACCAAACCTTTAAACTCAGGCAGCAAAGCTTTAAACTCGGTCAATTGATCCTCCCTGACTGATCAATGAGAGTACCAACCTGGTCTCCACATAGTGCCCGTGAAATGTTGCCAGGCTCAAGTAAATTAAAGAAAACAACTGCAAAAAAAAAATATTAAAAAAAAAAAAACATTCCTCTAGAATCTGTTATCAGGAAACAATTTATATCTCAATGTTCATTTGTACAAGTAGATAGGATAAGACTGCTTACAGAAAAAAAGACTAAGAACTAACCAGGAATGTTGTTCGCTGCACAAAATGACATCGCTGTCATGTCCATAGCAGAAAAGCCTCTGGCTTCCAACTCCTTATATGAAATATGCTCAAATGCGACACTGTTGGTTCTGGAATGACAATCATAACCACCATCCATGTTGGTGCCCTTAAGAAGAACATCAGCATTAACTGCAATATATCCAAAATGCATCAAATTCATTCTTCCAGACCAAGTGCTCATGCCATCAAAGAGAGGACTGTAGGAAATTGAACAATAAAGTCAATGATTGGCTTTACGGAAATGAGGGGGAAAAAAAAAAAGCCTAGGCCTAGTTTCACCTTCTTTTTTCTTATGAAGAAAAAAGTTTGAGCTACAATTTTGTTCAAGTTTCCGACCTAAAACGTGCCATGCAAATGACAGCGAAAAATGACAAGCATATATAACAAAACCCAGCCTTCTTTATTCCTCTTCTTTCCCCTTGCTTGTTAAAGAATTTACAAAAAAAAAAAAAAAAAAAAACCTCACAACAAAAGCCAAGGAAAATATTCAAAGCATGCATATATTCTTACGTGGAACATACTTTCTGAGGCTCTCAGGGCAGCTGCTGTATCAGTGGTTAAGAGTGGGTTTCCCATTCCAGCACCAATTCCACCAAATATTACAACTCTTCCTTTTTCAAGATGTCGAATAGCTCGTCGCCTGATATATGGCTCAGCAATCTCTTGCATCATAAATGCACTCTGTACGCGTGTCTCTATACCAATTTTCTCTAATGATGCTTGAAGCAAAAGAGAGTTCATTGCTGATGCCATCATTCTGTTATAGAAGTAAGAAATGCATTAGCTCAATTCAAGATAATAAACCTCTCTTCACTTGGATGCAAATCAAAATTTCTTTACTAATGAAGCAAAGGATTTGTCAAATCCACATCAACCCCTGCTCTTCACAAAGCATGGACATGGATACAAGGGCAAAGGTACAATAGGATACGGACTCAGCAAACTTTGAACAAGTAGGATACAAGAAGTAAAAGTTATATATAAATATAAATTGCACACATAAATTCATGTTCACGATATAAATAAAATAGGATATTTAGTTATATACATAAGGCAGACCTGAAAAATTTTAAGATGCTGATAAGTTGAGTAACAATATCAAATTATACATGCTATATTCAGTCATGGTTTTATGAAATATTTTCTAGTTGACTAATTGAATAATTGTATGACTAATCATATTCTTTATTTTTTAAAACAGGACAAATATATAAATATAATGCATTTGTAAATCAAATGGTAATCGTAAACCCATGAATCAAACATTCAAATTTTGACTTTTTAAGTCTCAAATACATCTAGAAATTGTCTGCGATATGCCTTTGACATGTCTAGTATACTTGATACTTTACAATATGTCTATTCGAGACATATCATACCAATTAGTGGAGTTTCCATGTATCGAACATGTACTTGATATGGTCATACATGTACGGCTCCTCTTCAACTGCGAGATCATCAAGATGTATATTGCAGACAAACAGTATGGTATATTAAAAGATGACAACTTGGATATTACAAACTCATATTTCCTAATTTCGAGAAATTTGCATGGCAGTGTTATAAAAGGCATTGGGTGGAGCGACCACGAATCAAGCCCTTCCTCGCCTCCAACCCCCCACCCCCATTTTGTCACCCTTATTTTCTGCTGCCACCTTGGTCTTTCTACTCGTGAAAGGGGATAAAATGGATTAGGGACCGAGTCTTGATCCAATTTACAAGAAGCGAGTTAGGTTTTTAGCTGCTTTGTATGAAGCAGATTCAAGTTCTACGTAATGGTTCAAAATCTGACTTGTTTTGTGTAAACTGAGTTAGGCCTTGATCCCTAATAGAAGACCACAATGCCAGCATAGGGAGACAGAGAGAGTGATGACATGAAAGGGGTGACAAAGACGATGATGGGGGCGGAGGCAACAGTGATGGCAGCAAGGTAGAGCTTCTCTTTTCTCCTTTTTTTTGTCTTTTTCTTTTCAGCAAGGTGGGCGGCTTCGGCCCTGATTGGGCGGCCGTGTGGCTGCCTCCACCTAGGTAGTCACCATTGCCACCTTTTAAAACACTGCTGAGAGTTCAAGTTATTTGGCTTGTGCATCTTGGAATGCTCCCAATTAGCTATATGCTTTCTGACATGTTTTTGACGAGTTACCAGAGGAATTAAGACTTAAGAACGATATAGTGGTTTGGCTTATGTTCCCAGTCTGTAGATTACTATATAGTCCAGATATGTCCATTAAGTGGCACCTACGTGGAATTTTGAAGGAGAGACAAATATTTCTCTAACAAAAACAATGAAAAAGTGCAATAGATAGTGGCACAAAATGAACATCATCACCTACGGACTACACCAAATACCTTCTCCTCATAAACCTTTGTGATAAGATTATGAAGCCAATTACTAACACATAATTAGATTGGCAAATGGTCGTACATTGGTAGGCAACAAGGAGTGAGACACAAGTTTTTTCATGGTGTTGTACAAAGATTGATAGGTACCAAGAGCCAAGAAAACTAAATGCTTAATGGGGAATATTGTGATTTCAATTGGTTTTGACCAATGTTTCAAGTGGCTTTGACCAATGTTTCTCTCAAGCACATCATTCAACTATGAAAGAGGAATTTGTCCTGGGCAATGGCCAATGAGCTCCCACGATAACTTGAAGGAGAGAAAAAGGTCCACAAGATAGAACATGAAGATGTGCTATAAACAGCACGGCATTGGTGAAAAACATCATTGCCTATGGAGTAGGTTGAAAACCTTTTTCTCACCAGCCTTTTGATAAGATCATTGAAGCCAATAACTAACTCAAAGTTAGACAAAGGAATGAATGGTTTCTTTTTCTTCTAGGGGCAGCAGCTGCCTGTACAATCCTCAGAGGAGACCTGCGGCTGTTTCATGTACATCATTGAAATATGAAAGAAGAAGCTGTCCTGCCAAAGAGCAATGCCAATGAACTTCCAAGGATAAATGTCCGAGCACCTTCTCCCCGGGGGGAAAAAAAAGAAAGAAAGAAGAAGCCTGTACGTAAATGCAAGAATAGAGCAGGAAGGTTGGCCCATAACACAGTTACAATCCGCAGGTCTTCTAAAGCAAAGGGTAAGGACTGAGCTGCTGATGATCAAGCAAGAGAAGAGTGATAAGATTTAGGAAGCATCTGGTCTGCTACAACCAGATAGAAAGTGGGATGTGGAGAAAAAGATTTTAGAACTCTTTTTGTAAAAAAGGGAAGAATCCCTCAGAAAAAGACATGTGGTTGTTGAAAATACGGGTATTAAAATAGAAATCTCAGAGATACTTTTTTAAGGGCAAAACTGAAGACAATTTATGAAGTCAACAAAAGGGCTTTGACTTATTTAGGTTTCTTTCTCTACAAAATTAGAGTATTCGCACATTTCTTGATAGTTGTTGTCATTCTGTCAAAAGAATGCAATTAGAATTGCATTAAATCCTTATTTTTTTATCACTTACAATCGTGTGACCTAGAAAGCAAATTAGAATGCAAATTATACAATCTTTTATTATCAATTAGAATGCAAATTACAGTTTCAAATAAATTATAACAAGTAACTGAAAACAAATTATAGATTCTGACGGACTACAGCAATATTCTGAAGGCAAAACATTTTGGCTAACTGTAATATGATTAATGAAGGAAAACATCCATAAAATTTGGGTTGAGAATGTGATGATTACATTATTTGCAGAATAAGTACTTGTATAGCTAAAAAATATCCATGCAGATAAGATTAAAAAGTAACTCACTTATAACAAACCGTCTAACAACTCATGGGAATATAATAAGATACAATTCAAAATATTTGATAAGATGTAATATTTGATTTGATAGGTTTTATTGTCTAATGGTTTAAGAATGAATAGAACAAACAAATTTACAGATTAGACTTTGAAATTGATACGCAGACTGTCTGGATGATGAATTATTGCTAATAAATAGAACAGAGACGAAGAACATACGTAGACTGAAGAATAAATTACCAATGTTCTTACCAGTAAAGTAATTAGTTGTATAGAAAGGAGTAGGAAAATATAGAAGCCGCCTATAAATAATTATAATGTCGAGAAGGTGACACAGAGAGCAGAGACACATCACCAATTAAATACACATTACTGATAGAGAGTGCTCCCGCTGCAAGAGGGGTGCACATGAAAGTAAAAGCACAGGAAAGACGTGAAGAAAATCGTAATTGCCTAGTAGTCAATTAATAGTCGACATGGGAGAATATTGCTGAGAGAGTTTAACTGAAGAGAGAGAATTATTGATGATGTTGAATGTGGACGCAAAAATGGAGTTGTAATTGGATGCACTTTATACCATGCTAGGTCCTCAACCACGATAATAGTTTCTTTATGAAAATAATAATATAACAAGGGAATAAGGAGTTAGTGAATATCCACTGGGGACACTAGTAAACCCGAAAAATTGCCCAAAACTATCTGATATTTTTTTTTAAAAATTGTTAAAAATACTTTCCCCTAACAGTATAAGTGGATGTGGGAATTGGTATTCTTCCAATATCAGTAGTAATGTGTTATCATATATCTCAAGTTTGGTAAAAGGTAGTGCATCCACCAATTTAGCACTTACATAATGCAAGAGAAAAAAATTCACCACCTATCTACATCCATAACTAGCTTGATAGTTGTTAAAGCTCTACATAATCTTATTTCTAACTTAATCGAGATAGTGGGAAATGATTGAGATATGATTGAGACTCTGATGAGCTTTAACAACTATTTATGGATGTGATAGGTAGTTAACTTTTTTCTCTATAATAGTATCAAATGCTAAATTGATGGACTCTACCTGCTACCATACATGAGACATAGGATGGAAAATTAGAAATATTGTCAGTTAAATACAAATTCTCATCTCCACCTATGCCAATGGGGAAGTGCATTGTTATAATTTTACAAAAAAGTATCGGATGGATAATTATCGATTTCACTTTCGACTTGATGGCTCCTAGTAGTTCATGGAAAGATTGGAGCACATCAAATTGTTATGCTGCACATCAAGTCCACACATCTGCTTTTAACCGCCTACAATTCGCTTCTTTGTTAGCATACACTTCATTCAATACTAACCCTAGCCAGGGTAGGCTTTATTGGAAGTAGTGTTCAAAAAAACATTCTATGCGGGCAATTATGCGCCCACATAGCCGTATGCGGTCTGCAACCGCAAATGAAACGGGAAAATCGTCATATCCATGCGGACAGGGTGATTATGCGCCCTAAAAAACGATTATGCGGATTATGCGCCCGCATAATCCGCACAATCGTTTAATGGGTTTCGATTGAAAAACACACACCCGACCCATACCCAAAAACCCAATCCTTTAAAATAACCATCGATCGATTTTCTCCCCTAAACCGATCGCGACGAAAATCCTAAATTCCAATTTGCGCTTCGTTCCCCTTTCCTTCCACTCAAAATCCACTTCTATTCGACCCCCGATCTCAAACGGGAAACCGGCGACGACCTTAAAGGAAGATTCTCCGGCGACGGCCAGCTTCAAGGCGGTTTTTTCCGGCGGCCAAGTAATATTTTTTTCTTTTTCTTCGTTTCCACTTCAAAGTTTACACCTTTTTAGGTTTTAATGATTATTTTGTTTGGTTTTATTCTTCTTCTATTGTTTTAATCATTTAATTTGGTATAAAAGGTAGCCCTTTAGTTGTGTAAAATGATTTGAATTTAGAGTTAGGTCAAAATGGGTTAGGGTCAGCCCTTTATTTTCTGTTGGTTTAAATTAATTCTTCTTGATTTTCGTTGGTTTTATTTGGTTATTGAAGCTTACTAGCTTCGCTTTAAATTTTGGAAATTTGTTGAATGTTGTTTGGTATTTTAATTTAGAAATTAGAGTACTCATCTGAAAGAATCTAGGCTTCAAGGAGTTATTTGTTACAGAGTACTCATCTGATGGATGCTACAGATTTTTGTTTATGGGTGAAGTGTTATTTGTTACTGGTTACTAGAAAATTAGGAGTTATTTGTAGATTTTTTTTTTGTTAGTATTTGATTTGTTGGTTGCTGGTTTGCTGGTTACTTATTTTCCTTAATGGTGAATTATTGGTTGCTGGTTGCTGGTTGCTGGGTGAAATGTTATTTGTTACTTAACTAGAAACTTTTTCAGTGAGTTTATTTTGTTTTCTTTAATTGTCATGTAAGAATTTCTTTAAGGCATAAAAGTTTATTTGTATGTCATCATCAATGGCCTCTAATTTAAATAGTTGTGAACGGCCAAATCCATCCAGTGAGAAAGATAGACAGATTCCATTGAAACCACCAGGATCAAATGACATTTGGTGGAATTATGGAAGGCTAATATAGAGAGGATCCTATAATAATGTAAAATGTATCAAATATAATAAGATTGTGAAAAGGGGAATAAATAGATTAAAGCAAACATATTGCAGGAGTTAGAGAAGTGTCAGTATGTGTGCTTGCCACAGATGAAGAGAGGCGCATATGCAGGCAGAACTTGGAGGGAATCAAAAGAGAAAACTTGACAAGCGAAAAGCTGATTATGAGCTCCAGGAAGAGATGCAGATATCAGTAGAAAGAGAGAGAGCAGAATCCGAACTCACTGGAAATCATAGACCCCGTGTTAGTGGCCCACTGAACAGATTAGTGATTAGTGGACGAAAATAAATAGAAACAAACAGTTATCAATGAAGAAAAGAGAAGAAAGTTGAAAGAGCTGGTGCATGGTTACGCGGCCATGTGGGCATATGCCAAAGGCATTCCTTTTAACACTTTTGACTGTGAGGAGTTCGATTTGTTTTGTAAGGCTGTCGGCAAGTATGGTCCAGGATATAAGGGGCCCAGCTAATATGAATTGAGAGTGCCTCATTTAGATAAGACATACAAAAAAATTGAAGACAACTTAGAGAAGTTAAAGGAAGCGTGGAATGAATATGGTTGCAGTATTTTGACTGATGGATGGACCGACAGTAAGCATAGAAGTATTATGAATTTATGTGTCCATTGCAAGGAAGGTACAAACTTCATTAAGTTTATTGAGGACTCGACCAATGCACACACTGGCGAATATATGTTGAATTGGGTGGAAAACTGCATTAAGGAAGTGGGTGAGAAGCGTGTGCTGCAAGTGGTTACTGATAACCATCCCTAAAACCACAATATATTCTGACTCGTTTTGAAAAGACACTAAAGAGCTTCTGAATGTATATACTCTCTTGTTTAAATTGTTGAGAAATGTTGATGCTGATCGTAGACCTTCAATGGGTTTTATATATGGAATGCTGGAAGATGCAAAGGACGAGATCAAAACTGCTTGCAATCGAAAGGAGTCTACATTTAGACCAATTATTGATATAATTAAGAAAGAATCCAGGAGCAGACTTGATAGTATATTGCATTTGACAGCATATTATCTTAATCCCTATTATTATTATAAAGATAAGACAATCTAAGACAACACACTAGTAAAAAATACAGTCATGCATTGTATATGCATATTTTATACTGAGGATGACATCCAAGATCAGATTAGCTCGTATGAATTTCTCATCTACAAGAATAAGGGGAGACTTATGAGGAGTGACATGGCAGAAAGGTACCGATTGAGCTTTAATGGCACGGATAATTTCGATTCAGGTAACCTTTATACGTGAAATTTAAAAGAATTGAATACTAAATTATATTCTTTCTAATTATTAACATATTATTATATGTTGCTTTAATAGCTCATTGGTGGGATTTTTATGGAGGAGAGGCACCAAATCTTCAACAGATGGCAATTAAGATCCTAAACTTGACAAGTAGCTCTTTAGGGTGCGAGAGATTTCAGTGTATTTGAACGGGTAAATACTAAATACTACTAAAAATGATTATATATTTTATAATTTTCAATTACATTATTTTCATAGTTTACACTCTAACCTTCTCTTTTCTCTTGTACAAAATCATATTTAAATTTATAGATACATACTAAGAAAAGGAACATGTTGGATGCTAAAAGATTGAATGATCTCGTTTTCGTTCAGTTTAACAAAAAAATAATACAAAAAAGGAATGTGAAGAAGGATGGAGATAGTAAGGATGCGCTGATTGCTTTAGATGATTCCAGAGTTTTGAACTAGAAAGATGAATTTGTTAGAGAAAGAGAGAACGATAACGAAGATGAGATCTTTCCTGATTCTGGTTTGACATGGGATCATGTTGCTGTGGTGAGTGGAGCTAATGAAGATAGACTCATGAGGAGCAAAATGACACTAAGAATGCAGTAGAAAGGAGAGCACAACAGGGTTAATCCAGGACAGTTGTTGAAGATATTTCCGAACATGATCAGATAGAGCTGTTTTGGAAGAAGAGGGTGATGAAGCGAATGAATATTATGATGATAGCTCCGAGGAGGAGTTGGAGGACAATGTTCAATATGAAGATGACAATGAGGATGAGTAGAGAACTTATAGAATGGGATGAACTGTGTTTGACATAACCTTGTATTATTTTTTGAACGTGTAAAACTAATTACATATGTAGTTAACACAAACATATATTAGCAATATATAGATTATTATCATATGTTCATTTATACATGCATTGTTCATTTATATGTGTTAAAACTTTCTTATATATCATATATATATTGATCCTCATTCAGTTTTTCTTTTCGATTTGCAAGTGAGCGACGTTTTTGATCTATACATATATGCGTCGTTCTTTCTTTTACATTGGGAGTTAAGAGATAATTCTTTCTATCTTTTTAATTTCTTATATAGAACCAATTTATATTCATTTTACATACTTACGGTTATTATTTATAATTTTTAGAGTTTTATAGCACTTAATATATCCATTTTTAATAATTATTATATTAATATATATTAAAATATTAATATTCCGCATAATTCCGCATAATCCGCATAATCGGCGTATAATCCGATTATGCGTTATGCGGTCCTGGACCGCACGCATACTGAAAACGTATTTTAGAACATTGATTGGAAGCCCATTATCACTATGCTCACAGCCCGGCTGGCCTACCAACGGTAGTGGAAATTCTCCCGTTTTCTAGTAAAACGATGAATTATTACCATCATGGCCCTTGAGGGTTATTTGGATTGAACACTTCAAAAAAAGACATGAATGTTCATCATTTGAATAAAAAAGCATTGTTAGTTTAGGCGCATCTTGTTGGATGGGGACTTTTAAATGAAAGCCGAATCATAGCAAAATTAAAGAGGAATTTAATGTGAGCATCGAGGAAAATAGTGATGGTATGAGAGTTAAAGTTGGAAAAAAGAAACTAGCGGAACTGGCATAACATATGCAAAACATAACTAGAGCACCAACACCAGTGATTATATCAATTTAGAACTTGATACTATGATAGAGAAAAAAAAATTAAACTACATAACCACATCCATTAATATCTTAATAAGTTGTTAAAGCTCATTAGAAAATCAATCATTTCCAACTATTTCAATTAAGTTGGAAAAGATTAAGATTCTGACGAGCTTTAATAACATAATCAAAATATTTATGGATGTATATAGGTGGTCAATCTTTTTCTCTAGCATAATATTAAGTGCTAAATTGATGAATGCGCTACCTGCTACCAACTATATGATACCAATTTTCATTTCTACTCGTGCCGTTAGGGGAAAGTGCATTTTATAAATTTGGAATAAAAAGATATCAGATAGTTTTGGGCAACGACCTCCCTTTGGACTTTTATGAGTCCTAGTGGCTCAAGAAAAGTCGAAGCATATTATCTGGTTGTCGAATGGAATTACTCTCCTTTTGGTCCCTGAAGGTTATTTAGAGTGAGCACTTTAAAAAGTGAACATAAATGAGTGTTCATGGAGTTTGTCTTGGATCTCCTCCTTGAGTTCCATTTATTTTATTTCGAAAAGCATGTCCATGATTTGTATAAGAGCGTTTCCAGTTTCTGCATCAGTGGGGACTTCGAAGCGGCAGTGCAATCATCTCAAAGGTATGAAGGAATGTACAGTTAGCAGGCAAGTAGCTATTTTGCTGAGAGCATCCAACTCTTTGTTGAACGTTTATCCGAATTAAAATTTTAACTTTCGTCAAAATGACACCTCCTATACCAAGTTTATTGTTATAAAAAAAAGTATTAGACCAGCTTGATTTTGTTAGAAATGATATTGATGTTGATAAGATAGATCAGATGATAGTTAGAAGAAAAAGGAAAACCACTTCCTTTCTTCGTGAGAATAATTTGACTTCCAAAGGACCTGCTCAAAGAGATTGTTATCTTTCAATAGAGCTTTTCTAATATGACAAACTCTTACCTGATCTAGGAACTAATTTAGCTCAAAAACAATAATTGACATATGAATGGTGGTGACCCTAATGGATTCCATATGTTATTTTTAGGGTTTATCATTGTTCCTGATGGACCAAAACAACTCCCAGTACTCTTGTAATGCTATCATTTCTGGTAACCATGAACCCACGAGTAGATCACAAGAAACTGATTGCATGACTGAGGATTTGGTATTCATAAAAAAAATATCATGAACAGAATCTTAAATGATGCTCGCATTCCTAGCAGGTTCACCTCTACTGATCTAAATCAGTGCTCTGATGCCACGTGTACTTAAACCTGCACTGGGCATGAACAAAGGTGGCACAGTGCAACAGTGGTAGGGTGATTTGGCGACTAGTAAGTACGAAAACGAATACAAATTCGGACATGAATACAGATATGGACATGAGATATGACAATATGGCAAGGACATGGAAAAAACCTAAATATAAGTATACATTATTTTATTATTAGTATAATAATTTTACTAAAATATTCAAAAAGAAATCACAGGCATGTATGAGTTCGTCTCTTTATTCTTTTTCAAAGGACAAATCTCGCCATCAACCTCTCCCTCTATAGGTAATGAAATAAAAAGCGAATATTATAATGACAGCGAGTCATTGATCACCGTATAGTGTGAACACAAAAAATTATTTTCTCAGATATGAAACCAAAAGAAAATATTAAAATACAATCACACAAATCTAACTAAGTATAGATAAAATTACAAATTTAACAATATTTTTTATTTTTTTCAGACCATCTAAATCTTTTTTTTAGATACAACCCACAAAAGTACGGTCACAGCAACAACACAGTATTTTTTTCTTTATTTTATTGGACACATCGTATGAAGTGTTCAACACGAGTTTTGGCGTGTCTATGGTGTGTTGGTATTGGACATGCGTCCAACACAAACACGACACCCTCGGTTGGATATCCGTGCTTCTTAGTTTGGTGACAAGAGAGCTTGGATCACTCCGATAGCATGTGAAATTTAGGTTGCAAATGTGATGATTCCATTAGATTCATAACGAATGCACAAGTACAATGATACCCCTGCAGATAAGATTAAATAACATCTAGCTATAACAAATCTCTCAATAACTCACTGCAATGTGATAAGGTGGAATCCTAACAACTCAGAGTATTTGAATAAAGATATACTCTCAAATTGTTAGGTTCTACTATCTAACATATCAGCATATGAAACATCAATAACAAAACAAGAAATCAGATTACCCAATTTGATAAGCTGCAGCCCTGTCGGTGCTTGTAGAAGCTACCCAAGTGTCACTGCAAAAGAAATTTCGACCTCCAATAACAATTGCCACCTATAAGAGCCAAAGAACAGAATCACCATACGATATAAACAAATTAAGAAGACAGGATATTTAAAGAATTACAATTGCCTGTTGAAAACAAAAACTTGTAAGTACCTCTATACCAATACGGCTTGCCATTGCAACTTCCCTAGCAATCAACATAATCACCTGAGAAGAAACCAATTTAAGACTTGGATGTATTTAGACAAATAAGTACCCGTCTTATAGTCTAAAAAGACTATTGTGCTAAAGCCATCCAATTATACGAAAACAGGCATATAATACCAACTCTATTTAGACTGTTATGCTAAAGACATCTATATAGTGTATAGGTAAGAACCTTTGGGTCGACATTCTGCGGACCAGTCCCAGCTAGTGCGGCACCACTGATTTTTAATACTGCTCTTTTCCATCTTGGATTTGATACTGATTTTATTTTGAAGTTATTTGCTAAGCTAGCTGAACCAGGAGCTGCAACTGGATACCTACGCGAGCATTTATTTGAACAATATAACATTGCAAACAAGTTGCCGAAACCCAATACACATAGAACAATGGCAGAAATAAACAATTTATATCTCACTCTTTCCCCGATGATACGTCAATAGAACTGATTTCTTTTCCTTTTCATGTCAAAAAATAATAATAATTTAGCTTAATGAGAGCTATAAAACAAATAACAAATCACGTTTCAATTATTACCAGCAGGAATGAGTTCATTGTCAAATATATAATAAAGGTAATCAAACTAATTAGCAATTTACCCAAAGAAGAGCCTGAATTTGAAAACCATATACATTGCAATGGCCTCCCCAGTGACCAAGCACATTGCAATGTTGGGAATGCTTGAAACATGCATCTATCTCCAAGTTTCATCAAAACCACCACATTGCTAATGCCACTGTTCTAGTATACAAAAAACATCCCACCTTCAGAGAGATAGCAGCATTAAGAGTTTCTAAAATGCTTATGACCTCAAGATAGATTACACTTTCAATAAAGCAAGGACAGAATAAATTCTTCTATCATGAAATGAAAGATTTTGAGATGAAGGCCGGATAATTATACATAAAGATATAATGCAAGTCATACAATCTGTATTAGGCATGGCTATTTTAAGTCTATATAACTAGGGCGAAAGAAATATATGCTCCAAATTCAGCAGGACTTTGGATCAATAAGTAGATAGAAACATACTTCACAATAACCTATAGAATTGTAAACATATTCTGAATAAATAAAAAAATCTTCATAAAATATTTGTTTTCCCAAGTCTCATAACCATCAAGCTTTCTGCCAACTACCCGAGTGCCTCATGTTTGGCCTTAGATATCCAAACATGCAATCGACTACTATCAAGGGAAACAAAGTAGTTCCAAGGAGTGTATCATCCACAAATCTACCCCAGAACTTGTAATAATCTATTTTGGTTTTACCCTTCCCTCCAGATATCCAGCTATGCATCCGTTCCTCACAGGCCATCTCAGCATCAAGTAAATGTCTGCATCGTCTTACCCAGTTTAAGTGCAACCTTTGGACCACCTCTTAAGTACATCTTTTGATACCACCTTCCATTGACACCAATTATTCTCGCAGGCAGATAACCCTATTTGATACATAGACAGTATGATTGTCATTAGATTCTTATTGGATTCTCGTTGAATTCTTCTACATAAATTCTATGGTTATGTAATTATATAATAGTGTATAATGTATATATGCATGGTGGAATTGTTTGTGGTATTTTAAGTACAAACTGGTCATAGAAATAAGTTTGTGAGTTAGGTTGTTAACCTATTAAGTTATAAAACTTAAGTTACAATGAATGGATTATAATTTTTCAAAGCACATAACAAAATATTATTTAATTGTTGTATAAATGGATAATCCGTATCAAATAGTTTTCTTGAACGGCTTATCTGCATATCCGACAATCATACCAATATCTGTGAACCCAAGTCTCCTTTCAATTTTTCGCACACAATCACGTTAATCAAAGTTGTAATAACAGTATGTAGCCCAGAGCATAAATATATGTACACAGTTGTGCATAAAACAGGTGCATGTGGCCTAAACTACTTGTATATAGGACACTCCAGCTAATTATGAAGCCTAATGTTCAGGAAAAAGCTACTTCCTTATATGAAAGGACTCTTCAAAAAAACAAGGGAAAAAAAAAATGAGCCCTTCACTTTCTCCAATTTTATCGTTGCAGTTTACGTAATATATGCACCTCTCCCATGGCCATCTCATCTTCAATTATTCTCTCATTTCTTTTTATCCCTTATTCCTTCCCATTCTTTCTCCTTCTTTCCATGATGTTCTCTTTCTCATGATACCCCTTACCCTATTCTTGATTTAAAAAAAAATAGAACACTAGCTTTTTTTAAACAAAGGTTGTAAATTTTATACTTTCAAATGTTAATGCTATTCTGTTTCAATTTGCTTGTTCTTCAATAGTTTCTTATTGACTGTGGTTTAATGAGGTAAATGTCATTTCATATCCACATAATCATCAAGTTATGTCATTTAATATCTACAGAATCATCAAGTTTGCGTCTAGCGCTGCCTCCTCCAACAAATGCCAACAAGCACAAGTCAAGTAAAAATAGGCAGTTGTGGAAGTTCTAGGACCTCTGGGATCTAACAAACAATACCAGGCAACCTGAAAATAGTGATTCTTGTTAGGAATTCTTGAAGCTTAACTGGAGGATAATAACGACATCACAAGGTGTAACTTTTGCATTGAAATATACATCGATATCATTACAAATCAAACAACATGTTGACAGCATTTCATATCTTTTGCTTAAATAAAGACATAATGCTCAATAGAAATGAGTGGAGAAGGATCATCCATATGATCGATCCAGCGTGGTTCTGTTTTAGTTCATATAGCTTACCCCAAATACTTGGGATAAAATATTTATCTGTTATTGTATTTTTTGCTAATATTTTTAATATTAACTTATATATCATCTTGGTATTTATTGGCTAATGTGGCGTTTTTTTCCTTCAATGAGTTTCAACTTTCAACCAACAAACAGGGTTTGGGATTCATTTTGAAGCTCTAATTTGTTCTTGCATATTAGCAAAACACCAAATCCATTCACCTCTACCAAAAATCTTGAAAACTAAATTTTTAATTAAAGAGCAAGGGAAAATTTCTCATGCCATAGGAGAATAGAATGCCATAAATCTACACTGGGAAGTTTCTTCAGCTTCTTCTAGTAATATCCAACACTCCAACACCATATTTAAGGTTCAATTCTCCCATCCTTGATTTTTCTACCTATCTCTCCTTATTGCTCATTGAGTTGCTTGCCCCACTCTTGCAGCAATACCTGCCGCCACTGGTCCACTATTGTTGTTGTCTTTTAGCTAAGAATGAGAAAGAGCATGGGCAAACTCTAACTCCAACCATATCAATTCAAAACAGCCCGGCCTTGATCCACCTGTTTTATGTTTGGACTGAATCTGGTTAAATATATTAGAGTTTATTGGTTGATTGGACATGTCCAAACCAACCCTAAAAGCCCAACACTCAAAAGCCTTATATCCAATCCATCCTGTAGACGTGATTCCTTAAAGCCACAACAAATTCTATATTTAGTTCCTGGATCAACACTCACGCTTCAAGCTTTCGGTTCTCATTCTGGCTCTGCAATCTCTACCAATTTTCCCCCCGAGTCCTAGGGTTACAAAATAGCCGCCCTTCAGAAAAACTATTTTCTAGGGTTTTTGAAAGAGGATGGTGTTGTTTCGGAAGTTCTTTTATAGAAGACACCCCATGGGTTTTGGGAAATTCTGGAGAGAATTTATGGTAGGGTTTTTTCTCGAAAGTATGGTGTTGTATGTCATTGCTGCAGTGAGATTCGTTGTCATTTTAGGAGTTTTGTGGATAAATTAAGTTGACAACTGAACCTTTTGGAGTTTAGGCTTTGCTTTCTTTGGTTTATTTTAGTTGGAACTAGTTCACAAGTTTTGATACGAATTGTTGTGGGATTATATAAATTGCTATGAGTATTTTTGTGGACTGTTTGGTTTGATTTTGTTATTACTATTGTTATGTTAAGTTTAAATATTGAATTTTTTTCGCGCTTATAATAAACTGCATAGATTGTACGAACTGGAACCAATAGACTTGATATACGAATCTATTAAACCAATCTTCTACATTTATGAAACTTTTTTTTGGCTTATTTTTCCAGTTTGTTAATCGTCAAAGTCGTACTATGGATTTGGAGCCCTTGGTGTAATTGCTTTGATTTGTCAAAGTTTTATTCTTTTGCTTTAATTTTTTATATGGACATCCAAAAATCTTATGGACTGTCTGAAGCCCAATGGGTCGGATTACGCGTTTTCTATAATAGCCCACTAGGATTTTGGATCAGCCCAAAATCCACAACTTTATTTTGTACATTGAATAGATCCAGCCCAGTCCGGCTCGGCCCTACACATTCTCATCCATACTCCTAACATCTATATACATTGTTTCTATAGTTAATACATTCCATGATTTAGTTTATCTATGTATTGGGCGTGTGGCATGATAATGCTACTCTTAAATGTCTTTGCATGCATGAGATATCATTTTTAATAAATATGCGGCATCTAGGACATTACAACCATCTTAAAGTTATCAACTAAACACGTATTAGCTGGTACCCTGATAAATTGCCCAAATCCACTATATTGAACGAAACACCCAATCAGATAGAATCAAAGAGTAAAGATATATGAAATTTAAAACCTTGGCCAAGGATAATGACACATTTGGAGGAAAAAGAACAAAGATGTAGGATGGAAGATGTGGATCTTCATGGAAAAGTATGGTGCTCAAGCCTCAAGGATAATGGTAACTTGGAGGTAAAAGGAACATTACAAACATTTTGCTTTAAGTTCAGGACGTCAAGGAGAAAAGGGACAGGTTCTGAGGTGCCACAGGACCACTAGACAGTGTGTAAATAATACACCACATAAAACAAATTGGACTTTAAGAAAAGGGCAACCCAGTAAAAGAATATACTAATCACATAACGGTATGCAGTGCCATATGACACTGCTCACATTTTGTGTAATAGGGCACTGGATACAACGGAGCAGTTCGAATCGTGCTACAAGAGCCCTTGCCAATACCAACTGCAAAAGTTTTTTCTAGAAAAGGCATAGGACTTTTGCATGCATGTAGTAACCCACATCGTCCTAGGAGCAGTATTTTTCGGACCCCTTCCCTGCAAAACACTTGCTTCCTTCTTTCAAAATCAACTGACTGTGAAAAATGCCCGTTGGCAGAAATATAGATCTGATTTATTTCATGCACCAGCAACACAGAACTCAATGAGAAAAATGGGTAAAATTATGATATGACATTAAGAACTGCTGGAGGATGTTGGTTTGCGAATAAAGACTAGTAAAAGATCACATCAAAATAAGAGAGGGTTCATTTAATCATAGGAAATGTGGAGGTAAAAAATATAAAGGGAAACTGCAAGTAAATGAATTGAGTTAAATGGAATTGAAGTCAGTGCATTTATCTGCATCAAGAATGGAATAGTAGTACCTTTTTAGTTGTCTGGAGGTGGGAGTGGAAGCTCCACCGAGGGCAGAGGATTTGTCCTCATCGATAGGAGCCTTTGATGATGAAGATGAAGATCCAACAATCTGCTCCATTTTCTTGAACCAAGGCCAGTGGCTAACAGCGAGGCTTCCGCTGCTGAGGCGCTGGCACTCGACCTTGTAGCGCTTCTTGAGATTGTCCACTTTGTTCTTGCACTGCTCCACACTCTTGCCAGACTTGTGCTTATCGCAGCGCTCGCTGACAATTGTAGCAACATCCTCCCAGTCTCTCCCCCGCAAATTTCCACGATTCAATTGAACGTATTTCTCGGTGTATGCATCGAGAAGGCAGGCGATGGCTAAGTCGCTCCATTCCTCACGGTCCTTTCTGTAGTCCCCCGAGGATGAGGAAGGAACAACAACAACGGTGGATGCGGATGCTGGCCTCGACTTTTTCGTGTAATACATGGAAGAAGGGGATTCCCCATCGCTAAGCTCTTCACTGCGATCTCCTCGCTTATGATCCGGCGGCTGCCTTGATGGAGGCAGTGGATGATGCGCTGCTGCTACTGTTCCCGCTGCATCTCCACGAGATCTCTCGTCGTCTTCCTCGTCTGCCTCTTCTTGCGATTGAGGAGCGAAACCAGGGTCATCTTCGGCAGTGAAGCAGTGATGATGAGGATTGACGTCAGATTGGGCGGCGAAAGCTTCACTGTATGCCTCGTCAACACCGCTAATCTTTTTAGGGCTTGTTGCGATGGCGTTCAAAGGAGGAAGGGATCGGGGATGGACCGAAAAACCTCCTCCTCCTTTGGATGAGGATCCGACGTATCGATGAGAAAAGGGAACCGCCAGTTGCTGGGGAGGAGGATGCTGCTGCTGCTGCTGGACTTGGTGGTGGTGTTGGTGGTGGTGCTGGTGGTGGTGATGGACCTGTGAAGACTGTGCGTCGTCTCCGAGGAGCCCGTAATCTTCATCGCAAGATGCCATTTTTTCTCTTTCCTTTTGATGATTGCGGGCGGCGACGGCTGCGACGTTAGGGTTAGGGTTAGGGTTACGCTTTCCGGATCCGATCGAAGCGGAGGGGGCACGATATGGGACGGGAGGCAGACGACGTTAGCCACAAGGTTCCTATTCTGTATAAGAACCCAGCTGATTATGGGTAACGGAGGGGCACTCCGTGACCTACACCCTACGGGGCCGTTACGGGCTGTGACGGCCCCGTTAATTAACACCGCATACTTTCTGCAGGGCTGGGTCCCACAAAAGCTTTGCACCCGCACCCCCCCTACCATCCCGTCACTGCGTTTGATGTGAGCGTTCGGATGCCCAATAGATTTATATATATATAGATATATATATATATATATATATATATATATATATATATATATAAGATTTAAGTAAATACTTTTTACAAAATAAAAATTATTACAAAAAAGTAGAAAATAGATACATAAATTTTCTAGGCTGTTAATTCTTCTTGGCTCAAAACTCGGCTGTTTTGTTTGACTGTATCACCACCACACGTTTTCATTTGTTATTACCAGTCAAAAGATGCGTTTAAAATTTCGTAAAGTTCGGTTATTCAAAAAGCACTGTTGTCATAAAATCTAATTATTATTTTTGAAAGACATCTACAATCTATGGAAACTCTATAAATTTTAATTTATTTACCTGTAAAATTCATAAGCCTATTATTTTAGTCAAAATTACAACAAATTAGTTCTTTTTTTTTTTTTCATTTCGGTAAACCACAATATAGTTCTCATATTTAATTAAAACAGAAATAGAAATTTTAAAAGTATTAAAAATTTTTATATAATGACAAAGTATTTGTTCTCACATGTCAACTTGTAGAAGTCTTTCTTAAAAATAACTATATATTTCCCTCTTATAGAAATGATCATCAATTTTTCTTATTAATTTTAATTGTTTATCAACAAAATCAGGTATTTTGTTTAATAAATTTTTGTAGTAACTTACTGTTTAATGAAATTTTAGTAATATTCGTCAACATAATTCTTTTATTATATTTGTCAACATAAGTGTTTTTTTTTTTTTTTTTTTTTTGAAAGTCCTCTCTAAGATGATCTGCTGCTAGGTAAACAGTTCAGTAATATTGTAACTATATATATATATATATATATATATATATATATATATATATATATATATATATATATATATATATATATGCAATACCACTCTTTCTTTTTCCTTGATTTTCAACAAACGCTTACTGACTCTCACTGCCTAATAGGAGTGAGGAACAATGAATATTCATGGCATGAATATTTTCCGATGATTTCATGTGGGAATTACACAATTTATTAGGAAAAGGAAAGGGAAAGGAGAAAAACGAAAAACCTATGTAAAGATAAGATACAAGCTATATTGAAAACTCTGAAAATACATCCCTAACATCAAATGATAAGGGAACTACCACTGCCAGCCACCATAAGAAAAGGCCACTTACGACGCCTGATCTATCCAATCCGTACGCTCGAATGATAACAGTAGTCTTTCTTATTTTTGTCCTGGCAATGGCAACACTCACAGAAGAAGAGTTTTCGTATAGATATGCTGCTGAACTATAAATGGTGGTAGGAGAGAGAAGGTGATGCCAAAAGACCGCATTCGTTACAGCAGCAATTACCCAAAATGAAAGAGTTGGCACAGAAATTGATAATGTCGCCCCGGAGGCATTGCAAGCCACTAAGGAAAGAAATAAAACCAAACTGTCAAAGAAACAAAAGCTCTGATAATAAAGATTTCTTGGCTCTTTTATTCCGTGTAAATTAAAATAATAAATGATCTATTCCGCATTGTTCTGTTCTTTCACGGCTAAGGGTTCATACCACTCTGGTGCAAACCCTGCTGCTTTCCTTGCTGTTTCATTGAAAGGCGGCTTGAGTGCTCCTCTAAAGTACCTTCTCACAGTGTCGTGAAACAGTGGAATGACCAACATACCATCATAATCACTACCACCTTTTTCTTCGTTTGATTCCTGACATCCGACACGAAGGCCCTCTTCTTCATGGATGGCTGGTTGTTGCTTTGAGAGGCCTTCAGGATTCTCAGAGCTTAGGCATCCAGGAATAAGTGCTGCATTTGGATGCTCACCAAGCTTCCTGAGACACAAGAACCTGAACCACTTCACACCAGCACCGCAGTGTGTAATTTCCTCAGGGTACACAACTGTTTCTAACAAGTTTGCTGTGCATTCATCCCCCCCATTCCGGAAGCGGGAAATGATGGATGGAAGAACATCAAGCCCCCTGGCCTACCTTCGACAACATGTCAACCATCAAAACACAAAGAAATTAGCCATACTTTTCATTATACATAAATGATGCATATGTAGCTGAAATTGCAAAAGGATTTAAACTAATATACACTACTGATAATGGGTGCAGAGTCGCCGAGAATACAAAGGAAAAGGTGATTTTTTTTTTTTAAAAAAGAGAACGGACAGGAATTTCAGTTGAAGCCTAAATACCAAAAAACTAACCAAGCACAGGAAACAAAAGCTGCTGAAAAACGCAATCCTGACCAGATTAGTTAGATGGCATGCAAGCTGGATATAGAGGAAGAGATAATGGCTGGTTTGCCAAGATGGTAATTGGGAAGCAGGATATCAAAAGAATGTGATAAGATGTAAAATCCTAAACGAAGAGGAAAATATCATTCATCCACAACAAGATAAGCCCACAAAATCATTAAGATGATTGATATAAACAGAACAACATAAACCCAAGAAATCTCCAAGGAGTCACAAGAATTAAGGATGATAATTGGCCCGGGCTCGCAGGTGCCCCTAGAAAAAGAAAATTCAGACCTTGAGTTCTGGTTTGGCCTCGACAACGGGCTTTAGCATAAGAAGCTCAACCCTACTCTGCGAGCTTCAGACCGGCCCTTGTGCTTTTCAAGTGGCAACGCATTGGCTTAAGGTTTCAAGACTAAATTTCATGATCAACTTAACTTCTTAAAGAATATAAATAATAGGTCAAGCATTCAACTATTGATGCAATGACAGGGAAACTCTTTTAAAACAATAGCTGATAAAAAATTCACTCTTTCTCATATTTCAGACGTCAAAACTGGTTTGAAAAGCGAAATGAAATTTCATAGGTCTTAGGGGTGGGGCCTAAAATGTGCCTCCAAAAAGGTTGTGCTATTGGCTGTGGCAATGTAAGGCCACAGGTAGACCCTGGCCCTAAATTTTTTAAGGCCCTAGATTTGAGTCCTAACCTTATAAATCACGAAAGCTCAAGGCATGCCTCAGTGCACACAGGCCACACTCTATGGTTCACAAATGACAAAAAAATGTGTAGTACTAGTCGGCTACCACATCCCATCTACAATGAAAGACTAAGATCCATTCCCAACAATGCCCCATTACCATCAGGGAATTCTTTGAAAGATATTCCAATTTCATGTCATATCTAGCTTATCATTAAAGGAAATGCATCCACCATTCCTCAATATCAAAGTAATGAGTGAGAAAATGGTGTAAGAGCATATGATTGATTAGCATCAAACTTACAGAGACCATATACAACTTTTTTGGAAGCAAATATCTATTAAGAGAACTTTTTGTGTTACACCACCATCATGTAGAAATGTGACTCAGACAACTGTGCAGTCGAACTCTACGAGCTTGCTAAGCAATCACATGGTGTTAAAAATGTTCGCTTAAGATTCTTGTTGATTACTCTATTCTTTATAACTTGTAACTATGCATATTCTCATGAACAAGGCTAATAATGAACTTTCAAATAGAACTAGTATTGAAGAGTTTAATTGAGGTCCTGAGGATAAACTACTGTGGCCATGGCATATCCAAGTTGTTAAAAAAAAGGGTTATACACACACACACACACACACCTGGCAATTCTTCCTTGTTTAAAAATTTCCCCCTCAAATAGTTTGTAGACTAATAACTCTATCCCCAAAGTTACACAGATTGAGTTATAGAAAAAAGGTGAAATGCTTGTTATACCCCTAATCAATCCATCAGAACCTCCTTCCTCACAATAAACCCACACATAATTTCCGTTTCCATTCCTAAATAGTTTTTAAAATATCAAAAGCAAAAAAGAGAAAAGAAGAGATATTCTCCAGTTGCCTTCTCTTCCTCGCTTATTCACACTCTATTTCCATTGTTCTGCTCCAAAAAGAAGCCAAGCTGCACATTTCCCATCCCCCCTCCCAACCCAAAAATCAATAGTTGCCAATAGATTAGCAACTATGACCTTTCTTTCTTTCATCACATAAGTTTAGCAACCTCATTCTTTCATCACCTTTCACCCTCCCCATTAGTAGTTGCTCACATAAGTTTTTTGTCCACATAGGTAGCTCCTTAGAATAACCTCATATATATGTATATGTATGTATATAATATATATACGAAAATAATGGAAACGAGCTCATGCAATATTACCTGCAGTTTAGTACATTTCCACTATTTTCAACTTTTTTCCAAATAATATTTTTGGATCATGATCTCAATTCCTATGATTCACTCATACCCAACTTCTGGGACTTCATTTTTGATTTGCTTATCCATCAAGTAGACATAAGATTAATTATTTTCAATAAATATATCTTATATTTACTTGATGGAAAAATAAATAAACCCAATAACTCACAAAATTTGAACATAAAGAAGGAAAGGAGGTGGAGATCATGATTCAAAAAATTGAAAAAACTAATGGGCTAATTATTTTTTCACTATTAACTCACGTAACTTCGGTATGTTGGAGGCTCATTTAAACTAATCTCATATATATGGAAAAAGTGTACCTAAGGCCTAAGACCATGCTTGGGATAGTTTTGAAGTATTTTGTGGTGTTTTGAAGCTATGTGTTATGAAACATTATAAGAACACTTACTTGTAAGTTTTTGGATAAGTGTTTTGAAGTATTCTTAGAACATTCCAACGAGTATTTTTTAGAACACCCCAGATTCGGGTTTTAGAGTATTAAAAATTAGGGGTATTTATAGATTTGTCCCCTAAATCTTTATAAATTATAATTTAGTCCCCCCAAATCTTTATATTTAGAATTTAGTCCCCAAAATCATCTAAGCTACTATAATTTAGTCCCTCCGTTAGTTTTTCCGTCTATTTAGACAGCAGAATTTAATTCTAATTTTCTTTTAATTGTGAAATGATTTAAATACCTTTCCCTTTAATACCTACCTCTAATCCTAAATCTTTCCATCCCCAATTCCATTCGTCCCCAATTCCACTCGTCCCAATCGAGGCCAGGTGAGGCGGACCGGCAATCGACCTTCGGATCGGGGATCGACCCGCGGATCTAGAGGCGGAGCGGCGATCGACCCGCAGATCTAGAGGTGGAGCGGCGATCGAATGGCAGATCGGGAAGCGTCGAATCTGCGAAGCTGCGGTAGGCGATCGGCGGAACTTGAGGTGAGGGGCGACCGGCCGATCGGCGAAGTGACGACCGACGTAGCGGCGACCGAAGGAGCGGCGAAGCGGCTGATCTGCGTGGGAGGCGAACAAGGTAAGCTAGGGTTTTACAAGGTTAGTGTAGTTAGGGTTTTTGAAGTTAGATTTGTGTTAATTATTATTTGACAATAAAAATGGGCTGGTTCTAACAAAATCATACTACAGTTTGTGGAAGTGAATAAAATTATAAATCTGAATTGAAATTATTTTTTTCTAATTAGAACTGTCCCATATTGCCATAAATCTTGTTGATGTTCCTGATCCTGAGATTTTGAGCCTTGATCTTATTATTCATTATTTAAAGAGAAAACTCTTTTTTTTTGTCATACCTTCATCAAGAGAGTGGTGCACACAGTATTTTTGGGCGTCAGATTAATTTCTCTTTTGAATGGTTTGTAATATCCTTTAAAATATATATAGAGTTATTCGGTTCAGTCTGAATTTTAGTAAACTTGTTTTTGGTATCTGGTATGTGCAGGAACAATTGCAGGATGATATAGATTGGGTGGAAGGGCTGTTTAATAAGGCTCTTGAGACAGGGATTAGCATACAAGTATGTCTCTTTCCCGTCCTTTCTCTTAAATGCCGTTTGATTACGAGTTGCTGCATATAGAAGTTTGATAGCAACCCGTTACTAGTTAGTCCCTCGTGATGGCTAAGTGAATCAACATTGAATTATAGTGCAGGTCCATCAGTGGTGAAGAAATATCTACATTAGTGTTATCTGGCCAATACATTGTCGTTGCTTTAGTTGACAAAATTAAGCTAAGGTAACCTTTTTTGGAGTTTCTTGTTTTTATCTTATGAAGCCTCTACATATTGTTCAACATTGTTAGCTTCAATTTGATTGTTTAAAACATATCATTTCTTGATTCAAATATATATTATAGTTTAACTCCGGGATTCAAGAGAAAAGTTATAGTACCAAAGCGTCACTTAAGTGTAGTTGCACGTGAAAGTAGCCAAACGTTCGTTCCATTTGGTGAAGGAAGTTTTGCTCCACCATCTCAAACGCAACAATCGCAAACATCTCGCCGAGGTGCAAAATAAGAGAAAACTTTGTTAAAAAATTTGTGCTGCAAAAAATTGAAAAATTTGTGGTCATGAGCTCTGTTATTGAAAATATTTGTAATTTGATATTGTGTTGATCTCTATGTCGTGATTTGAAATGATGGTAAGTTGCAGTAACAATTGAAAATTTTGTTGCAAAACTGTGTTGTCATTTGAAAATATTTGAAATGAGCTATATTATGAACTGTTTCTTGACACATTATTGAACTACTTGTTACTTGTTGATTGTGATGTGGATGCATTTGTCAAAATATATATGTGGCCCCTAATTGATGTCAAATTTGTCAAATATTTGTAATGAGTTCTTTTATTGAAGTTTATACTCTCATGTACCCAAGTTCTCTGTTCTCAGTCCAGAGAAGAGAATTCTCAGTCCAGAGAACAAGCTCTCAGGACTGAGAGCTTGTTCTCTGTCCAGTTCTCAAGACTCTCAGTCCTCAGAGCTTGTTCTCTGGTCTGAGAATTCTCAGTCCTGAGAGTTTAATGGCTAGAGAGAGATAAAAATAGGATTTCAGAGGTAAAATCAGAAGATCATGTCAAAAATGGCTAGAGAGATATAAGAATAAGATTTCAGGGGTAAAATAGGGAAATCAGGTCAAAAAATAAATTTGGCTAACGAAAGTTAGATTGAGGGACTAAATTATAGTAATTTAGATGATTTGGAAAACTAAATCCTAAATATGAAGATTTGGGGGACTAAATCATAAATTATAAAAATGTAAGAGACAAATCTGTAAATATCCCTAAAAATTATTTATCCAAAAACACAATATCTCTTTTTTGTCATTCCAATTCTCTCCCACATCCATTTTTTTTTTCCTAATTAGGATATATTTGTCTTTTAAATGTTTATAAAATTCATAAAAATCATGAGAAAACTAAACTAGCAAGTACATATTTGAATACCCCAAAATCCATGATTAGAACACTCCAAAACATATGTCACGCTCCATTTCTATATACGGTACACGAATACGCACAACAACATATTTAGTTTGAATATGCTAAAAACTCTAATAGAATTTGTCATAATAATACTCAATAATAACTATTTAAAATTCAAAGGAAATTTAATTTTTCATTGCTTGGAACAAACTTTGGATACAATTGACTGGATAATAGAATAATATAAAACTAAATAAGAGGAGGTAATAAATTTCTAAGCCACTATTGTGCTTAAATCTAATCTTCAAAATACACAAGACCCTGCATCTGTTTCAGTATGTCCATCCGTAAGTATGGACATGCACACTCTGATCGTCAGATTGCAACCAAAATAGTATATGTAGAAATATTTGAAAGAATGTAAAAACATCATATTAATCAGTAACAATAAAATTAACTGTTACAGGTTAAACTTATTATCATATAATGAAGTCAATTTAATAACAGGAGTATCATTATCTAGAATATCATGTAATTAAAAAAGCTAACTAATGGGATAACATTATTTTAATTGTACATTATTTTAATTGTCTCTTGTACAGATCTAGAAAATGGTCACAAAATTGTCCAGTGATGAGTCGGGTGTACCATCAGGCAAATATGAATAATCAGGTGTGATTCAACAAATCATCACACACTTATGGTTAGAGATGGTAATGGATGCGTTCATAAGCCAAATTTTAGCCCGCTCTATACAAAATTTTGAATTAAAAATAAAAAAATTATTTTTCTAATTCAAAATTTTATATTTGGAGTGCCAAAATTTAGCTCATGGACGCGTCCATTACCATCCCTATCCATGATATGCGAAGTATTCAATTGTACAACTTAACATGTTATAACTGAAAAAGAGTATATTTCCATCATTCGGTTTTTCCTCCATCCTAGTATTATTTAAGTATAATCATGTTAAATCCAACTCTGGTTCTCATAATCTGTATATCAGATCATATACGATATTCCAATTCAGTTTTATTAGTTTGTTGACAACATAATTCAAAGAGTTCGTTTGATTTATTCTTTATTGAATATATCACAATTGACTAAATTAAAAATTTATTAATTTGAGACATTATAAAAATATCAGCTAGATAAATGTATGAATGCTTGAAGGTTTTTCGTGCTACACACGTTCCTTAATTAGATAACCAGTAAACAAGACAACTTGCCTACACACCGATATATAATGATATCGCAAACAGTATTTCTCCATAATTATACCTTTTATGTAATTTATCAAACATTGTATGCATTGAATATCCTAAAATTTAACTATACTATATGATTTAATAAATTTAATTACAAGTGCAAAACAAAAATAACAGAATTTCAATAACAAGAACAATAATAAGTAGTTGATAAGTTCATATGATATAACAAATCATTATAGAAATAAACAGTGATTAGTGAGTCCAAAAATAAACTTGCCTTGATTCGTTTCCCAATATCAATCATTTATCAATCACAACGAAGCAATCTACACAAAAAAATATTATTAGAATATTAAAAATAGATTAATATAAATATGAATTTAGATTATTTTTTGAGATTTTTTCTATATTTATAATGCACTCAAAATTGATATTAAAGTTAATTAGGTTTAACGGGTCTGAAATTAACAAATGGGTTTGGATCTATCTTATTGGGCCTATAAGATAATAGATGTTATTTTTAAGTTATTAGGTTTATCCGGGTAGTGGGTGAGCTAATCTAGAATCTATTAAAATAATTTAACTTAATAAGAAAAAGAGAGAGAATGTCTTACCTCTTAACAAAATGTGAGAATCCAAAAATATAGAAAGAGAAGGAAGAAGATGATCTTCTCCGACAGAGCATTGGTGGCTCCGGCGGTGTCTCTGGTGGCGACTCCAGTGAGGTGAGAGAGATGAAATAATTTTAGAAGATAAATTCTATGGTTGTAATGGGTTAAAAGTATTTTGATTTAGGGATTTATATAGGTTTCAAATTGGAAATTTAGAATTTGAAAGGTTTTAATTTCATTAAGAGATTTTAATTTTAGAATTAAAAAGAGAAGTTAAGTTGGAAACAGTGTTTTAAATATCGGCCGATATACCGGTATATCGGCCGATATATCGTTAAAATTGAAGAAACGAGACGATATGGGCATTTTTTTACCGTATATCGTTTTGGACTGGTTTGGGCCGATATATCGGCCACGTGGCGATATATCGGCCGGTATCGATATGTATAATACCGGCTGGTATTTAATAATATTGGTTATTGGGTTTTGGTTACGGTTTAAACCCAATAACCCGTTCAGATCCGACCCGTTAAGATATAAAACGGGTCGGGAGGGGAGAAAAAATCTATTTTTTCGCGTACTCTCTCTCTCTTTCTCTCCCGGCGATCCGAGACTCCCTCCCGCGACCAAAATCCTAACCCTAACCCCAAATTTCTCCAAATCTACCATAAATCTCTCTCCGATTCATTTTCTTCCACTGTCTGGCTCTCTCTCTCGTTCTCTCTCCTCGATCGTCGACCGATCGAGACGAACGGCCGAACCCTAACCCTAATTTCCCAATCCATCTATAAATCTCTTTCGTGTTCTCTCTATCTTTCTTCTCCGCTCTCCATAGCTCTGGGAGTCTTCGAAGGGTGCTCGCCGTTCGCCAGTGGAGCAGTCGCCGCCGGCCAGGTAAGTGCAGTTTGTTTTCTTAATTTAAATTTGATTTAGAATTATAAATTTCTTCAATTTCTTTTATAATTGTGCTATTTAGGTTTAATTGATTGTGATTTATGTTGGATTTTTTTTTTTGGTGTAATTTGAGGAGAATTGTTAAATTGGGGGGCTGAACAGTGAACCTGCGGGTAGGGGTAGTCTACAGTAATTCCTTGAATCACTGATTCACACTGAATCAGTGATTCGGTTCACTGATTCACACTGAATCAGTGAACCGAATCACTGATTCAGTGTGAATCAGTGATTCAAGTCACTGATTCACACTGAATCAGTGATTCAAGGAATGATTTTGTGTGAATTTTGAGTATTTATTATTTATATGTAATTATGTATTCACTTATTTTGTTTCATGCTAGATTCACTTTTCATGAGATTCCATCTACGTCAATAACTAGAGTTTAGGCAGACCTGATCAGTAGAATTAAGAAAATATGTTGTAAAGATTGATATTTAAAGTTTCCAGTATGTTTCAAATAAACTCATTTAAAGGACAATGTTGTAATTTTATAAATTATATCACTTATGTACTGTAGAAACACTTTTCTTTTCTCTTGAAAACTTATTTTTCTTAATTTTATGATTGTATGTCGCTCTGTGCATATGCGAACGTTCTAAACGGTATCTGCAAATTCGTAAGTTGAATGTAAATAAGCCAATGTAAGTACTATAAACTTATTTTATGTATTTTATTATGTTCTATATAGCCAATTATATGATTATTCTTTAACTGGTATGACGCCGATATGACACTCCAGTATTTAGGGTCATATCCCGATATCCCGCCCGGTATCCGGTAACCGGTATGTAATTTGACTGACCGGTACGAGACCGGTATCCGATATTTAAAATACTGGTTGGAAATTTCATGGATGATTTAATGGAGAAGGTGAAGATGGGAGGTTAGAGAAGATGAAAAGGTTTGAGTGTTAAAGAAAACAAAATGTCATATTTATTTATTTATTTATTTATGGCTATCAAATATGAAGGATCATTACAACACATATCACCAAACACTCCAAAACACTTTGTTTTTATCCAAGCCCGTCTACATTTCAGTATGGAAGGTCTATGGATGATTGTAACTATTAGTTGTGATCTCTAAGTCCAAAAATTGTGATGTATAAAAAGAAAAAAAACATTACATTTTTTATATATTTTGACCGTATATTGGATATGTACAAAATGAATGGTTTATCAATGATCAAGATGATGAAAAAGTAACTAAATCATATGATTTTTTTTTGGTGGCGCAATACCTATTTAGAGCATGGCAAGGCAACAAGGAAGAAATTAAACAGATGGTGGTAAAAGCAAAGACAGGTAATTGATCATGGTGATTGGTAAAGTAAGAACATAGCTAACCTCGTGAACACAGTGCTCAATAGCCAGACGTGCGAGGAGAGAATTGGAGGTTCGGATGGCAGAATCCCAGAGGCCATCATGGGCAGGGAAAGCCCCATAGAAGGAGCCGAGCTGTTGGAGCCTGGTAGAGAGCAGGGTGAAATGGCGGCCTTCGTCCTGAGCAACCCTGACGAAGTCGGTGAAGAATTGGGCGGGCATAGAATGGTGGTGGGTTCCGAAGCGAGCAATGATGTCCCAGGAAAGGTCGATTGCCCAGCTCTCGGTGTGGACCAGACTGTGGAGGATGGCCTGTCTGCTGTGGAGGGTGCCGCCTTTACCAAGCTTGGGCATCAGGTGAGAAGGGACAAGTTTTACCTGTTTGTTAATCGGCCCAAGATTAGATTTTTAATGGAGATTAGCTAGACCACAGTATAAAGGCAACAAGGGAAGATGAGGACTAGCCCTTAATCAAGAGAAAGTACTACTGGTAGTGGTGGTGGTACTTACTGTAGGAAGGCGGGCGGGTCGATCAGGGGCTTGTTGTTGCTGTTGCTCTTCAGTTTGCGAATAATAATAGGGCATGGGGATTTGACCCTGTAGCCACTGGTTGGCTATCTCCTCGCCCAGCTGGGCTTTCACGACCGGATCCCCTTCATTCAGCACTTCCAAAGCAGCCTCCACCAGCGTCCTCCTCATCTCGCTTCTCGGCTCCTCAGACTCCGCCGCCCTCTGTTTTCTTTCCTTTTTTATGTCTCTCCTCTCCTCTCTCTCCTCTCCTCAGTAAGAATTGAAGGAAGATGCAATTATCAAATCACTTTGGGCTTGGGCTTCGGCTTGGGCTTGGGCTTGGGATGGACCTCCTCTGACCCAACATTCGAGACCAACTGTGTTCAATTTCACCCCCACAGTAGGACAATCTACTCAACCGTTCACGTGAATCGGCGAAGGCACCTGCTTCGCGCACTGTGGGGCTCGATTTTAGAGGTATCCTCCATAAAAAAAAAAACTAATTCACCATGTTTCAGTTACATTTTAGAAAAATTGGTGAGTGTTTGTAACAGCTATGAGAAGACGAAAATATCTTAGACTCGTGATACGACACAAGTTTCATAATTCTCTGCCCTTTTCGCAGGGTTAAAATTTTTATTTTTCTTTTCTAATTTTCGAATCAAAATTCTTGAGATCCTGTGAAAACTTATAATTTTCAAGTGTTTAAACTTTAGAAAACCTTTTTTTTTTTTTTTTTTTTAATAAACCATCCAAACACATCCTATAAATATTTTACCAATTTATGCTCGTGTTTCCGTCAACTCGGTCTCCCTAGGGTTTCTTTTGAATGTTTTTAATATGAAAAAGTATTAATTGGGATAATAATTTTATGAAGAAACAATTTAATTGTTGAGTTGACAATAGAAATTTTTTTTTGAGAGAAATTGTAGGAGGCTTGGTAAACAGTGGACTTATTCACTGTTATCATTGAAAAGAGACAGAGACAGAAGCTCATAAAAGATATTTGTCAGTCCTGTCTAAGGGCTTTCAACTCTTTTAACTAGAAAATGAGATTTTTTTTTTCTTTTAATTAAGAACCACTTGTGATTGTTGGTAGCTCTTTCATGTCGGTTGACTATACCGCATTTATATTGTCTCTATCAAGCATATCTGCTAGTACAACTAAAAAAAGGCAAATTCTAAATGCATACCTCCAATTTCTAAATATTCTTTAGATACGAAATTAAAAAAATATAATTTTTTAAGTATATCCATGTTGTATTCCTAGTCATCTTTTCTCCCTCTAATTTCAATGTCCTTTTCTTTGAACTATTTTTTTATTCTAAAAAATTCTAATATACTAAATATTTCAGAAAAAAATAGTTTACTTTTAAACAAAAAATAAAACATAAAAAATAAAAATTTTAACAAATTATTTTTATTTATTATTCAAAGTTTATTTTATGCAAAAGTTTAATTATTTATTAAGAAAATTAATTTAATTTTGTTATACTCTTGATTATCAGATCCTCTTTTTAAACGTTTGATTTTTTTTTTTAATTGAAAAAGAAAAAGAGGATCTCGTGTACACAAAAATTTTCTGATAGCGAGTAGAATAAGAGATCTTTCAGTATTGAGCCTGCAACTATTTTTAGTCGGGCACTCCCGACTTTGTTATTTATTGAATAGTTTTTTTGAAAGATTTATTATTTAAGTTTTGGGAGAATTGTTGAAGTTTTGAGAGAGGTTTAAAGATGAAAGAGGAAAATGATACCATTTAGAAGTTTCCAGAATCTAATTTATAATTTATTTTTACAAGAAACTTGATTATAGACTATTAATTTATTTCTGAAGAAACTAGATTTAAATTTATTTCCGAAAAAGCAACAGTCAGCCGAGCTCGATTAATTATTTTCAGTTTCCTTTCTTCTTTTTTGTCTCGATGAAGCCCGGTCTAATTTTTGTTGGACATACTGGATCTGATGTTTGGAAGCTGGATTCAAAGGAGAGTACAACATTTTCTTTTCCCTGCTCTTCCTCTGTTGCATCTTCACTTTCCCAAATTTTCATCTTGGCATGAACAGAAAATCTCGACTTCGTATCCTTATGTATAACTACATTTTTTTTCTTTCTTTTTCTAAAATTATACCCTCAGCAACTACAGTCTCTCATACTCTCAGTCTCTCGTACTCTCATAATGAAATCCAACAATATCCTTTTTAGCTCAGTTCTATTAGCCACTGAGGAAGATTCCTCTACCAAATAATTATAGGACTAATCCTTTTTCCCTCACTTGCTACAAAATTTACACACATATTATTTTTGATGCATATTGCTACAAAATTTACACACATATTATTTTTGCTCTATATGCATCGAACATCAGAGAAGTGATTATATAGAAGACGAGCATTTTGAACTAACGGATATCAGGTGGGAGTCGTAAAATGCATAAATCAAATAAGAATATCCCAAGTATCACATTCCAACACAATTTGTTTTTTTAAAAATGCTAGAAGTTAACTGCATCAAGCATCATTTACTCTGGATACATGTGTGAATGCACTGCTTGTTCGAGTGCCCGAGAGCAGCAGGATAGCCGGAAAAAAAGATAATGAACAAATATTTAGTACAGTGGAGATCACGTTCTATAAAGCTTTGCAATTCATCATGTAAATAAATTAAGCAGGAGGGAAGCCCTGTTCATGCATTGCTCTATAAAGTGGAGTGTCTGGGGGTGTGGATCAGACATGAATATCCTTGCCCTCCCCATTGTGTGGTCTGGAGAGTGGAGAGACAGCCCCACGCAACACCCCCCCAACCCCCGAAGAGAAGGGAAAAAAAAAAAAAAGAAAAAAAAAAAGAAAAAAAAAAAAAAAGCCACCCACCCAAAACATCAAAACAGCGAGCAATTTGATCTTTTGAATTTTCTTTCTTTTTGTCTGATTTGATGGTACTGGAACTCAGCAGCCGGCCTCACCCTCCGGCCTGGCTAGTTGGTTATGTCAAGCCGTCAGAACAAATTATACAGGCGTAAATCTAGCCAACAATATTGTTGAAATATCTACCTTGAATCACACAGGCGGTGGAGGCAAGTCCAATAAAAGCCAAAACCCCACACAATCATCTGAGTCTAAACTCTCTTGGATGGCAAGAAAATGCAACCCTCCACACATCTTCTTTGCAGCCTCCCAGGCTTCAGCCTCTAGAGTCGTTGCCTCATTTTTCTTGTAGGTAGCATAGATATACCTGATAGACACTCCAACCGACAGAATCAAGCAAGCCCTGTTGACATCTACTTCAACAGAACAAACCTCCAATCCACTCATCCAAGCTGGTAATACAAAACAAGAGCAATTGGTTAAAAAAAAAAAAAGTAACCTATCTAAAGATTGTCTTCTCAGAAACAAAACTCATCTAAAGATTGGTGTTAGCTGAAGCAACAATTAACAGCACATTGTGGCAATATGAATCTATTTACCTAAATGACTTTAGTTGACGCTAATGAGGTAACACATAAAGCTACCATTGTTTCATCATAATTTGCTATAGTTATAGAATAAATATTTATACCAGTTTGCTTTGGGAATGCTGAATGTCACTCAAACTTGAGTGGCAGAAAACGATACCTGCCAACGGTTTAGCACGGGAAGATGCAACTGCAAGGCCAGGGATTAAAGTGGTATCTTCAATTTCAATACCCAAGACATCTAAATCCAGGCTCCCACCAAAGGCATATCTTGTTTCTAATGATGAGGCCTCCTCCCGCACAGCTGAAAATTGGAAAGTACAATTACTTTAGGAATATTCAATGGAAGCATATATATATATATATATATATATATATATATATATATATATATATATATATATATATATATATATATATATATATGAGAAAACGGAAAATACACCGGCGGTGAAGGAAGTTTCCTTCACCGCCGCTTAGGTGGCTCAATAAAATTATTACACGTGATGTCATTTAAGAGAATTCATTTATTTGTTACCTTGAATGACGCTCCGTATTATAATTTTATTGGGTCACCTAAGCGGCGGTGAAGGAACTCCCTTCACCGCCGGTGTATTTCCCGTTTACTCATATATATATATATATATATATATATATATATATATATATATATATATATATATATATAGAGTAAACGGGAAATACACCGGCGGTGAAGGGAGTTCCTTCACCTTCGCTTAGGTGGCCCAATAAAATTATTACATGTGACACCACTAAAAGGGCGATTAAGGAAATTCATTTATTTGTTATCTTGAATGGCGCTACGTGTAATAATTTTATTGGGCCACCTAAGCGGCGGTGAAGGAACTCCCTTCACCGCCGGTGTATTTCCCGTTTCCTCATATATATATATATATATATATATATATATGGATGCTATGTTTATATATATAAACATAAACATAAATTTCGGTTGGCATCATAAAATATAGGTTCCATTACAGGTAAATTAGCAGAATTAGTTGATACTATGATTATAAGGAGGATTAATATTTTGTGCGTGCAGGAGACTAAGTGGGTAGGTGAGAAAGCTAGAGTCATAGAGTTTTGAGGTTATAAATTTTGGTATACGGGTAGAGATAGAAATCGTAATGGATTAGGTGTGATCATAAATAAGCAATTACTTAGAGATATAGTGGATGTTAGGAGGAAAGGTGATAGAATTTTATTACTTAAACTTATTTTAGATGGAGAGATTTTTAATGTCATTAGTGCCTTTGCATCACAAGTAGGACTTAATAAATCCAGTAAATATCAATTTTGGGAGGATCTAGATGAAATTGTACAAGAAATACCTGCTAGAGAAAAATTATTTATTGGTGGTAATCTCAATGGACATGTAGGAACTAGTCGTAATGGGTTTGATAGTGTACATAGAGGATTTGGTTTTATAATTTAATAGAAATGAAGCATGTAACTCAATTCTAGATTTTGTTTTATCTTATAATTTAATTTTAGTGAATACTTGGTTTAAAAAGAGAGTTTCTCACTTAGTTACTTTTAAAAGTGAATCGAATGCAAGCCAAATAGATTTATTTTTAACTAGGGGGGTAGATAGAGCTAGTTGTATCGATTGTAAGGTAGTGCCAGGTGAGAGTGTATTTACCCAACATAGAGTCTTAGTTTTAGATATTCAGATTAGACAGAAACTTAAAAAAAATTAAGTGTAAATTAGATTCTAAAATTAAGTGGTGACGATTAGAAGGTAATCAAAAAGTTTTTATAGATAGAGTAGTACAAGAAGTAGATTGGAGGAACCATAATGATCCTAATGTAATATGGAACAAAATGGCTAGCTGCATTAAAAGAATAGCTAAAATATATTCGGTGAGTCGAAGGGTGGTGCTCCATCATGTAAAGATACATCATGGTGGAATGAAGAGATAAAAAATGCTATTAAGATTAAGCGAGACCTTTATAGAGATTTGAATAATAATAATAATAATAATAGAATAAGTTTTGAGAAGTATAAACTAACAAAGAAGGAGGCTAAGAAAGCTGTTCGGGATGCAAAAACTAAATTATATAAATAAGTGCACGAGAAGTTAGATAATAAAAAGGCAGAAAAAGATATATATAGAATTGCTCGAATAAGAGAGAGAAACTCTAAAAACTTATGTACTGTAAAGTGTATTAAAAATGAGGATCAGACAGTTCTATTTCGAGACGAAGAGATTAAAAAAAGATGGAAAAATTATTTTGATAGATTATATAATGGTACTTTTACTCAAGATTTAGTAAATCTTACTATTTAATGTGAGGATATGAATTGTAGTTTTATGCGCAAAATCAAAGAGTCTGAAGTAAAAGAGGCTCTGAAGATGATGAAATCAAGAAAAGCTGTTGGTCCAGATGAGATTCCTATAGAGATATGGAGATATTTATGAGAGATTGGTGTGAGGTGACTAACAGATCTTTTTAACAAAATTTGGCAAACTAAGAAAATGCCAAATGAATGGAGGAAGAGTACCTTACTACATCTGTATAAGAACAAAGGTGACATTCAGAGTTGTTCTATCAGGAAATAAAACTCATGTGTCACACTATGAACCTTTGGGAAAGGGTAATTGAACATAAATTGCGACAAACTATTAAAATATCAGAGAACTAGTTTGGATTTATGCCGGGACGATCGACGATAGAAACTATTCATTTACTTCGTCAACTTATAGAGCGATTCCGAGAGAGAAATAGAGATTTGCATATGGTATTTATTGACTTAGAGAAAGTCTATGATAAAGTTCCACGAGAGATACTTTGGTGGAAACTGATGAAGAAAAGAGTTTCCATCAAGTATATCGACATAATTAAGGATATGTATGATGAAGTAGTAGCCAATATCAGAACATGTGGTGCTTTAACAAGTGATTTTTCTATCATAATTGGATTACATCAAGGATCTGCATTGAGCCCATTCTTATTTGCTATAGTGATGGATGAGCTTACTAAAACCATTCAGAGTGAGATACCTTAGTGTATACTATTTGTTGATGATATTATCTTAGTTAATGAAATAAGAGAAGGGGTAAATGTTAAGTTAGAGTTATGAAGTTATACATTAGAGTCTAGAGGTTTTAGATTGAGTAGGTCTAAAACAGAGTATATAAAATGTAAATTTAGTAAATACCATACTATAAACTATAATACTGTAAAACTGGATAGGCAAGAGATACAAATGAGCAGCCAGTTTAGATATTTGGATTATATTATTTAGAATAATAGAGAGATCGATAATGATGTTAACCATAGGATACAAGCTGGCTGGTTGAAATGGAGGAGGACAACAGGAGTTTTATGCGACCGTAATATTCCGTTAAGATTGAAAATTTTTTTTTATAGGACTGCTATTAGGCCAACTTTATTGTATGACACGGAATGTTGGGTTATAAAGAAACGTCATTCATAGAAGATAAGTGTAGCAGAGATGCGCATGCTCCGTTAGATGTGCGGCAACACTAGGAGAGATAAAGTGAGGAATGAAGATATTTGTGCTAAGATAGGTGTAACTCCCATCGA
The DNA here is from genome assembly GCA_036321105.1 of Dracaena cambodiana. Lineage (NCBI taxonomy): Eukaryota > Viridiplantae > Streptophyta > Magnoliopsida > Asparagales > Asparagaceae > Dracaena > Dracaena cambodiana. The sequence continues at coordinate 17,350 of JAYEPQ010000009.1, read as the reverse complement.
TGAAAAAATACGAGAAAATCGCTTACGATGGTTTGGTCATGTGCAACGTAGGCCTACAAGTGCACCAGTTCGAAAAGAGAAGTTCATTAATATAGGACAAGTTAAAAGAATGAAAGAAAGACCGAAGAAAACATTGATGGAGGTGATACGCAAAGATATGGAGTCTAGAGGTTTAAATAAGGAGATATTATTTGATAGAAATGAATGGGGAAAGAATATCAAAGTGATCGATTCGGCGTGATTCTTTTTTGGTTCATGTAGCTTACCCCAAATACTTGGGATAAAAGGCTTAGTTGTTGTTGTTGTTGTTGTAGGGATTACTATAGGTGAGTCGCCAACTCAGGAAAAATTACGTGAGCCAGGGCAAAACTACAATGATCCAACGATTTTTCTTCAATTTTTTCTTTTACAATTACTATCTCTACCTCTTTAACTTCATTCGGATTAAATTTCATAAATTTTGGAATTCATTTACCTTTTCATCAAGTGTATACAAAACGTTTTATTCATTGAAAATCGTTAATTTTGTGTTAACTTGATGGAGGACCAAATCAAAACTAAAACCCAAGAAATTGGGCATGAGTGAATCCTAGGGGGTCGAGATCATAATCCAAAAGAAATTTTTTAAAAAAGATTATTGAGATAATGGAAATGAACTGCAGCTCAGATAATTTGCGTAAACTGTCAGCTCATTTCCATTTTTCTCATATATATATATATATATATATATTGGAAAGTACAATTACTTTACTTTAGGAATATTCAATGGAAGTATTATATATATATATACATATATATATATATATATATATATATATATATATATATATATATATATATATATATATATATATATATATATATATATATGCCTGCACGTGCACATGTGTGTGTGTCTGTTTCTGTGTGCTGTAGTAGATTCTTCTGATCGAGTCCCATCAGTAGAGTATTGAGGAACGGATCCAATGGCAAGGGAAATCGCGGCTGATCGTGATTCATCATTGCTCTCCTCCCAACAACTGTCCGCTTGAGTTCGTCGATCAATGACTGAACTGTGCTTGCATAGGTGGTAGAGCAAGCTGGAGCGGAGGCACAAAGGAGAAGAAAGGCTTTTTTTCCGGATATTGACTTGGTGAGTGACGGTCCCTGTATGTATGCATGTATGTGTCTCTATATATGTGTGTGTGTGTGTGTATGTTTTGGAAAATACAATCTCAATCTCAATTTTAGGTATATCTTAGAGGGCATTATCATCTTGTGGAAAAATAACCCTATGTCCACCACTGGCCCATCCAGATCATTTACAATTGAATAGTGTCATTAGATAAATTTGAACGTTGAAGTATACATTTTATGCCTTAAATATCTAAAAATTGACATGTCTAGGGTGTAAAGTTTGAAGAGGTTCACAAAATCTAACTGAAGATGATTGAGATAGATGGATTATGGATAATTATAAACAAATCATCAGACAGAACGTAACTCCAGCATGTCGAAACTTTATAAGTGAATTAAATGTTGAAGTGTGGAGCATAGGAAAGATGACTTATATAATCCAGGCACTCCATACAAACTTTCAGCAGTCGTAAAATTGGTTACCTCTAAATCAACAATGGCAGTATTTCGTGGTTTGTCTGGTCACCAATATTTCATAGCACTGGCAAGAAGAGGATTGAACAGAATTATATGCATATGTCGTTCCTCAAAGTGTGATAAGCTGCGTTCAACTCCAGTAATACACAGAATGAGCCACAAATGGTAAGTTTATATGACATTTTTACTACTTCAGTAAGTAATAGATAATAATACTTGACTCTTTCATAAGCTAAGGATGACATTGACAAAGAGTAGATTCCTCAAAAAAATGTTATCAACATTATCAAAATGATCACAAAAAGATAAATTGTAGCAGCAGTCATTATGAAAGTTCATGAAGCAGATGGAATTGTATCTGCAAAGACTTTATAGTACCTGAGAAAGGAAGCTGGACGAAAGCCCATCTGTCCCCAAAAAGGTTTTCAGGAAGATCCATAGGGAATGGATTATCTAATGCAAGAAGTGGCTTAGATCCTTGCTGAAAACCAGGATGGCGCATATATACAGTTTGATATCGTTCTTCCAGCCACAGAAGCAGTGATATACACTATAAACCACAAATCTCTTATCAGCATGGCATGGTAAAGTATTACAGTCTCAAGTAAAAATGTAAATGATTAAATCTTCTTCAAAATTTTCTAATATTTATACCATCAGGAGGAAAAGGTTATCCTAAATACTACTAAACCAAGCCGTGCCTCAAAAATGGTCAGAAGGAAACACAAGAATTGTGACATGTCTTCTTCCCACAAGGCACATACAAGTAGCCTTATAATAACAAATTAACATGTTTGATCAAGGTGTGCCATGGCTTAATAACTTATGAATCACAAACATAAATGAACTAGGAAAAGGAATCTATAAGCTAAAAGACATTGTAGTCAACACAAACTATCTGATACGGCACCCACACACAGCAGACGATATTGGGGGTGGCTTATGAATATTTCCACTCTGTTATATCTATTACTTTTTTGTCAATGCCAAATTCTAATCTCATTCTACGCCTTCTTGTATCCTCTCACCTTCGCACATTATCTTGTGTTAGTTTTGCAGTACAAAAAGATATCCTTCCACCCTCCATTTATAGCCTCGATACTCAGAACTAGGCATTTAGGTGCATCCAAAAACAGAAGTTGATGAATGAAGGGTTAACTGGTCAACAATTAGATGAAGTACATCACTGTAAAATCATTATGGTAGCTGATCAACTCCTGTAGTTTGTTATGTTTATTTATTATTATGAGACCATCGGTACATATTTTTCATAAATAATAATACTTCAGAATTCAGCTCCTTGAACAGCAAAAGTTCATCTGAGAACATTGTGCATTAAAAATCAGCACTTAGACTAAAGAGGGTGAATGATGGACTAGGTTAATCATTCTCTCATTCACTATGTGGGTAAGTTTTAATAATTTTAAGAGATCCTTACTGTTTCCTTTTGTTAAGACCGCAAATACTCTCAAACAATGATACAGCTGTTCTTGACATTATGTGGTTGACGTCAGATATATTCTACTATGTATGTTTAATAACTTTATCATAACTGCGCTGACAATATATATATATATATATATATATATATATATATATATATATATATATATATATATATATATATATATGAGAAAAATGGAAATGACCTGATAGCTCATGCAAGTTACCTGAGTTATAGTTCATTTCCACTATCTCCAATTATCTTTTTTAAAAATTTTATTTTGGATTATGATCTCGACCCCCTAGGGTTCACTCATACCCATATATATGTATACATATATATATACATATATATATACATACATATATATATACATACATATATATATATATATATATATATATATATATATATATATATATATATATATATATTGGATTAAATTTCATAAATTTTGGAGTTCACTTGCTCTTTCATTGAGTGCACACAAAATATTTTATTTATTGAAAACCGTTAATTTTGTGTTAACTTGATGGAGGACCAAATCAAAACTAAAACCCAGAAAATTGGGTATGAGTGAACCCTAGGAGGTCGAGATCATAATCCAAAAGAAATTTTTTAAAAAAAAAATTATTAGAGATAGTGGAAATAAATTACAGCTCAGGTAACTTGCATGAGCTGTCAGCTCATTTCCATTTTTCTTATATATATATATAGAGAGAGATGGAAATGAGCTAATAACTCACGCAAGTTACCTGAACTGCAGATCATTTTCACCATCTCCAATAATTTTTTTAGAAATTTTCTTATGGATTATGATCTCCACCCCTTAGGGTTCTCCCATACCCAATTTCTTGGATTTTAGTTTTGATTTGGTCATTCGTCAAGTTGACACAAAGTTAACAGTTTTCAATGAATAAAACCTTTTCTATCCACTTGACAAAAAGGGTAAATGAAATCTTAAATTTTGAAATTTGATCTGAAATAAGTTAAGGATTTAGAAATACTAGATTTTAAAAAAATTGAAAAAAATCATTGGATTACTATAATTTCGCCGCTAACTCACGTAGCTTTTCCTGACATGCAACAATCACACACACACATATATAAGAATAAGAATAAGAATATATATATATATATATATATATATATATATATATATATATATATATATATATATATATTCGTATTCGTATTCGTATTCGTATTCGTATTCGTATTCGTATTCGTATTCGTCTTTTTTATCAGTCACGTTGGTGGTGTAGATAGATGAATAATCATAAGTACAATTCTACATACCCGTTTGCTGGGAACTGGTTTAATACCGAGTTCATTGCAGGCCTTCGTTACGATGGTCTGCATCTGGGACCTAAAAACAAATAGATAGATATATCACGAATGGATGGATGGGGAATATATAGCTAGGATTAGGAATGGAATTCAACATATACAAAAGAACCTGAAGAAGCGAATCTTTTCTGGCAAGGGCACGGCCAAGGTGGTACTGATGGCGGCGATGGCATCCCTGAGAGTGACGCTATTGATGACGTTGTTAGGGAAAAACTTGGTGTACTGCAAGGATAGGGTGGAATCGCAGACCACGAGCTCCCACACCTTTTTTCCCCTTTCATCCAGAATAGGGCGAGAGCAGAAATCAAGCTCCCACTCTGAGATATTATTGGCTTCCTCACCCTCTAATTCTGGATCGAGGAACCGTACTTCTTCCCATGGATCTAAATCCACGTCCACATCCACATCATCGATGCCGGTGCTGGTCTCTGCCGCAGACGATGAGATGGATCGCTCGGAACCTATAGAAGAATTGTTGGGACGACCAAGACCAACACCACGACCACCAAAAAGTGCAAGCGGACCGATCAATTGACAAAGGGGATGGGAGGGTCGTCTTCCTCTTCTTGTAATTTCACTGCTGCTTCTGCTGCCGCCGACCACAGCAGCAGCAGCGGTGAAGATTCCAGGAGGAGCAGCAGCAGGAGGAGGATGATGGAGTTTGAAGCCAAGGGCGTTTGCTACAGCCATAGCGCAATTAGTTTCTTCTTCCCTCTTCTCCCGTCCACCACCACCCTTAATTTCCCAACCGACTCCCTCTCAACTCTATCCACAACTCAGCGGAGCGGGCCACAGTGCAATTTCTTATTCTTTCTTCCTTTTTAATATTAAAACAACATTGAATATTCATTCCCCATTCTTTTACTTTACCTTCACTTGCCTACGTGTTAGATCCGCGAGTTTCTAGAGGGGCACGCTATTTTTCCTACTCATTCATATTACAAATTTATCATTAAATTTTTTTGATTAAAATATCTATTTTTTCAATCTCTCTTCTCCTTCTCTTCTCAAACAAAAGATCAATTAACCCAAAAAAAAAAAAAAAAAAACTAAAACCCACAATTATTCCATTAAATCTTTTTCTATATTAAATTATCTCACAAATTAAATTCGAAAATTGATTTTATTAAGTCATTACTTATTTAAAAATTCTAAAAACAGTGCAGATTGATGAAAATTGTGAAAAAAAACTCAAAGTTCGGACTGACAGTTCGAACTACTCTCCACTGTCCGGACTAGCAGTTCGTACGGTCCAATATTCGTCCGGACTGGAAGTCCGGACAATAAGCTTCTGTACAGACTTCCAGTACGCAGTCCGGACGAAAAAGATAAGGGCTACTATAAATAAGTATTTTTTTCGTCTTGTTATTTATGAAATTGTTGTAGTATAGTGGTGAGTATTCCCACCTGTCACGCAATGACGCAAGCGTCTCGAGTTCGATCTCCGGCAAACAGCAAATACCTTTTTACTTTATTTTATTTTCCCCCAACTAAGTAGAGTTTATTCGATTTAGTTTTTAATACTATTCGATTTGGTTTTTTTCGAAATTGATAAATATTTACATATGTTCGCCACCATGAACAACAAGAAACAAACACAAAGAAAAAGTATTTTATACTTCTATTTTTTACGTGGCAACAGATGATGGAGATAGATAAATAAAACAATATTCATACTTCCATTATTTTTGTGGCATTTATTTATGATTATATTCCTAGTGCTGCAATTGGATTCTAACACATATAAATATGTGAATGAAAGGTCAATTCGTCAGTATTTAGTGTATGAGAACAATTACTATATAGTGCAACAAATACAAAGAATTCATTTTTTATTACAATATGAATTATAAACAAATCAGTCCATAATTAGAAATAGCATATATATATATATATATATATATATATATATATATATATATATATATATATATATATATATATATATATATATTACTGTAGGTGAGCCGCCAGTTCAGGAAAAGTTACGTGAGCTAGTGGCAAAACTGTAATAATCCAATGATTTTTCTTCAATTTTTTTTAACAATCACTATCTCTACCCCTTTAACTTATTTCGGATTAAATTTCATAAATTTTGGATTTCATTTACCCGTTCATCAAGTGCATACAAAATATTTTATTCATTGAAAACCGTTAATTTTGTGTTAACTTGATGGAGGACCAAATCAAAACTAAAACCTAAAAAGTTGGGTATGAGTGAACCCTAGGGGGTCGAGATCATAATCCAAAAGAAATTTAAAAAAAAATTATTGGAGATAATGATAATGAACTGCAGCTCAAGTAACTTGCGTGAACTATCAGATCATTTCTATTTTTCTCATATATATATATATATATATATATACAAAGTTTTGTTTGCAGCAAATAGTTCTCGAAGAACCATTTAAAACACATTGTTTTTAAGTACAACCATTTCAAATTATGATCCAAAACAAAAAATAATTAAATCTAACGTCCCCAGATCTTGAAACTCTTGAGGAGTATTAATTCAACCGGTCCTCCACTAATCTGTTGTACTTCTTCTTCTGAGTTTGATTCATTAATGTTTGCTCTTCCATAGGACTCTTCAGAAACATGCAACTTTATTAATATCGATACCTTAACCCCTGCAAGTGGATAAACATAAATATTTAGTACACAAGTGGAAAATAAAAAGATTTATACTTTTTCTAAAAATTTCTCATGAGTAAAACATCAAACATTATATAGGCACAAAAAATAACCCAATACGAATCATACCGAGATAACAAAATCTCAAATTTAGATGATTTGCAGCATACCCATCAACAGTTGAGCAACTTTTGATGAATTTGTGCTCTAAAAGCCCTTAAAAATTGCTTCTCTCTCTGAAAAAGAGAGCCAAAAAAAAAGAAAAAAGATGGTCACTCTTTCTTTTGAGATCACCTTTCCTTTTTGGGTTGCCATTTTCATCATGTTTGGATGCTTTATCTCATAATAAGCAGCAGTAAAAAAAATATAATAATAATAATGTGGCTATTATTACGATCTCAAACAAATTCTGTAGAACTCAAGATTTTATAGAACTAAAAAAAAAAAGGAAAATAGCAAAATCCTAGACCCAAACAAATTCTGTAGAACTCAAAATTTTCAACTTTCCTTGTTCACAAAATTCAATCAAATTAACAATTTCATCGAAAATCTCAACTTTCAATTAATAATTCCAAAGGTAACAATTAAAATAAGCAGTAGGGTTTACTTGAACCCTAATGCTCCATCGTCAATTTTATCATCAAATCCCTTCTACCTTCTCCTCCTCCTCTCCTCTTCATCATCTCTAACCCAACAAGACCACCAAATCCAAAAACCTCCAATTCTTTGCTCCAAAAAAAAGAGACCAAAATTAAAAAAAATAAATTTGCTAAATGTGGAAGAGATCTCACCCATTTCGATTCAAGAACCGACGGTAGGATGGTGGGCGAGCGGCGTACGTAGACTGGATCAACGGTGGTGGCGGTGGGATCGGCGGCAGCGGCAGCGACGGGCAACTCAGAGAGAGAAGCGAAGTTAGGTGAAGACGGAGGTAGAGAAGGAGAAGAAGAAGATGAATGATTAGAAGAGGTGGGAAAGGGAAGGAAGAGAGTTGGATTTCTAGGTTTAAGATGTGGCCGACCCTAGAGTTGGAGAGTTGAGGGAGAGAAGAATGGAGGTGGGGGGAGAAGAAAGGGAAAATGGGGAGAGAAAAAGTGAGGGTATTTTGGGTTTATTTGGTATGCTCATTAGGAAAACCCTATCTTTTCAAAAGAGAGGGTGGACTCACTAGGAAAACTGGACTTACTAGGAAAAATGGTGTGCCCCTCTAGAAACTCCCGTTAGATCCCCCACCTGCAATACCCGATAGATTTTGCTTGCTGAATTCCATTCTGGAATTTGAATGGCTTGAACAATCCCATTCAGGAATGGTAATGGACACGCTCACAGATCAAATTTTAAACTGTTCTATACAAAATTTCGAATTAAAAATTAAAATTTTATTTTTCTAATTCAAAATTTTATACGGAGAGAGGTAAAATTTTGGTCCGTAAATGCATCCATTATCATCTCTAGTCCCATCATTTTCTATCTTGCCCTTCACCTGATTACACATGTTAAAACAACACGTTGTTTACCACACAAACTAGGATTCCCAAGCAGCAACGACAAGGCCACTAATGTGCGATTCCAAAAGTTTTTATTGCTGCATAAACGTACACGTAGAAAACCTGAATGGATGTCCACATGCAGTTATAAAAAGTTAGCGGCCCATCATACCTTTAACCCTATCAGGTTTCTTAAACAGATCACTACTGCTACAAGCATAATACATTAAATTAAAGGGGCATTTACTGGTTTTTCCCTCAAATCTTTATATATTATGATTTTGCCCCCCAAATCTTCATATTTAGAATTTTGCCCCTCAAATCTCATAAATTACAACAATTTTGCCCCCTTCTATAACTTTCCCTAACACAGCTAAATATTTGACTATTTTACCCATCTTTTCCTCTTTTATTTTCCTCCTCTCTTCTTCTTCTCTCTTCCTCCTCTCTTCTCCTTTCTTCATTATTTCTCCTCTCTTCTTTCTTCTCTCTTCCTCCTCTCTTCTCCTCTCTTCCCTAACACAGTTAAATACTGAAAGAAGAGAGGAGAAAGAAGAGAGGAGAAATAATGAAGAAAATGAGAAGAGAGGAGGAAGAGAGAAGAAGAAGAGAGGAGGAAAATAGAAGAGGAAAAGAGGGGTAAAATGGTCAAATATTTAACTGTGTTAGAGAGGTGGGCAAAATTGTTGTAACTTATGAGATTTGGAGGACAAAATTCTAAATATGAAGATTTGGAGGCAAAATCATAATATATAAAGATTTGAGGGACAAACCAATAAATACCCTAAATTAAAACCACTGCTTAGTTCCCAGATCCGAAAAAATGGCTTATTCTTCTAAATTAATAATCTTCACCACGGAAGCATCTACCACTTTCTGGCAAACGACAACTCTGTCACGGGACTTTATCACCCCGAGGCCTTTCCGTGATCCAGAGCAGCCTTCAAAACTGACTCATTGGTGGCACTCGTGGATTCAGCCTACACAAGCACCACATACAACAGGTCAGCTACACAGACAAGAATAAATAAAAAGGAAACCACACAAAATGGGTCAAGCTCTTCGATCCTTCGAAGCAATACTTCAGTTAACATTTACCTGATAACATATTCAACTGTCAAGTTTCCCATTTCACTCCATGCAAATTAATGGTTCAATGAGGGTCGGATTTAAAAAACATTTAATCACTGACCCTGACAGTTGTATAAATGTGTTATATAGAATTACCTCCAGAAATGACATCGACTTTGCTAGAAGTACAGACAAAAGTTTGAGCACATAAATCACGTTCACTCTTACTTTCATTGCATGCACACTATCAACCTAAATTCCAAAATATCAATAC
>JAYEPQ010000002.1:93287167-93289667 GCA_036321105.1 Dracaena cambodiana | reverse complement strand
CTAACCCTAACCCTAACCCTAACCCTAACCCTAACCCTAACCCTAACCCTAACCCTAACCCTAACCCTAACCCTAACCCTAACCCTAACCCTAACCCTAACCTAACCCTAACCCTAACCCTAACCCTAACCCTAACCCTAACCCTAACCCTAACCCTAACCCTAACCCTAACCCTAACCCTAACCCTAACCCTAACCCTAACCCTAACCCTAACCCTAACCCTAACCCTAACCCTAACCCTAACCCTAACCTAACCCTAACCCTAACCCTAACCCTAACCCTAACCCTAACCCTAACCCTAACCCTAACCCTAACCCTAACCCTAACCCTAACCCTAACCCTAACCCTAACCCTAACCCTAACCCTAACCCTAACCCTAACCCTAACCCTAACCCTAACCCTAACCCTAACCCTAACCCTAACCCTAACCCTAACCCTAACCCTAACCCTAACCCTAACCCTAACCTAACCCTAACCCTAACCCTAACCCTAACCCTAACCCTAACCCTAACCCTAACCCTAACCCTAACCCTAACCCTAACCCTAACCTAACCCTAACCCTAACCCTAACCCTAACCCTAACCCTAACCCTAACCCTAACCCTAACCCTAACCCTAACCCTAACCCTAACCCTAACCCTAACCCTAACCCTAACCCTAACCCTAACCCTAACCCTAACCCTAACCCTAACCCTAACCCTAACCCTAACCCTAACCCTAACCCTAACCCTAACCCTAACCCCTAACCCTAACCCTAACCCTAACCCTAACCCTAACCCTAACCCTAACCCTAACCCTAACCCTAACCCTAACCCTAACCCTAACCCTAACCCTAACCCTAACCCTAACCCTAACCCTAACCCTAACCCTAACCCTAACCCTAACCCTAACCCTAACCCTAACCCTAACCCTAACCCTAACCCTAACCCTAACCCTAACCCTAACCCTAACCCTAACCCTAACCCTAACCCTAACCCTAACCCTAACCCTAACCCTAACCCTAACCTACCCTAACCCTAACCCTAACCCTAACCCTAACCCTAACCCTAACCCTAACCCTAACCCTAACCCTAACCCTAACCCTAACCCTAACCCTAACCCTAACCCTAACCCTAACCCTAACCCTAACCCTAACCCTAACCCTAACCCTAACCCTAACCCTAACCCTAACCCTAACCCTAACCCTAACCCTAACCCTAACCCTAACCCTAACCCTAACCCTAACCCTAACCCTAACCCTAACCCTAACCCTAACCCTAACCCTAACCCTAACCCTAACCCTAACCCTAACCCTAACCCTAACCCTAACCCTAACCCTAACCCTAACCCTAACCCTAACCCTAACCCTAACCCTAACCCTAACCCTAACCCTAACCCTAACCCTAACCCTAACCCTAACCCTAACCCTAACCCTAACCCTAACCCTAACCCTAACCCTAACCCTAACCCTAACCCTAACCCTAACCCTAACCCTAACCCTAACCCTAACCCTAACCCTAACCCTAACCCTAACCCTAACCCTAACCCTAACCCTAACCCTAACCCTAACCCTAACCCTAACCCTAACCCTAACCCTAACCCTAACCCTAACCCTAACCCTAACCCTAACCCTAACCCTAACCCTAACCCTAACCCTAACCCTAACCCTAACCCTAACCCTAACCCTAACCCTAACCCTAACCCTAACCCTAACCCTAACCTAACCCTAACCCTAACCCTAACCCTAACCCTAACCCTAACCCTAACCCTAACCCTAACCCTAACCCTAACCCTAACCCTAACCCTAACCCTAACCCTAACCCTAACCCTAACCCTAACCCTAACCCTAACCCTAACCCTAACCCTAACCCTAACCCTAACCCTAACCCTAACCCTAACCCTAACCCTAACCCTAACCCTAACCCTAACCCTAACCCTAACCCTAACCCTAACCCTAACCCTAACCCTAACCCTAACCCTAACCCTAACCCTAACCCTAACCTAACCCTAACCCTAACCCTAACCCTAACCCTAACCCTAACCCTAACCCTAACCCTAACCCTAACCCTAACCCTAACCCTAACCCTAACCCTAACCCTAACCCTAACCCTAACCCTAACCCTAACCCTAACCCTAACCCTAACCCTAACCCTAACCCTAACCCTAACCCTAACCCTAACCCTAACCCTAACCCTAACCCTAACCTAACCCTAACCCTAACCCTAACCCTAACCCTAACCCTAACCCTAACCCTAACCCTAACCTAACCCTAACCCTAACCCTAACCCTAACCCTAACCCTAACCCTAACCCTAACCCTAACCCTAACCCTAACCCTAACCCTAACCTAACCCTAACCCTAACCCTAACCCTAACCCTAACCCTAACCCTAACCCTAACCCTAACCCTAACCCTAACCCTAACCCTAACCCTAACCCTAACCCTAACCCTAACCCTAACCCTAACCCTAACCCTAACCCTAACCCTAACCCTAACCCTAACCCTAACCCTAACCTAACCCTA